>CM059805.1:0-592500 GCA_030435695.1 Brachymystax lenok tsinlingensis | reverse complement strand
AGTGTTTTGCAAAAGAAAATTAAGACAAGCATTTCTTATTGGACAATAGCTACTAGGGTGCGACATCTCCCTAAGACTGTCGGCTTCATCTGACATCACTCCTGACAGGAACATGTCTCGACACATCGTGCGCTGGGACCGGTGCCGTTCCCTTCAGACGGAGGTTCTTGTAAGCTAGAATTGCCAGACAGAGGTTACCGTAAGGTTCCCGAAATGTTGTGTTTGATTCCCCACTGTTTGGTCAACCCAAACAATACTGTGCTGGCTCAGATGTTCTCACGTTGTACTTCCCAACACAGTCCGAGCATCTATTGTGATGTGTCACCAGGCCCGCCCAGTACAGTTCGGCTCAGTAGTGTGAAAAGTGTATTGGTGTCAAGTTATCAGTTGTTTTTATATGGAATATGTGCTTATTGTTCTCACAACTTTAATTTGAACTTAAATAACGGAGAATAGTACCTTAAATAAGGAATATAATACCTTTATTGCAGCAATTGTAAAATGCGTAAGAAGAGCTTTAAAAACACTCATGCTTTTTCACACAATAACAACTAATCTGGCTTTGTTTGGAGCTGAGCAAGCAGAGCTTGCTGACATTGAACAAGTCCCCTTCGGAGAGTCTGAATAGGGGTTTGTTTCTTATTTCTTGCTGACTGGGATTAGCTGTAGTTTATGGGCTTTAGTTTGGCAAGGAAAGGCGATTCTCTTGCTTTACTCCATTTTTCTTTTCAATGTGAATTTTTCTGCATAATTTTATAATCCTGTTGGGCTGAAGTAAAAGAGGTTATCAACAAAGAAAATAACCTGGTAATTGAATATACAGTATCTGAAAATAACCTGGTAATTGAATATACAGTATCTGAAAATAATTCTGCATGTAGGAACTACGAATGAGCTGAAGAGGAAGAAGAACCAACAACAAGTACAAGAAAGCTAACTCTGGCACTATTGCACCTCAGTGTTGTCTGAGATGTAGGCGATTATTGTTCAGTGTTGCTGTTAAATAAATCCACAAAACAGAAGGAAGGCAGTGTACTGTACCTGCATGTGCTGCTCTTCTGCATGACTTCCGCCCTGTGGTACCCCGACAGCTTGCAGAAGCCATCGTTGCTATAGACGATGGGCCAGTCCACGATCTGAGCATTCCCAAGGACAAAATTGGTATCTGTCAAAGATGAGGGGGAACAGAGGAGGAGGTAAGGCTCACTCGTTTGAGGTTGCTCAAATTTATCAACAACACATTACGTGGGGTGGGGAAAAAAGAGTGGAGGCGGGAAGGATTGGGACCAATTACATTTCAGTACAGTCATGATGAGGAACTGAATGGAATTCAAAATTTGGAAAGAAAATCCAAATGCATGAATTGAATTTCAGTGTGTTCCAAAAAAACTGAAGTGAAATGGAGTTGACACCAACCCAGGGTCGACATCGACAGGCGACAGCACAGTCATATCGCACGATGGAAGCCACTACAATACAGTGTGAAAACAGAGTAGCAGAATAATCCTTCACATACGGGTACTGTACTCAGTCTCAGACCATCCTTACCCTTAATGCTGAGTAAGTAAGCACTGCATGTGGGGAGGGTTAGTTTCAGTTAGGCTTGAAGGGGTATACATAAGACTGTCATAATGCCTACGTAAGCATGACATAATGCCTACATAAGCATGACACCTGGGGCTTCATTTTGACCGAACAAAAATGTGCAGACTGTGTTAGAGAAATCACTCCCAACACTGGAGACAACAGCATTTATTTCAAAACCACTCATTGTACCTATGAGAAAGTAGAGACAATCCACACAGGGTTTAAATCAGACAGTGGAGATTTGTTTTGAAATAGATCGCTATGATGCGGAGTATATCAAGTGATGCCATTTTTAGCACTGTCAAAATCCCACTCCAAGTGTTCCTGGTACAGTACATGTACAATTGATGATTTCTCATAGAGAACATTATTTTAAACCTCTGTGAGAAGTTAAACTTAAAATATGATAATTTGTTGTTTCTTTCCCTTATGTAATGAAATACCCCTTCAGATATACCACTACAGAAAGGCATAGAAACAAACGCCTGTCTGTCCCAGCCAACAGACTTGCTGAAGCTTACCACAGCACACTTCTATGCTGACAATGGCGATTCTATGCAGCTACATAGCACATGTATAATATCCCATTTGTATGAATTAGTGACTTTGGGAAGGGAGGAAAAGCAAGCTCTAAAAAAAACAATAGATGAGTCAATGTGATGAGGATCAAATAGGCTTTTGATCCGTTCACAAATGATTGACATAGGAGCTACTCAGGCAGCTACAGAGCTACTCAGGCAGCTACAGAGCTACTCAGGCAGCTACAGAGCTACTTAGGCAGCTACTCGGGCAGCTACAGAGCTACTCGGGCAGCTACAGAGCTACTTAGGCAGCTACTCAGGCAGCTACAGAGCTACTCAGGCAGCTACAGAGCTACTCAGGCAGCTACTCGGGCAGCTACAGAGCTACTTAGGCAGCTACTCGGGCAGCTACAGAGCTACTCAGGCAGCTACAGAGCTACTCAGGCAGCTACAGAGTTAGGAAAGTCTGCACCTAAAGGTTACACCATAGACTGTATTACATAACTGGAGTCAACAGGACTCATGCACAAGACTGGCTATATACACACACACACACGATTTAATTGCTGTGTTCCACCATCTTTTCAAGGAAGAGGAGATACACTGGCAATTCTAAGGATATTTCTGACAAAGGATTATAGAAAACTCCCAAATCTTAGGGATGGTTTCCACCATATATAACATCCAGATTTAACCCTTTGCTGACTGCAGCACACAAAGGAAGGAAGACGGAGTCAGAGTTATACTGTACATTCACACCACTGTGCAGTTACATCCCTGTCTCAATACGAGTTGGGTGTAATACCTATGAACAGCACTGCACTGATCTCTGTTATTCTGCATGTTCAAAGGGAAACTCCAATTCTCTCGCTCGCTCTCTCTCTCTCTCTCTCTCTCTCTGAAGTAGGTTAACGTCTCAGAATCCAGGGGGGAAAGTGGGAATAGGAGAAGAATTATCGTAGCAGTGTATGTCGAGCCTCAAGATTTCATACTATGCAGCTTTTAAAAGACATGCTACTGTAAATTCTTCCAGGTACTCTGGGCCTTGTATTGTTGCTGGGCAGGTTTGAACATTTCAGAAGGCAAAATAGCATTACCATGAGAAAACATTTTTACACGATAGTACCCAAATTAGTTTATATTTGTTCCATACTGTAAACATGGTGTTGTCTTGTCTCGTTTCTGAATCTGCTGTGTTGGCAGTTTGTATTATAGCTTCTGTATTGCTCAGTAAGACAATATAGCACAGTGTGTGTGTGTGTGTGTGTGTGTGTGTGTGTGTGTGTGTGTGTGTGTGTGTGTGTGTGTGTGTGTGTGTGTGTGTGCGCGCTTCAGTTCTGTCTTCTTGTCGTTAACTTTCGGGAGGTTTCTGACCTGTCAGTTCTGATTAGGGGACTGACAGACACAGGTACATGTCTGACAGACTACAGGGATATCTCTCTCTCTCTTTGTTGATTCCTCCCACTATTGCACAATGTTGTTCACATTGTTGTTATTAAAAAGCACAATTGAATCTGCCAGTACATAGTCAACCTGGCATCCATTAAAAGGGGCATGCTACAGCAGCATACTAAATAACAAAAGGATGTCATGTCTGTGGTGACAAAAAGTCACACGTCATCAACATGGAATGGCAACAAAACACAAACTAAATGTACTACTCAACAATAGAAAATACACAAACTACACACTATCCTACCAAACTACACCAAGATAAATGAAGACAAACACTAACATAACTGGCACAACTACAGCGCTATGAAGGAGAACGTTCCATGCCAACATTTGTTATTTTACAATATTCTTTAAAACAACAGTAGAATGCCGTTGCTGATAGGTAGCTAAGCATCAGTCATCTATGCCCCAACGAAGAACAAGTGTCCTAGGAACTGAATTAACAGTCACAAACAGTTACTACCCAGCTAGCACAGAACGTCTCTTTAGCTGGGTAGTGTCTGTGAACCCAAATTAGTAGAAGTTAATGATGTTAAATGAAAAGAGAACAGGTGGCAAAAAGAAGCAAGTATCTGTCCCCCAGGCTAGGATTTTAAGCCTATGTCATAGACTTGGATTAATTTGCTTTACAAATGAACAGCGATTGGTACAGAACAACAGACATAGTACATGGAGTTAATAGACGGTGAGATTAGGGGAAAAACATGAGCAGCACTACAAAACATGGGTTGGGTTTATACCTGTCTGTCTATGTGATAATGTCCATACTGAAAAGTTGAAAAGAAAAATGGTTAAAAGTAACAGTGACAAACTTATTTCAAACAAACTGGTACGTTTCACTTGAGTAATTTTTGTAATGCTTTTTCCACAACCAACATTTCACACGTCGACATATTGAGTTACACACGTTCTGGAACTAAAAGGAGCAGTTGAGTGACTTTGCAAAATCGCAATGAACTAGCTACACAACTTGGGTTATGGCCCGGTCTCAATGAATCATACTAATGCCCTTGTTCACTCTACCTCCTGCACTTCAATCAATGAGTCTACTCTAATCCATGCCACGTTTTCTGCTTCTGCCTTGCCCTGCTATGACTGGTGTGTAGAGTAGCTTGGTGTATAATGGCTGCTGTGTGTCACCCAGGGTCCTGTTCATTAGGGAACCAAACAGGAGAAAATGGACATGTACACCTAGACTTATACAAACTGTAATGCTGCCCTAATAAACACGACCCTGGTTGGTGCTTCTACTCATTGGTTGCCACTATACATCACTGAGCAGACAGTGGGACCACAATAGACTACAGTTGGGCAACAATGGCTGAAAACAGGATTTTCTGAAAGTGTTGAATTGACAAGGAGAAAACTTTAATGGATTGAGGACTGTGCCATTCAATTAGTTTATTTTGGTTTTACATAAGGTCATTTTTACAAAATCAAAGGTGTGGTTGATTGTCCAAAGAGGGACGCTCATGAATAAGAGGGGTGTCCCCAAAATTGGGGTGTGCCTCAAACATGGCCTGGTGCAATTGCACATGGGTAATGTAGCCTACCCACCTGGCCCTGCCTTGCTGCCTCATTGGATATGGATGTCTCCTTTCATCAACACCTACACCTGTCCTACTAATTTGTGTTTCTTTCATAAATTTGGTAGGCTACCAATAACTATGTACTTTGTTTTGTTATTTTGGCAGAATTGATTGACCATGCAGTTAAGCAAACTTTCAGTGAACATTTTGAAGTAAACAGTTAGTCAAAACAGCATTTGGAGATTAAGACAAACAAGGCTAAATTAAACATCTATTCTTCCTTTTCATGGAATTGAGGTGGCAAATAATATTTACTTATAAGTATTAGTGGAGAAGTAGCGAGGTACCTATGCTATTAAGTTGATTTAAGAGATTTCACGTCTAGCATAAAGAATACACTATATAGACAAAAGTATGTGGACACCCCTCAAATTAGTAGATTCGGCTATTTCTGCCACACCCGTTGCTGACAGGTGTATAAAATCGAGCACACAGCCATGCAAACACCATAGACAGTGACTTTCAACGTGGCACAGTCATAGGATGTCACCTTTCCAACAAGTCAGTTGGTCACATTTCTGCCCTGCTAGAGCTGCCCACGGTCAACTGTAAGTGCTGTTATCGTGAAGTTGAAACGTCTAGGAGCAACAACGGCTCAGCCGCGAAGCTCACCGGACGGGACCGCTGAGTGCTGACGCACGTAGCGCGTAAAAAATCGTATGTCCTTGGTTTCAACATTCACTACCGGGTCCCAAGCAACGTCAGCACAAGAACTGTTCGTCGGGAGCATCATGAAATGGGTTTCCATGGCCGAGCAGCCGCACACAATCCTAAAGATCTCCATGCGCAATACCAAGCGTCAGCTGGAGAGGTGCAAAGCTCGCTGCCATTGGACTCTGGAAACGCGATCTCTGAAGTGATGAATCACACTTCACCATCTGGCAATCCGACTGACAAATCTGGCTTTGGTGGACACCAGGAGAACGCTACCTGCCCCAATGCATAGTGCCAACTGTAAAGTTTGGTGGAGGAGGAATAATGGTCTGGGTCTGTTTTTCATGGTTCAAGCTAGGCCCCTTAGTTCCAGTGAAGAGCAATCTTAATGCTACAGCATACAATGACATTCTAGATGATTCTGTGCTTCCAACTTTGTGGCAACAGTTTGGGAAAAGCCCTTTCCTGTTTCAGCATGACAATGCTCCCGTGCACAAAGCGAGGTCCATATAAAAATGGTTTATTTAGATCGGTGTGGAAGAGAGCTGTGACCTCAACCCTATCAAACACCTTTTGGATGAATTGGAACGCTGACTGCGAGCCAGGCCTAATCGGCCAACATTAGTGCCCGACCTCACTAATGCTCTTGTGGCTGAATGGAAGCAAGTCCCCACAGCAATGTTCCAACATCTAGCGGAATGCCTTCCCAGAAGATTAGAGGCTGTTATAGGAGTCAAGGGGGATCAACTCTATATTAATTCCATGATTTTGAATGAGGTGTTCGACGAGGTGTCCACATACACTACATGACCAACAGTACCTTCATGCGTAATGGATGCATAATCATGTGCATAATGAGACCCATACATCGTAGCTACTGGCTACTGTTGTGAAGAAAAAACATGTATGGGGGCCTGTTTATATAGGTTGGAATACATGTTGAAAACAACGACTATATCCATCCTCAAAGCCATACCAATAAAGAGACTGGAACAAAGCGACTATTCTTTTGGGTGTATTTTCTCAAAACGATAAGCAAATAGTATATTTTAACCAGCTGACAGGCCAAACAACTTAAAGTGCAATTTAATAATCCATTATTCTATTTTATTTAGTATATAAAAATGTGTTTATTCAATATTTATTTTATTTTACTGTATATGCAGACTACGGAGAAATAGCCTAGGCTATTTTTAGGCTGCATAATTTACCAAATTGTGCGTTGCTGCTGATTCCATGGTAGTAAGGTTGTAAAATAAGAAGCGACTTTCTGGGGATGGGATGTGCCCAAGCCTGACTGTAAAAAACGATAGAGGTGTGCCTGACAAATAGCCTAGTAATTGTATCCCATTTGATAAGTTCATAGACTGTTGTGCAACTTTTACTAAGCATAGACGTTTGGAAAGGATATGGAAAATGTTTCCATTTGTGTTATGGTTATTCCGAAGACTCCAAGTCACGACGACGTTGAGGAAGAAAGATCGCGCAGTTTCTCGATCCTAGCCATTCGTATGCTTTTTTACATGCCAAAGATTTAAAACCCCAACATAAAAGTTTTTTTTAAGGATACTCCATAAAGATAATTAACATAGGCATTACACATATCCTTGGAAAACGATCCTTACCGTTAGATCGTCTGACAATATTTTCTAAAAAAGTGTTTTGGGGGGCTACAAGTCCTCTCCTTCCTCCGGCCATCCTGGTTCGTCATTCAATCGTCCGTGTGTGGAAGCGGTCGGTGGGGCTGTATGCTGTCCGCAAAACTATAACTCCAGACGTCTGTCTTCATGGTCCCTTTTATCTGTACGGAGTGAGTGAGCTGTTGATAAAGATCTCGTCTATAGCTGCTACTGCTACAAAGACTTCTCACAGTGGCCGATTGCGCTTCCCCTGTCTAGCAAGCTTGTGCGTCAGGTCGAATGTAGCGCCTACAGCACGCCAGGACGCGCATTGGGAATTATCCTCCGCGCTTGTTTGAGCGCAGCGGCGCGCCTGACTTGTGGACCACGGGCTTTTGTGGTTCTTCTTTCAAACTCCGAATGCCATCTGCCGGTGATATATGGCAGTGATTCTGAACCCTCTCCTCGGGGACCCCCAGCCGTTCCATGTATTTGATCTATTCCAGAGCTAGCGCACCTAATTATACTTGTCAACTCATTATCAAGCTCTTGACTAAGCGAGTTAGTTGAGCCAATTCAGGGCTACACCAAAATTGTGAAATGTCTGAGGATCCCTGAGGAGAGGTTTGAGAACCACTGATATATGGTATACCATCATGAAATAACCATATTATACATCCACTAAAAAAGGGGTTTCCCAAACTCATTCCTGACCCCCAGGTACACATTTTGGTTTATGACCTAGCACTACACAGCTGAGTCAAATAGCCACATCTTGATGTTGATTATTTTAATTAGCTGTGTAGTGCTCAAGCAAAAAAAAGTGTAACCAGGGGGCCCAGGACCGAGTTTGGGAAACCCTGCACCTTTCAGAGTGAAATGGGCCTTTTTATGTACAAGTTGTGGGTCTATTTGCATCCTAAACTGTTTAAACACATCCTGAAACACATTGTCAAGTACGCCAGTGGTTCTCAAACCTCAACTTGGGACACAAAGCCGT
Source organism: Brachymystax lenok tsinlingensis (assembly GCA_030435695.1). Lineage (NCBI taxonomy): Eukaryota > Metazoa > Chordata > Actinopteri > Salmoniformes > Salmonidae > Brachymystax > Brachymystax lenok. The sequence goes on along the minus strand of CM059805.1, from coordinate 584,075 downwards.
TCCATGTAGGCTACTTGAACTATTCCAGAGCTTGCACACCTGATTCAACTTGTCAACTGGAGGCGAAAGAAACACACCTATTTAGGCGAGGTGCTGGCTAGCGGAGTTGAACACTTAAAAAAAATAATGGAGAGCCGCACACTCTAGCTTAGATGCAAAAATATTTATGTCCAACGTTGACAGACAAGCTGTCTTCATCAGGGTATAAGTATCAACTTGTCAACTGATCATCAAGACCTTTAATAGGTGAATCATATGAGCCAGTGTAGCAGATGGTAGCTGGAAACGCCCCCCGGCCTGAAGTGTCTCCACCTGCGCTGCCAAAAGCTAGCTTTGCGGTGGCACGACTGGGTAAGATGCTTCAGGAGGGCAGACAGGCAGAGGTGTTGGGTTTGAGCTGAATCAAGAGGAAGTGGCACGCTAAGCAAGCAGCATGGCATCCGTTACACTAGTTCAGGCCTACAACATGATAGTGAAACATCTGGGGGTACCAAAGGAGAGGTTTGAGACCCACTTATATATGCACAAGACTGTTTGAAATGTATTATGAAGTAAAGAACAGGTTGTTTTTAAATCAGAGCTTGCTTTATAGAGAATTTCCAACACTCCATACATTAAGACACACTGAGTTAACATGCATGCCTCCCCCACACACAGTCCAAGTCAATTACTTCCTCCTCATTAACTGGACCATGTCTTGGTTGTGTTAAGGTGACTTAGATGATCCGCAACATATTTATGTTCTGGAAACTTTTGAAACTTGGTCTCCTTAATTTTGAGCCAGTTCTGCGCTCGGCGCTCAGCGGCGTGTCCTCGCTCCTGCTCTGTGGTCATGTATGGTCTGGAGATCCAATACTCATTCTCTGCCTCGCGTTCCAGGTGCACCAGCATGTTGCGTTTCATCTGCCAGGTGATGGCACGAGGCCGGCGGTACTTCCCGATCCACTGCTTCCCAGAGATGCCTTTCCTCAGCAGGGCCATGGTGAGGAACATTGTGAAGGATGGGGGTTCTTCTCAGCAAGTCGTGGATTTAGAGGCTACAACATGATAGAAACAGAGAACAATGTGGGTATTGGCTCCATCTTACAGGAGAGGAACATTCAGCACTAGCTAGGTGGTAGTGGCAAAACAATGGAAGGAATTTCATCATTGGAATAAAATATAATTCCCCATGAAATGTTATAAAAAAATATTTTGAATTAAATAGTTACATTTAACAATTTAACGTGAGTCATTTAGCAGACGCATTGGCTTACAGTAGTGAGTTTTCTAATGGATGTATATTATGGTTACTTTCGTATAGCCACAAGGGACCATATTACATTTGGCAAACTATAAAATTACTAGAGATATGGGTATACTCATGGAACGTTGTCTTCCTTCCAAAACCCTGGAATATTTTAGAAATACAAATGCCATAAACATTTCAGACATCGAACCGCGCATGCACAGAAGCTGTCCCTCTATCCTTGACAAAAACGACGCTTCTGCAGCTAATTTACATTTGGTTGAACAACAATTATTATGGGCAGGTCTGTTCCATTTTCAGACTAATCCAAGTAATCAGAGTATATCATTTTATGAGTGAAACTTCAAATAATTTATCAAATCATTGACGCGATAAGAATAGCTAGCTGTGTTCATTATCAAAGGAAATGCTACTAGCTAGTTGGTAGCATTAGCCTGGCTAGCTACTACAAACGCGTTATAAATGAATTTATTAGAAAATTATTCCTCTCTCCATTTCATTTGGATTACCTGTCAGTTCTCAGATACAAATCCAACAATATTGATGTTGTCTTCATGTAATTCGTGCAAAACGTGACCCCAGTCGGTTTCAAAGACATTTCCTTCTTCCGCGAATTCTACGGTATGCAAGAGGAATCAAATCATTTCACATGTAATGACTATTCTATTCCAGCTGGAGGCGCCATTATACAGAGTTGGTTACAAGACCACAGAAACAGTCATCCAGTTGTTTCATCAGAGACGGAATGTTTTCAAACCTCTGGTTTCATATGTTTTTGTTATGATACGTTAAGGCATTTGTACCAATCAAATGTCATGTTCTTCACAATCAAAGAATGTACAATTTAATGCCTTTAGAAAGCTGCTCAAATCTAATCTGCTAAAATAGGAAAGTAAGGTAATTGCAAAGTAGGTATGTGTTGCAGTAGCCTAATCCTAACCTTACTCTATTTTGTGTGTTTACTTTCTGAACGAGCAAGCAACTCATGATTGATTGTAAACCCATATTGACCTGATGGTACAAAGTTCATACTGAATAAATAGGAGTATAAAAGCAAGTCTATTTAAGTGACTGCCACTTTAAATGCTGTGAAGGCATTAGCATTAGGTCCTGTCCAGTGTGATTGCAAAACAACCCAATGAGCTGTGAGAATAAAAAAGGAAAAAAACTCCTGCCAAGTTCTGTAAAGCAAGCCTTGCCCGGTGAGATCCCTGTTTCTGTGACTCCCTCCTTTCCCTTTTTCCCACTCCCCTGATCCCTCTCTTTTCCTCTCCTCCCAGTCCCCCTCTTATACTGCGAATAGAGAAGGAACTGGGACGCATCTGGACAACTGGAAATTAATCTGGAGAGACACAGGTCAACCTTTCACACTAAGGTAAGGAAAACCTAATCATTCATCAAGATCACAGGCTGAAAAGTTTGAGAAGATTTAGTCTTGTGACTTTTGATTATTCTAATAGGGTTTTCATGTGACAATCCCATGCAAACAGACCTTTGATGATGCAGGGTTTTTACATTGTGATAGGCTACTGTAGCAGAAGAGAATGGGGTACATTATTCTATTAACAATTTTTCATTCAACACTTTAGGAGCTTTAATTCCCGTACAGTAGGTCACTGCACAGAGCTCTGTTACAGTTACCTCATAATATGGTCTTAATAATGTTTTCTCACTTTGTTTGGCCATAGGCAGGGAAAGTGTTTGGCCATAGGCAGGGAAAGTGTTTGGCCATAGGCAGGGAAAGTGTTTGGCCATAGGCAGGGAAAGTGAAGGAAAGTCTGATTGTATGGTAATCTGCCTTCAATCATCATATCATAGTCACTTCCCTTTCACACGTCATGGTGCATTGTATCCAGTGCCATTTTATATCTAACATGGGTTTTCCTGCTGTCTCCTGCAGATTTACGAGGGGTGTGCCTGGCTGGCACGGCAGGAAAGTCAATCTCTAAGTGTGCACAGAGGGACACATCTCCTTAACAACGTGCAGTGTTGACAAAATACTTTTACTCTCCTGGTTTTCATAGCTGTTGTGGACTCCTGCACCCACCTCTGTTTCTAGATGCTCTGACATCTCTGAATACCGACAAGGAGGAAGACACAGACAGGCAGGCTGGCCAGCAAGATGGAGGAATTCTCTACCAGCAACACAGACGGGACAGAGACATGTGCCAAGGAGATAGATCATGGGACTGTGAGGCCCAGGGGCTCACGTGGGGACCCGCGGAGAGTTAAAGTTCAACTCCAGTCTGATAACACAGATGCACCGCCACCACCACCGGATAAACACTCCAGCAGCTGCTGCCGTGTAGTGGAGTCTCTGGATGCTGGATCGAGGCAGAGAGAGTGTGTCACTGTGCCTGCCAGTATGCCTTCGGGTTGCTGCTGTAACACAAGCCGCAGGAAGGGCCTTGGGCCTTGTGTACTGTGCTGCAGCCAGATCACGGACGTTTGCAAGGACCCTGACAGTAACACTGCAGTCCAGAGAGCAGGGATTTCACCTCAGATGTGCACAGCTGATAAAACAGGATATGTCACACAGAGCATTGTAGGTACTGTAGTGCATCATGACACAGATGTACGCAGGAGTGTCATGGAGTTGGAGTCACAGGAGTTGTCTCCTCTGTGTAATGCAAGGACACTATCAGGTGGGGGCAGTAACAAGAACTGGTTTCAGGGCTTGCTCTATCCTGGTACCTCCTTAGGTTATGATAGAGGCATGGAGGCTGTAGGGGGCAAGGTGTCAGGCTCAGAATCCTCAATGTCCTCAGTGTCATCTTCCCCAGGAGTCACTACGGGCAGCTTTGCCTTCTGTCTGGGGGAGGAGGTGACATCATCAACAGTCGCCGACACCAGCTTTGCACATAGACTCAGAGACTGGCACATCAGCCCAGGGGGCAAAGCCGAAACTAAAATGTGCTCTACACTGGCACTCCTTCCCACCAGCCCTCCCAAAAGCCCCACAGCTTTAAAGATGGCCTCAGACAATGGGTTAGGATTTGACTGCAAGACTGAGGATAACTTTTCATATAACACGCGAGAGCGTTCGGCGGTCCTGGTCCGTAGGTTCTTGAGGGAAAACCAGAGGGTGAAGAAGTTGGTGTGTACAGGAACCAAGGCTATCATCAGGACGTTACCCACGGGGAGGATCGGTGAGGAGGCGTGGAATGCTGTCTGCGGAAAGGAGCCCCTTTCCGCAGGGATGAGGGATGAGGATGTCAGGGATGAGGATGACCACCAAACTTCTGGTGGATACAGCCGATTGAGTGGAGACAGTGGACACAGTTCAACCTCTCGGAGTCTACATCTGCAAGTGTGTAAACCTCTTCTTGGAAAAACAGGAGACTTGTTTTTTGAGGTAAGAGCATACACACAGTTGGCTTTAATGGTTCCATTGAGCAAAACTGTGTCACCTTTAGTTTAAAACTACTTTGGAAAATCCCTAGACTACACAGGACTACACACACCTAGACCACACACACACAAACACATACACGGCATGTTTCAGAAAGGAAACGTGTGTAAAGAAAACTGATACAGTGCAACACTATGTATTGTGAGCCAAAACTCAGGTTGACGTATTTTGGGATGAATCTTGTCTTGGAGGCATAGCTGAGTGATTTCCACTAGATGTGCCAGTGGCAATGTAAAAATTTATGAATTTGTTGTTGTTGTTGCTTTTTTAAGGTTAGGGTTAGGCATAAGGTTATCAGTTTGCTCAAGGTTAGGGGTAGGTTTCACATCTGTTTGCATGGCTTTGTAGTGACTACCCTGCAGAGCTGCCTCCAGTACATGAGTCATCCCAATAAAAGCCAACCTGCAGCCAAAACTCACTGAGCTCCAGTGGAAATGGGGGTTGGGGCAGCTGGGTAGGAGAGCAAAGGGGTGGTTAAGTTAAGTAGAACACTAGAGGCCTGTATTATAGAGGTACGTCTCAAATGGCACCATATTCCCTATATAGTGCACTACTTTTGACCAGAGCCTTATGGGCCCTAGTCAAAAGTAGTGCACTATAAATGCAATAGGGTGCCATTTGCGACACAGCTACAGACAGAGTCTGGGCTGCTCTGCACTAGTGGGTACACACCCAATGGAAAAGTTAGGCTACACCATTACATCACAATCACTTGGCATATGGTTACAATCTCAACCATGCAAAACAAATACAGTCAGTGGAAAGGTGCTTTTAAGGTGCTGTTTTTAAGGTGCTGCCGAGTCAAAAACAACAAGCTTCAGGAGAAATGAAAGGAACAACTTGCATACTTGGCCTTCTTATAGCTTCAACCTGTGGTAATTGTTTGGTAGGAAGACCCAGAGTAGGTCAAAACAGTCACAGCCTATTGAAAGAAGAACCTGTCATATGAGGATGATTAGAGAGAACTGAGAGATGAGAGGGATGGTCAGTCTTCAGTCCTCTTTACACCTTCACCAGGAATCATGAGAGATGAGGAGGATGGTCTGTATTCAGTCCTCTTTACACCTTCACCAGGAATCATGAGAGATGAGGAGGATGGTCTGTATTCAGTCCTCTTTACACCTTCACCAGGAATCATGAGAGATGAGAGGGATGGTCAGTCTTCAGTCCTCTTTACACCTTCACCAGGAATCATGAGAGATGAGAGGGATGGTCAGTCTTCAGTCCTCTTTACACCTTCACCAGGAATCATGAGAGATGAGGAGGATGGTCTGCATTCAGTCCTCTTTACACCTTCACCAGGAATCATGAGAGATGAGGAGGATGGTCTGTATTTAGTCCTCTTTATACCTTCACCAGGAATCATGAGAGATGAGAGGGATGGACAGTCTTCAGTCCTCTTTACACCTTCACCAGGAATCATGAGAGATGAGGAGGATGGTCTGTCTTCAGTCCTCTTTACACCTTCACCAGGAATCATGAGAGATGAGAGGGATGGTCAGTCTTCAGTCCTCTTTACACCTTCACCAGGAATCATGAGAGATGAGAGGGATGGTCTGTATTTAGTCCTCTTTATACCTTCACCAGGAATCATGAGAGGATGAGGGAGATGGTCTGTATTCAGTCCTCTTTACACCTTCACCAGGAATCATGAGAGATAATGGTGATGTCTGTGTTGACTTTGAAAAAATGTATTTTCTCAAGACTCTTTGTGTTTTATCCTCCATTTTTTTATGTAAAGTTGTTAAAACATGACCGTATGTACAGTGGTCCAACACAATAAAGAGTTTGTGTACATTCCTAAATAGGGGAATGAGGAGTGGCATGAGCTCAGAGGGGGTTATGATGCAGTCTAGTCTGGGATTCAAACAACAACAAAGTGGGCCCCCTGCCACTTTTGGAGACAAACGTTTTAGAAAAGTATTTACCAATCATAGATTGCCCCTTTAGAAGTCAGTAAGCTTCGGGGAATGGACAGCAGACCTTCTCTTTCAGTACTTATTCTGCAGCGGCAATAGACTGTACGCTGCTGGTAATAATACAGTGGATTAGACTGCCACCAAAAATTGCCATTTAAAATAGAAGACATGGTAATTGAATAAACAATGTGATTGGTAACTGTGTGTAAAGGACCTCACGCTGCTTGCTTAGCGAGTACCGCTTCTTCCTTATTTGGCTCATTCCAAGGCTCGAACCCAGGACCTCTGCCTTGCTAACACATGTGACCACCCTCCTGATTTTATCCCCTGTGTATATATCTCTGTGTTTCCTGTCTCTCTGTGCCAGTTTGTCTTGTTTGCCAGGTCAACCAGCGGTTTTCCTTGCTCCTATTTTTCCCAGTCTCTGTTTATTTCTAGTCCTCCTGGTTTCGACCCTTGCCTGTCCTGACTCTGAACCCGCCTGCCTGACCCCTGACCCTTGCCTGTTCTGACTACCAGCCTGCCTATCCCCTTGCACTGTTTTTGGACTCGGATCTGGTTTCTGACCCCTGCCTGGCCTGACCTCGAGACTGCCTATGGTCTGGTACAGTTTGGACTGTTTGGTTTATGAACTATCGCCTGTCCCTGACCTGCCTTTGCCTACTCCCTTTGTATAATAATTATCGGAGCTCTACCATCTGCCTCCTGTGTCTGCATTTGGGTCTCGCCTTGTGCCCTTATATTATTAGCCACCCACCCCTCCTCGATGTTTATGATTTTGTTTTCATGGGGGACTGATTGGGCTCATTGATTTGAGTTGAAAATAAATTCTGCGCTCATGGAAGGGCATGCTTTGAGCACTACTGAAACGTGCTATTTACGTGTAAAAAATGAATGCCATATTCTGCATTTGCCTATTCTTTATCTTTTTGTTGGTGACACTTTGATATCTTGATAATTTGCAGCTGTTTAAAGGGCAAATCCACAGATGAAACAATAACAAAATGGATGCCCAGCCTGTTTTGGTGAAAAGCTGAGGGATGGGCCTGGAGAAATGTAAACACTCAGATTAATAGACAGAGCTATGGAAGCAAGGACTGACCATCCATTATATAAAATTATTGTTTTAACTATGTTATGAGGCTATACAGTGTTTGTTTACATTTACAATGTTTACAAACATAGGAATAAATCAATCTTATATTTGGGGTTCTCATGAAGTATGACAGTTGAACTAAGCTCATTAGGGATTTATAAATTATATTCTTCAAGAATCAATGGATATATATACACTACCGTTCAAAGGTTTGGGGTGACATAGAAATATTCCTTGTTTTTGAAAGAAAAGCAATTTCTTTGTCCATTAAAATAACATCAAATTGATCAGAAATACAATGTAGACATTGTTAATGTTGTAAATAACTATTGTAGCTGGAAAGGCAGATTTTGTTATGGAATATCTACAGAGGCCCATTATCAGCAACCATCACTCCTGTGTTTCAAATGGCACGTTGTGTTAGCTAATCCAAGTTTATCATTTTAAAATGCTAATTGATCATTAGAAAACCCTTTTGCAATTATGATAGCACAGCTGAAAACTGTTGTTCTGATTAAAGAAGCAATAAAACTGTCCTTCTTTAGACTAGTTGAGTATCTGGAGCATCAGCATTTGTGGGTTCGATTACAGGCTCAAAATGGCCAGAAACAAATAACTTTCTTCTGAAACTTGTCAGTCTATTCTTGTTCTGAGAAATGAAGGATATTCCATGCGAGAAATTGCCAAGAAACTGAAGATCTCGTACAACGCTGTGTACTACTCCCTTCACAGAACAGCGCAAACTGGCTCTAACCAGAATAGAAAGAGGAGTGGGAGGCCCCGGTGCACAACTGAGCAAGAGGACAAGTACATTCGTTTGCGAAACAGAAGCCTCACAAGTCCTCAACTGGCAGCTTCATTAAATAGTACCCGCAAAACACCAGTCTCAATGTCAACAGTGAAGAGGGGACTGGGATGCTGACCTTTCCAGCTACAATAGCCATTTACAACATTAACAATGTCTATACTGGATTTCTGATCAATTTGATGTTATTTTAATGTACAAAAAAATGAAATTTCTAAGTCACCCCAAACCTTTGAACAGTAGTTTATATATAATTTATAAGTCAAAAAATTGATATAGAAACTACAGATTGCCCCTTTTAAGTCTATCAAAAGTGTGCAAATTATAGCATGTGTCCATTAGGACTATGGAGGTTTTTTATCAGCATGAATTAGATTGCGCAATAAAAGCACTATGCAGCTTTTGCAATAGCCATTTTTCACTGGCTGTCTACTGGTTTAAAAAACAATGATTGATAGGCAGCTTAAACTTCAACCATTATTGGGTTCAAATACACATTTGGATTTGTGAACAGCCATCCACAACAACCACAATCTGTCAGGCGCGAATAGCTAAATGAGAAGTGTGATTCACAATGCGCTATGTAGATATCAATAGTTAGTGATATCCGTATCGCCGTAGATTACACCACTACTGTCATCCTTATGTCCAAGCGTTTATTCAAGTTGGATAATCTTTGGATGCCGACAGCAGTCACACCATTGGAAGACATAGCTTGGACTGTAGCCTACAAAAGCCTATTCCTGCTCTTTTCCCACGATCCATCAAACCCATTTGGTGTGTCATCAAATGGTCAGACTCGCTTAGGTGAAATAAACTTAAATTTGCGCCTTTTTTCAATTCTGGTTTGAATGTCATTGAGAAAACAGAGATTCTTTTCGCAAACATCCTTTCTGAATTTGAAAGTAGTCATCTAGTTTTTCGAAAGTATCTGTAATCCGTTTGCTGGAAACGTAAACAGATTACAGTTACCGTTTTTTTTGTAATCCGTTACTCCCCAACCCTGATTGTACAATACTAGCAACAAGCTGAATGGGAAGTAGGCCTAGAATTGACTAGATATTTTTTTTATTGAAACTTTACAAATGTACAAAATCACATATAACAACATCAATAAAATAACCAAGGCTTCCTCTCCTCATCTTCTGCATTCATCTTCTCTAATGTAAAAGAACTGAACTGGACCAGTCCGACTGGTATATGCAAATACTAAGAAGATATCGCTCTCACCTTGCCTATGATCAGTACAGAATGGAGTGTAGATCAGGGGAGGACACCACTATAGACAATTCCGTTACAACCTATGATCATCTTCAAGCTGACCAAAATCCTGAGCTTTGAGTGAAAATGACCAGATTTGATGATACAATCATTTGACAAATGAGGTCCATTGATGGCCGTTCTCTCAACATCTGTGGAAGCCTCTGGTCCGGCGCAGTGCATGCTGGGTCAGATTCGTTAAGGGAAAACATTTTGAAATAGAAAACAAAAACAAGCTGTTCATATTGGACAATTCCAAGTATAGTCCCTCTCTGTTTCAGTCCATTTTCTTCTGTTTGTTCCCTAATGAATACGACCCAGGGTTTTGGCTCTTACCAATGTGGCCATGTCTCAAGGCCGCAGATTGTATCTTACCTAGTTATTTTCTGATGATCTCATTTTGCTCTTTTGTAGGTTTGGCAACTGTGTGTGTTTTCTATACCTGTTCGCACCTCTCCCTGTAGGCTTTACAGACGCTCCCCACCAATTGTTTGCAACCCTTCTAATTTAGGGTGCCCTGCACGCAAAACCCATGTCGAATTCCAGGTCTCTGGCAGCATTTGGAACTGCCGATTTGCGGTCAAGTGCATCTTAGTCTATGCTACGCTTCAAACCCTTGACTTTTTGGCCCTGACAGAGACATGGCTCCCCCCAGAGAACACTTCTACTCCAGCTGCTCTCTCTTCATCTGACTGTGTGTTCTCTCATAGTCAGAGAGAACTGGTCGTCACGGTGGTGGCACAGGGCTACTCATTTCTCCTAAGTGGAGATTTTTCCCTCATTTGAATTCCATGCTGTCACTGTCAGCCGCTCAAGCCTAACATTGATGTCATCTATCTCCCACCACTTGCTCTTAGAGAGTTCCTCAAAGAGCTTGACACCTTGATAAATTCATTTCCAGACAATAGCTCTCCACTCTTTGTACTCCCGACGTCTGCCTTTGTTTAATTTCTTTCCAACTTTCTTTCCCCTCCTTGCCTCTTTTGACCTCACCCTTTCCCAATCCTCTCCAACTCACAAGGCAGGCAATACGCTTGACCTCATCTTTACTAAAGGCTGTTCTCCTACTAATCTCACTGCTACTCCCTTTCAGGTCTCTGATCACTACTTTGTTTCATTTTCTGTTTCCCTTTCCTCCAACCCTAACCACTCAGCCCCTACCCAGATGGTCATGCACCGTCACAATCTTCGCTCTCTCTCCCACTACTCACTCCTCTTCTATCCTATCCTCTCTCCCTTCTGCTAAATCCTTCTGTCTCCTGTCTCCTGATCCTGCCTCTTCGACCATACTCTCCTCCTTCTCTGCATCCTATGACTCCCACTGTCCCCTTTCCTCCCGGCCGGCCGGCTCGGCCCTCCCCCTCCTGCTCCGTGGCTGAGTGACTCATTGAGAGCTTACAGAACAGGGATGCGGGCAGCTGAGGGAAAATGGAAGAAAACTAAACTAAACTCATCCTTTCACTCCCTCCTCTCTACCTTCTCTTCCTCTGTATCCACTGCTAAAGCCACTTTGATTGACGACATCTGCTCCTCATTCACTCAGACTATTGAGTCCACTGGTCCCAGTCACACAGAACTACTCTATGCCTTGACCTCTTTCTCCCCTTTCTCTCCCCAGAATGTCCTGGGGAGGGGTGGTTGGGTTGGGGCTGGAAGTCTTAGGGATGGTTAGTAGTGGTGGTGGCCCTCCATGGGTGCTCCTTTCCTGGGCACCAATCCTAACTCCTGACCTTCCCTCTCATTTGTCCCTATACTGGCTAACAGCCACAAAGAGGGGGGTAGTGGTGGGGAATGGGTTGCACCACAGGCGCCCTTTCATGGGCCCCAAACTTTAATCCTGGATAGCTGAGAACATCCTTATGAACAAGAGATTTACAGACAGAAGATCCCAAAGTTCAGATCCTTATAAAACAAGAAATAACATTTAAAAAATACCATAACATTTAAAAAATACCATACCATCAAAAATACCATCTCAAAATACCAAAAATACCAAAATACCATGAGTGAAGGATGCTTTGTTGCGAAATAGGAAGCCAATTCTAGATTTAATTTTGGATTGGAGATGCTTGATGTGAGTCTGGAAGGAGAGTTTACAGTGTAACCAGACACCTAGGTATTTGTAGTTGTCCACGTAATCTAAGACAGAACCGTCCAGAGTAGTGATGCTGGACGGGCGGGCAGGTGCGGGCAGCGATCGGTTGAAGAGCATGCATTTAGTTTTACTTGTGTTTAAGAGCAGTTGGAGGCCATGGAAGGAGAGTTGTATGGCATTGAAGCTCGTCTGGAGGGTAGTTAACACAGTGTCCAAAGAAGGGCCAGAAGTATACAGAATGGTGTCGTCTGCGTAGAGGTGGATCAGAGACTCACCAGCAGCAAGAGCGACATCATTGATGTATACAGAGAAGAGAGTCGGCCCAAGAATTGAACCCTGTGGCACCCGCATAGAGACTGCCAGAGGCCCGGACAACAGGCCCTCCAATTTGACACACTGAACTCTATCGGAGAAGTAGTTGGTGAACCAGGCGAGGCAATCATTTGAGAAACCAATGCTGTCGAGTCTGCCGATAAGGATGTGGTGATTGACAGAGTCGAAAGCCTTGGCCAGATCAATGAATACGGCTGCACAGTAATGTCTCTTATCGATGGCGGTTATGATATCGTCACAATGTGAGAGTCAAATACACAGATCAGACCGAATGTCTTTGTTTATATCACAACCCTAATGTTCACAACACTGTTTTAATGCTCAAGCAAATTAATTAGGCAAACTACAATACATTGATATTAGAATGAGAATAACTGCCAAGTTGACTCTCTCGGTCGGAAAATGGAATACAAATCATTTACAAGAGGCTATGCCTGATTCTTTACATAACACACACACACGCACAGAGAGACCGTATTATAATAGCACCTTTTATGAGAAAGGCTACTGTATGCCTTGTACGTTTGTAATTCTCAAGGAGGCTGGTGGCACGATAATTGGGGAGGACGGGTTCATAGTAATGATTGGAACGGAATTAATGGAATGGTATCAAATACATGGTTTCCATTTTTGATACCACTGCATTCACCCCATTTCAGCCATTATTATGAGCCGTCCTCCCCTCACCAGCCTCCTGTGGTGTGATTAGGTGATGAGATGCCTGGGTCGTGTTCAGTAGGGAGAAAAGGTTTTATAACTTAGTGACTTCCACCTGAACTTATCCAATGAGAACACAGATAATTGTTTTCTATCGCAAAACGCTTTGCTCTGTCTTCCCAGGCATGCCATGCCCTGAGTTCTGAAGTAAGGGTGGCCAGTTCAGGAGCTCTACTCCTGTCTTCCAGGAAGCTGCTGTCGTCTGCCGAGAGGAGGGATCTGTGTCGCAGGAGGGCCACATTGCCATGGCCGGGAGGAGGAGGGGCGTGTAGCTACCGAGCAACCCTACAGAGGACTGACATTTCTGCCTACATCTCAGGGACCCTCCTGGAAGTGGTTCTGTCCATCGGCAACACGGGCGTCAACGACTTCTCTCCTCCCTGTACCACCACAAGTCCCTTGGGCTGGGCTGTCCTGAAAGGTCCCATAACCATTATGAATCTTATGAAATTCAAGTTGATGAAGTATTGAATCAAGTAAACTTACATAAGAAATCATATGAAATGTATATTAATCAAATGTGGTTAAAATACTACCTGTCTTATCAGAGAGTAGGATACAGCTGTTACTATAGAGATACTATTAGTATTCTAATTCCTAATTCTATGGCTATAACCATATTGCTTACACTTATCTGATCGATTCAGTTCTACATGAAGTGTCTACCAGTAGAGTTAATATAGGAGTCTAGAACAATCTACAGTATTTTACTCCTTTCTTAACTCCCTCTAGACTCACCCTCCCATCCCTCCTCCTTCACCCCTCGCCCTCCTTCTCCCTATTCCTCCCTCCCTCCCTCCCAGAGCGTCAGCTGCACTCCCCCATGGCGGGATCCAGCGTGGTGCCGGCGGCTCCACTGACAGAGGTCAACAAGGAGCTGTCTGACCTCCAACCCCCTGGTCAGTTTCCCGGAGGAGATGGCCTACATCCTCATGGATCAGGAGCTGCAGCTCTACAGCCGGATCCTACCCCCTGGACTACATCTGCTTCCTCACCCACGACCTTGGGGGCCCTGGCCAGCCACAGCCCCAGGGGCAGACACACCAACCTGGACAACCCCATCTTATGGCTGGCTGCAGTCGGCCCCACAACGCTGTGGAGGACCTGGTCACAAGATTCAATGAGGTGAGAGAGACCTAACTAACCTGCGATGTGTCTCAGCATGGGGAATACATTTTCTACCTATATGTTGAGTAACTGTGCCTGAGACCTGAAGACTTGTGTTGGTTCCCAGAGCTAATAACTTGGCTTGAGCTGAGTGGGCTAACACAGTCCTGTTGCACAAAGGTGACTCTGGATTCAAACCCAGTTAGTCACACTTACAGTTAGTGTATTTTCCTGTTTCCAGGTGAGCTCCTGGGTGACCTGGATGATTCTGACAGCAGGTTCTATGGAGGAGAAGAGAGAGGTGTTCTCATGTCTGGTCCACGTGGCCAGGTGCTGTTGGAACATGGGAAACTACAACACTGGCATGGAGTTCCTGGCTGGACTGAGGTAGAAGCAGGGCTAGAACCAATTCTTCAAGGGAACATTTGATTATTTGATTTGATGTTTTTGCAAATTTATTTTGGATCCATCTGCTCCACTATCATTTTCTGCTTAGTAAAAAAACATCACATCATTTTTCTTTCACCCTCATTCTGTCTTCATCTCCAACTTCGCTTCCTAAACTGTCCACTTTTTGCCCTCCCACCTCCATTCTCACTCAGCAGCATCTCTCCATCCTACCCTTCAGGTCTCGCAAGGTGCTAAAGATGTGGCAGTTCATGGAGCAGTCGAACATCGAGACCTTGCGTGTCCTGAAGGATGCCATGGCGCACCACGAGACGTCTGCAGAGTACAGGAAGGTGGTCTCGCGTGCCCTCCACATCCCGGGCTGCAGGGTGGTGCCCTTCTGTGGGGTCTTTCTGAGAGAGCTAGGGGAGGCCCTGGATGGAGCAGCTAGCCTGGTCAACCTCAGACCACGCCTCAGCTCACAGGACTCTGTCGAGGTGAGGAATTATGCATTTTTTGCCTGGACCCATATCTGTTTGGGGGGTGTGATAAATGACCATAGGAGTTGGCTTTATTCTGCCACTGTCTTCTTCACGGTATCAAGACATATGACCTAACAGGTTATAGCGCAAACAACACAATTATCACTAACACATCGGTTGTAATATGGCTTTTTTTCTGGCTTGGCTTCCCCGGTGATTTTACCAACGCACCGCTACTGCATAGTTCGTCTCCGACTACAATGGACAGGACAACTTCCTGCAACGGACAGGGCCAGATGGGCTCAACCACCCAGAGAAGGAAGCAACCGTCAACAACATCCTGCAAACCATCCGTAGCTGCAACCGCAGCATGGAGTCTGAGGATTGGGAGGAGTCTGGAGGGTCTGGTGACGGGAGCATCACTGGCTCATGTAAAAACTCCTTCAAGGATGGCAACCACAACCAGTAGGTGTCCACAGTGGACCCACTTAACTTTAGGCTACTTTTTAGTGGATTGTGCTGGATTTTGGCTCTGATTGTGCTAGAAAGTGTCAATAAAATCTGAAAACACTGATACCACAACACCTGCTGTCTGATACAAGCTAGGTGAAGTTGGCTCCCCGTTTCAATATTACATTGTATTTTTCTTAGTATAATTGTCAGTGCATTATCATTTGTTTTGCTTCTTTAGAAATATTTGAGTTGGTGTCTTATTGTAGATAAAAATATCTGCATAATTTTAAAGCTTATTTTGTTAATTTTCCTCTCCTGAAAACACTCTTTGGTCAGGTTCACCGTGGGCGATCTCTCCGAGTTTGCCGGTGACCTATCACAGGGCAAAGACGCAGACTTCCAGGGTATGGGTGAGAGGACTCAGAAGGCCTTTGCCCACGGTACAGAGCTCATGCCCTGGTACGTCCTCTCCCTCCACCCCCACGTACACCACTTCCTCCAGCAGGGCGCTACTGTGATCCACTACGACCAGGACTCCCACCTCACCGCCCGCTGCCTGCTCCGACTCCAACCTGACAATTGTATCCTCACCTGGGCCAAGCTCCACAGTGGGGGCCTCCCTGGTTCTAGCCCTGGCCTTGACTCCTCCAAGCTCCGGAGCCCCACTGAGTCAGGGGCTGGCGGTCAGTACTGTGGGAAGCTCATACTGAACAGCCTGGCAGATGGATTCCTCGATCTCTCCGTGGCTAAAGCTGTCTTCATGGGTCATCCAGGGGCTGACGTTCAGGCGGTATGCCTGCAGAACAAGCTCTCATGTGGGCTGAGCATGGAGGAGTGTGGGGTGACTTTGCTCTATGGGCTCCATACAACAGACAACAGGTTATTACACTTTGTGGCCCCCAGAAACACAGCTAGGATCGTGTACGCTGGGCTGCAGTCCCTGTTAGCCGTTCACAGGAGGATGAGGAGGTTCCCTGACCAAAGGTTGCAGTGGCTCCGGAGGAAGTACGTCAACCTCTATCAGGTGAGGGACTGCGATGCAAAGAGGGAGTCAAGTTACTAAAACCTCTGGTCCGAGTCAAGTGTTCTAGTCCCAGTCCCTTCTGGTAGAGTGTGAATGGTGTCACCAGTCATGAAAATTGTGAACCGAGTCTGAGTTCTGGACTTGAGCACCACAACTCTGAGGGAGGAGATGTGAGTGATTTACCATTTTGTACCAAGAAAATGTTCCTCTCGCTTCCAGGAGGATGGCAGGTACGAGGGTCCAACACTAGCCCAGGCCATCGAGCTGTTTGGGGGCAGGAGATGGAGTGTGGGTGCTGGTAGCATGGAGAAGTCTGGAGCTCAGAAGAACAGCCATCTCACTGTGACCTCCAATAAAAAGAAAAAGAAGGTTGGGACCAGGGCCATATTTGCACTAGAGATTGATTCAACTCCTGCACAAATGCCTGGCGCTGGGTTGGAGGAACATGTTGAGTCAGTTTCAATAAACTAGCTACATTTGGTGTGTGTGTGTGTGTGTGTGGTGACAGGGGTACAGTGGGGATGCCACAGATGATGAGATGGTGTCACAGAAAGTGACGAGCGTTTGGGATATCCTAGGGCGGAATGCAACGGACCCGACAGACAACATGGACCAAGACCAGGAAGACAGCAGCTCCTATGGTTTCCCTGGGCCTCTCTCCTCCTCCACCAGTAGATCCATGGCCATTAGCACCTCTTCCTCCTCCATCTCTGTCTTAGCCTCTAATCACAAAGCTCAAACAGGGTAAGATGCTACAAACTGTGGTATATTCTTCTGTGTGCGTTTGCGTGCATTTGCTTCATGTTTAATTTGTTGTGCTGATGTTTGTGCTGGAATTCAGTACACATAACATATCTTGTGTATTTTCTTTGGCTACTCGCTTCAGTAATAGGTCAAGTCAGACACTATCTAGCCGGGGTAAGAGCCAATCAAAGAGCTTCCAGAACCTCATGGTATCAGATGGCACCATGAGCTTTACTGAGTTTGTTGAGCTCTTCAAGTCCTTCAGGTAATCTCCTCTAACTCCTCTGCAAAACAGCTCCAGGCGTTTTATGCTTTTCTTAACTCCTGTTCTGAACATTTGAGATTTACAATGCAATCTGATACACGTCAAATCAGTTTTCTTGATCTTCTGATCTCTTGTGAAAATAATGTTCTATACACTGAACTTTTCAGGAAACCTACTGATCGTAACAGTTTGTTGAGGGCTGACAGTTGTCACCCACTTCCCTTGAAAAATAGTTTGCCCTACAGCCAATTCTGTCGAATCAAAAGAATTTGCAAAAGGCAATCAGATTTCGACAGAAATATGGCTGAGACGCAAAGAAAGTTCAAGGAGAGGGGGTACAAAAATGATCAGATTAATATTGCCATTGAGAAAATTCAAAACAAAACGAGACATGACCTTTTTCAAGGTCAGTCTCGTAAAAAGAAGCATTCTTGCGTTCTAACCACCTGCTATTCAAAGTGCTCTGAACAAATTAAGGGAATCGTTCACAAGCATTGGCACATTCTAAAATCCGATGATAGTCTCAGTAATGTGTTTTCGGACCTTCCCTTGGTCGTATTCTCGCAGGGCAGAAATCTCAGAGACCAATTGGTAAACTCTGATTTACCACCCCAAGATATTCCTGAACAACGTCTAATTGCGCCCCTACTGGATGGAAATTACAAGTGTAATGGCTGTGCTCAATGCAATGGCACTTATAAATGTAGATCCTTCAAACACCCCCAAACAGGGAAACAGATCCCAATCAAAGGTGTTAATACGTGCTCCACTAAGGCAGTTATTTATCTTATAACATGTCCTTGTGGTAAAAATTATGTGGGTAAAACAAAGCGTGAATTAAAAGTACGTATCTCGGAGCATCGTAGCACCATCAGGTGCAAAAACTTGACTTACCCAGTTGCGGCCCATTTTTTGGAAGCAAACCACTCGATTTCATCTCTGCGTTATATTGGCATTGAACATGTCACCCTCCCTAGGAGAGGGGGTGACCTCGACAATTAGTTTGTTAAAACGAGAGGCTGCCTGGATCTTTAATTTAAAGACCCTCGCTCCCTTCGGTCTCAACATAGACTTTGATCTGAAACCATTCTTGTGATTATGACTTTGCCATTGTGATTGTTTGTAGGCTTATGTAGCCTTAATCTATGATCGTATGCTATCCATTTGTTTTTTGTATGTCATTTTAATATCTCAGAATTAACCAATGATATTAGGCCACATTTGGCCATGATTACAGACACCTGTGTGTGTCCTTTGACACTATATAAACGAGTCACCTCGCAGTGTTTGTGATTATACCCTGATGAAGACAGCTTGCCTGTCAAAACGTTGGACATAAAATATTTTTTGCATCTGAGCTCCTAGAGTGTGCGGCTCTTCTTTATTTTTAAGTTTTCCACTCCGCTAGCCAGCACCTCGCCTATATAGGTGTGCGTTTCTTTTTCTTCTAGAATCTCCTCTAACTCACCATTTACCTATCTACAGGTATTTCAGAAAGTATTCAGACCCCTTGACTTTTTCCACATTTTGTTATGTTACAGCCAAAATGTTTGCAAATGTTTACTTATTTCACGTTTATTTAACCAGGTAGGCCAGTTGAGAACAAGTTCTCATTTACAACTGCGACCTAGCCAAGATAAAGCAAAGCAGTGCAACAAAAACAACACAGAGTTACACATGGAATAAACAAACGTACAGTCAATAACACAATAGAAAAAAATCTGTATACAGTGTGTGCAAATGAAGTAAGGAGGTAAGACAATAAATAGGCCAATAGTGGCGAAGTAACTACAATTTAGCAATTAACACTGGAGTGATATATGTGCAGATGAGAAAAAACAAAACAAATATGGGGAGGAGGTAGACGCCATAGCTGCTGCCAGCATCTTGACCAATGGTACTGGCGTGGAGAGTGCCTCTCTGGGAGCTCTGGGCATGACCATCATGCACCTCAACGACTTCCTGGTCAACTGTCAGGGAGAGAACCACTCGCATGATGAAGTCCTAAGAATCATCCAGGTGTGTGACGATGAAGTGTGTGTGTGTGTGCATTTGTCCTTTGGCAAACAATCTTCCACTGAATTAATGTGTTGTGTGTTTTAGACATTTGAACCGTCTACCACTTTGCATCAGATTGGCTGGATGTCCTTTGAGGGATTTTCCCGGTCAGTATTTTTTGTATGTATTTGTGATCCCTGCGGGAATTGAACCCATGACCCTGCTGTTACCAACTGAGCCAAAAAGGAATGACCCAGGTTGGTTTTCCCCTGCTATAAGGTATCTGATGGACAAGGACAACTCTGCCTCCAAACTGGAAGAGTCTCCGCTGAATGTTGAAGAGCTCCATTACCCTCTGTCTTACTACTACATCGCTACATCACACAACACCTACCTGACCGCCCACCAACTCAAGGGAGAGTCGTCTGTGGAGCTGTACAGCCAGGTGACAATCAGAACACTGGTATTACCCTGTAATATTTACTGAAACCGATTGAGTCTACAGCAATACAGCTGTTGTGGTGATAAACTGTCATTGAAAAGCCTTTATTGTTGTGAATTTGGGGGGTAGCCCTACCAGGATTTGAACCCGGGTCCTTGCCAATTACATCAAGAGATCCAAAACTTCTGATCCAAGCCATAGAGGTGTCGAGGGATTGTGTCCAGGTGTTGTGTACAGGTGTCCAGGTGTTGTGTCCAGGTGTCCAGGTGTCCAGGTGTTGTGTCCAGGTGTTGTGTACAGGTGTCCAGGTGTTGTGTCCAGGTCGCTACATTATTGTTTGGTTTGTTGTTGTCTCAGGTGCTCCTCCAGGGTTGTAGGAGTGTTGAACTGGACTGTTGGGATGGAGATGATGGCATGCCAATCATCTACCATGGACACACCCTCACTACCCGCATACCCTTCAAGGTGAGTTGAGTTAAAGTGAGTTGAAATGAAGTGAGTTGAATTTAGTTTAACTAAGCTGAAATGAGTTGAGTTGGGTTGGGTTGAATTGAGTTGGGTTGAGATGAGATGAGTTGAATTGAGTTTAGTTGGGTTGAATTTAGTTGAATTTCATTTATTGATTTGAGTTAATCTCCCATTCCTGCAGGATGTGGTGGAGGCAGTGAACCGCTCTGCCTTCGTGACCTCTGACCTACCTGTGATGCTGTCCATAGAGAATCACTGCTCCCTGCCGCAACAACGCAAGATGGCCAACATCTTCAAGGTGGGTAGGTCTACTTACTGTCCTGTCTAGTTCAATGTTGAGATGTGAAATGGGCTCTTTCTGATGCTCGTTGGTGTTTTACGAAAGGAAGTAGAGACGGGGTGAGGTTAAGGGTTCAGGGTTCAGGGTAGTCATAGAGTTAGTGAACCACCATCCGGGAACATATACCTTACATTGCCATTTACAGGTCAATCACAATGGATCTTTCTTTCCCTCAGAACAGATTAGAACTCTGATGGTGTGTTTGTGTTGTCCTTCAACAGACAGTGTTTGGGGATAAGCTGGTGACAAAGTTTCTGTTCGAGAGTGATTTCTCGGACGACCCACAGCTACCATCACCATGGCAACTGAGGGGGAAAATCCTCCTCAAGAACAAGAAGCTGAAAGCTCACCAGACGCCAGTGGACATCCTCAAACAGAAGGCAAGGCCACTGATAAGGAACACACTGACCAAAAGTTCTCTTAACAGTTGTTGATCCAGTCCGGTATCTATATAATGTGCTATGTGTACCTAAAATGATGGCGCAGTGATACATAAAGGAACTAAGATTGTCCTAAATTACTCTTCCTGATACAGGCTCACCAGTTCCCCCAGATGCATGCTCAGGCCAGTAGTGTGATGCCTCCTCCCTTCCCAACCAATGAGGAACAGGAGGAAGAAGAGGACGAGGATGAATATGACTATGAGTATGAATCACTATCTGATGGTATGGTCACAACACCAATAGCATCCCAGTGTATGCCAGTTTATAGTTGAGACGTTTCTATGGTAACAACCTCAAACCGCAATAATGTTGATTATCCCAGTTCTTATACTTATCCAGTGACCCCCTACTCACTCTCCTCTGTAGCTGACGCCCTGGCTTTATCTATCGCTTCTTCTCTCCCAGAACGTAATAAAAAGAATCAAATTAACCACTTAAGATTTGCCAATTCCACAGCATGCTTGTTGTCCTATTGCTGAATAGATTTGTGCTCTGTTTGTGCAGTGCTCTAGTACACTGGCTGTGTGACTGTGTGTTGTGACTTTTCAAAAGCTTCTTATCTGCTAAATGAGTACCCACCGAAACTCAATTTCATAACCAAGTGGGTCAAAAACAACCAGAGATTGCTTGAAAGCCAATAGTTTTTGGCCACATGTTTTAATGTTATATAGATCACTGAAAACCTCAAATTAGATTATACTGCATGAATGTGTTTTTTTTATATTGAAATAATAATGTCTTTGGCTGGGAATGTCTACATTGATACAGATAATATCCTGGAGGATAGGCTGGAGGGAAAGTCTCTTTCAGGGGAGAAGTTACAGACCAAACACAGTGACGAAGTCCCCAAGAAGATGAAGAAATGCCACAGAGCTACTCACAACAAAGGAGAAGTGAGTTTGTCCTCCATTCAGGATCCAGCAGACGTAGAAATACAAAAGTATTTATCTTGTTGGAATTTTTCTTAATTAACCAGTTTCTCCCATTATATTTGATTAATAACATCATGAGACAAGAGTTTTGTCTCTTTTGTATTTTGACACACTCTCACACGCACACATGTATTTGGCAAGGAGCTGGAGGAAGAGTTCAAGCTGCCTCGAAACAAGAAGGAAGGACGCCAGATAGCCCAGGAGCTCTCAGATCTGGTGATCTACTGCCAAGCTGTCAAATTCCCAGGTTTTTCCTTACATTACATCATCTTCTATAAACAAACTATACACTGCCTTGTAAATAGCCTTGTGTTCCAGTCTCACATTCACGAGAGTAGGTTAATGTAATATTCCTGACTTGTGAGATCTCCTTGTAAAGGTATGAGTCCATGTGTGTCCCAGGTCTATCCACCCCCAGGGAGAGAAAAGAGAGACAGGAAGTTCTTTCTCCTAAAAGAAAGGGAAGGAGGTCCATCTTTGGGAAAGATCCAGAGAAAGGTGTTCCATGGGTCCATCGACAGTAATGCGCACCCCAGGGAGAGGTAGACTACTCTTCCCTGCCCCATGCCTATGTAATGCGCACCCCAGGGAGAGGTAGACTACTCTTCCCTGCCCCAGGCCTATCTATCAACACTTAGTTCTAACTCAATGGTTAAGGGTCTACTTTTTCCTTGACAGGTTGGACATCTTTTGGATATATTTGAAAGTTGATAAGTTAAACCCTTTGCGTTCAGTGTGTCACACACACACACACACAAACACACACACACACACACACACACATACCTCTTACACACACTCCTCTCATAACCCTTTCCCCCTCAATCTGAAGGAGCAGCATCAGATGGCCCCCGTCCCAACTGGGAAGAACCACCCACCTCCCCTCTGTACACCTGTAATGGCTCCCTCAGCTCCCTCATCCACACCCCAAAGTGCTACCACGTCTCCTCATTCAATGAGAACGCCGCCAAACGCCTGTGTCGCCGCTACGCCCAGAAGCTGATCCAACACACCAGCGCCCAGCTCCTGCGGACCTACCCAGCAGCCACACGTATCGACTCCACCAACCCCAGTCCCCTACTCTATTGGCTACATGGAATACAGCTGGTCGCTCTCAACTACCAGACCGATGGTGAGCTAGACACTAGGAGTCGTCAACTAAGTCAAGTTTGCTTCATTATTCCAAATGTGGGAGAAAGTGGGAAATTCGTTTGGCTAGCTTCATATGAGGAACCGATATTTGGCATATTGCCAGAACGTGTTGGCCCTGTCTGCATTAGGTTAAAAGTACGAAGGGACAAGGGGTTCGGCGAATTCAATATTTCAGAAGTTGATTCAGATAAGTCAATTGAAATTGGAGCACAACATGCTTCTTGAAAATGACATTGTCTGTCTGAAAGTCTAGTTGCTGGTGCACAAACCTATTTTTGAGTCTCTCCAAAAGTTTACATATTTCTCTCTCTCTCTCTCTCTCTGACAGACCTGCCCCTGCAACTGAACGCCGCCATGTTTGAGCCTAATGGGGGTTGTGGGTACGTCCTGAAGCCCCTGGTCCTGTGGGACCCCAGCTGCCCACTCTACGGACACTTCTGCCCCCTGGACAGAGACCCAGGGGGCATGAGCCCCGTCCTGTTGTCTCTCACTGTGAGTACATAGCAGAGGTACTGGATTAAATGTATACATGTGTACAACAAGTAGCTAGTGATCCTCAAAGGCAGCAGTGTAAACCGGTTTCCTTTTTCGGTCAGTTCATCTGGTGCAACACATTTTTTCTTGACGTCTTTCTCTATCTGTATCTCTCACCTATCCCCTCCTTCTCTCTTTCCATTCCTTCCAGATCATCTCTGGTCAGAATATATGCCCAGGGACTACAGCAGGCAGTCCATGCATCGAGGTAGACATCCTGGGCATGCAGGCTGACGGGTGTCATTTCCGCACCAAACCCGTACACCGTAACCCCCTGAACCCCATATGGAACCAGAGCTTCCACTTCCCCCTGCTCATGGCTGACCTGGCCTTCCTACGTTTTACCGTGGTGGAACACAACAGCTCCCAGACCACCGCTCAGCGAATCATATCACTCAGAGCACTCAGGACAGGTAGGCACACACGCACGCTACATCATTTAATATGTGACTTATCTTCCACACAGTGGCACACTGAGAGAGAGAGTGTGTTTTTATTAGAAGACCCAAGCCTGGTACAGCTACAGTCATTTCAGATTAAAAGAGACTCATTGTCACATGAGACATTTCAAACATGAACACCTGCTGTGAGTGTGGCTACATTATTTCCTAATTTGAGAGTGGTTATATTTTCTCCTGGCCCATCCCTCAGCTTTTTATCAAAACAGAGGTCGGGTGAACGCTTTGTTATTGATTTAATTAAGGACTATAGCTTTAACACTTCTGTAAGTCGCGTCTGCTAAATGAATAAAATGTCAAATATAAATGCAAACTGAATGGGTACACTGTATACCAAGGGAATGGCCACGTGCAAACAAATAGGATACATGTAAAGGACCTGGACCTATTTGTCTTCACATGCCCATTCAAGACCTATTACACTTGGATCTTTTTCTCCAGAATAATGTCATACTGTGAAGGTAGGCTTCAGTCATGAGTATCGTCAGACAGTTTGGGTTTGGTGTGCAATAAATGTAACTGACATTTTCAAAATACTGTAACCCTGTTTCAAAACTGAAAATAATTCATATTTTTTTATTTTTCTTCTGGGGGTAGGCATGTTGCATTTGAAGGCATTCAGTGGTTGTAGAACTATGACTGCATATCATTTTAATCCATATGTCATACAATAATACATTTTATTTTTAAGCGCTACATGCTTCAGCACTTGGCGGTCCCGTTCTGTGAGCTTGTGTTCCCTACCACTTTGTGGCTGAGCCGTTGTTGTCATGTCCAGGCCTGAGAAGACAGGCTGGAGTGTTTAGGTTTCGTTTTTGGTGTAGGGTTTTTCTGTTCTAGGTTATATATATCTATGTTGGAGTAATGGTTCCCAATTAGAGGCAGCTGAGTGTCGTTGTCTCTAATTGGGAACCATATATATGTTTGTAGTTTTCACTTGGGGTTGGTGGGTTATTGTTTAGACATAGCTTTGTTTGTATTGGCATATGTTACGATCTTTGTTTGTTTTGCCCAGTTACGTGTGTTTTGTTCGTATAATAAACATGTATACTGGATGCCTCGCTGCGTCTTGGTCTGTCCATTATGAAGATCGTGACAGTTGTTGCTCCTAGACGTTTCCACTTCACAATAACAGCACTTACAGTTAACCGGGGCAGCTCTAGCAGTGCATAAAATTGACGAACTGACTTGTTGGAGATAAACACAACTTTTTTTAATTTGATTAGCAATTGAATTCACACAAAACGGGTCAAATGATATGCCCATATAAAGTTCAGTTTAAAAGAGACAGGATGGGTAAAACAAACTAGAAGAAAGGCAGAAAAAGTTGCAATGCTGTCAAATGAGAGCAATATATTCCCAATACTAACAGTGGCAATTATTTCCAAACTGTGTGGGGGTGTGTGTGTGTGGCAGGATACAGACACGTGCAGCTGAGGAATCAGCACAACGAGGTCCTGCCAGTCTCCAGTCTGTTCATCTACAGTCGTAAATCTGAAGACAGTGGAACAGCAGGTTCACGGCCTGCATCATGGGTGAGTGTGTAGTGGGTTTTCTCCTATTCCTGTCCTGGAGAGCTACAGGGTGTGCAGGATTTTGATTCAGCCGTGCATTAACCACTAAACTCACGCTGTGTGTGTGTCTCCCAGCTCTTCAGCACAGAGGAGCGTAGGGCTGCTGTGCAGTACAGGGTCACCGTCCATGGAGTCCCTGGTCCTGGGCCTTTTACGGTGATGGGTGTGAGTGAGAGGACCACTGCCAGAGAGCTCCTACACAATGTAAGCATGTCATCTTTCACTTCACCATGTACTGTACCTCTGCATTCTACACATTTGGGGGGGTTAAAATCATTTGGATCTTCGAGATTCATTTCAACATTGCAATTGCACCAATATAATGCTTCATCTCTATCTTTCTCTCTCTCCCTATCTGCCTCCCAGATCCTTCCATCCCTCTCCTCCTCTACTCTAGTCTCCCTCTCTTCTTACTTCCTGATGGAAGAGAGGGTGGCATTGCCCCGTGAGAGGGGGGAGGCTCGGGGTGAGGTTCCGGGTAAGAGGGGGGAGGTTCGGAGGCCTCTCCTGCAGAGGACGATCAGGCCTGAGGAGGAGATACTCAGGGTTGTCGAGAGCTGGAACCCTGACGAAGGCTACCTGGGCAGAGTATGCCTCAAAACAAGAGAAAAGGTCTGGTTGTATTTCAACCTACTCAAAATCACTGTTCCGTTCTCTTATGACCAAATGTATGACTTTCAATTGGTAAAGTCATTGCACAGTTTTTCAATTTTGTTGCTTCAGAACCTAGAATTCAAATGATATTGGACATTTTTGTATTTTATCTACTCAACCTGTTCAGCTTGTTCAACCCCAAAACTGCTCTGGCGGCGCTGCACTGAAACTGACCCTGTTCCTTTCAATGTATGTGTGGAATGCGCCAATTATGCCATTGTTTGCAGATATGAATGAACTGTTGTTGATGTCTCTAAAAGACTCAACCTTAACCATACCTTTAATATTCACCTTTGTTTCAGCTTGTGAATGACGTGAAGCCAGTTATAGAGGAGATGGAGGTAAGCTGTGGACTGGAGGATGATTCCTTTCTGGTGGAAGTACATGGAGTGTCTCCTGACCAATCACCAGTGACCCTCAGAGCTCCCAGACACATCACAGGCAATGACCTCATCCAAAAGGTAAGGACATGGGAGTCAGGCACGGGAGTGGTTACGTTTCCCTAACCCCATTACTTAGCTTACCAAACAAAGTTGCAGGGGCAGGCTTTTATAATTACAGATCGTGCCTTTAACCGTGTACCTGATCTCCATTTAACTTGCAGACACTGAGGAAAGCCAGACAGTCCAGCCTCCTGCTGTCAGCGGGCAACGCCAGTGACTACATTCTGATAGAGGAGGTGGTCAAGGAGCCCCTGGGGCGCAGGCTCCTTAACAGACCCACCCAGAGGATCCTCCTTGACCAGGAATGTGTATTCCAGGCCCAGGGGAGGTGGAGGGGACAGGGGAAGTTCATCCTCAGACTCAGGGAGCAGGCTCAGGGAAAAGAGGTGAGGCTATAGGGTGTGTGTGTGTGTGTGATACTATAAGTGTTGTTGATAGCCAAATGTATGAGATTTCCTGCATGGGCCAGATGTATAGAATTTGTTAGTAACTGTAAATATGTTTAGGTAAAAATGTTTGCTGTGTTTAAGATGGCAAGACCAATCAAAAGAACAGTTTGCAAATGTCTCAAAATCTTAACAAATCCCACTATTTTGTAATGACCAAAATTGGGGTTATTTCTCTGGAGTAGCTGGCCATAATTGACGGCTTTAATGTCCTCAGACAGCTCAGCGTGAAGACTGTGTCAGACCTGTTCGTGAGGATCGGCGGAAAGGAATATCGTTGGCGAGCGAGTTGAAACGACTGACAGGCCGGAGCCGGGACGTATGGATCGGGGCTCACGCCTGCTCTGAGGTGGTGCACAGCAAGGATGAGAGGGCAGTGTGCTGTCTGCATCTGAGTGAGACCAGAGAGTGACGTTAGTGGTTCTCCTTTATACCTGTTCTACTACACACACAGTGTACTCATAGTGAATTATAGGATCTCTATGTCCAACTCATAGAGATAAATAGAGGACTCTAGTGCCCAAAAGCCTGTTTTAGCATGGGCAGCGCCATTGAGGACTTTCACAATTTTTAAGTAGTCAACTGGGTGGAACTTCCTATGGGTTAAGGAAGGATCACACAATTCCATCCAGGTCATCGGGACGGATCAGCCAATGAATTATACAAACATTCCATGACTGCAGGTGGCAGTATATCGCCAACATTGGCTTTATACCTGTCCAGACAACACACTTCATGTGGCAGTATGCACCCCTTTCAGTTTGTTTCAGATGCCATAATGGGACAGATGCAGTGTTGCACCATCTATCTAACTCTATGGTCCAACCCTCTCTTGAGTTTCTCTAACTAACTCTATTGTCCAACCAAATCCAAGAATACCGCATAACTTACAGCTAAACAACCTCGCTAGCATCATCATTTGGGGCAGAGAACCAACCATTCAATTTGGAATCTCGGAACCAGACTGAAGTGTTAAAAGTAATCTCATGTTCTCTGCTATCGATTGTCCAATTGAGAGTATTATTGTATGCTTGTAATATAATGTTTGTCTGTTTATCTCCCTTCAGGCACTCTAATTAAAGATTTCTAAGATGGGCTGACACTGGGAAGATGTGGAATTGGAGCCGTGCAACTCCTGGGTGTCTGATGTGATTTGGACCAGGCAATAAGCCTAATCTACGTCTACCTAGAGCTGGAAATGGCACCTTATCAGCATGTGAATTTATTGAAGACTTGCATTAGTTCCTCAAGCGCCTAACGAAAATGGGGAGAATCTAAATTGGATTTCCTCACCTCCTTTTCGAGGAGAAGAGGCGAGGAGAGGAAACCAGAAAAATAAATGCACTTGTCATCAGGCAAATTACATTTACAGAGGTGGAATCACATTGTCTGTTAAAAACAGTAGATAAATACCCATGTAGCTAGAGTCCATTCTCCTTTTTTCTGTCCTTGTGGCACGCATAAGACCCAGGTTCGAAACCAGTCGGAGATGAAAGACGAATACACTGACTGTAGGACAGACCAGCAGATGGTGATATTGTGCTTTCCGATGGATACATAAGACATCAACCTGGCAAGTTTGAAGTGGCTGGAGGAAATGTGAAGAATCTCAATTAGGTTTCCTCGCGTCCTCTCCTCGCCTCCTTTGAGTCGAGGATATGAAAACAGGAAAGAAATGTGCTTGTCATCAGGCAAATTACATTTACAGAGGTGGAATCCCTAAATACATGTGTAAAGTGGTTTAAAAATGCTAGTTGTGCTAGACATTTTATTGATAAAAGGATAAATAAGTAACGTATCATTTTTAAATGTGTACATGCTTTTCCCCTCTGAGAAAAGAATAGTTGTTTCAAAGGGGGTGTGGCTGATTTCAAAACACTTCTGCGGTAGGATACACCCGAGCATCCTTCGCCAGAGGTGGCAGTCGAGGAGAGGAACCAAACTCCTTCGTTGACCTATTAACAAATTGACACGCTCCTACATATGCCGACCCCTTACTGGATTCCGGGTCACAGAGGAGAGGAAGGACTTTTTCCCAATTGAGAATCTGGTCACCTCTCAAAACTAATTTCTACATTAAAGCCAAATGTGTTTTCTTAACTTTTTCCCCTCTATTTTACATTACTGTGATATTAGTATATTAAACATTCCTGGTGCTATAGCTGTATCCTTTGGTCTATTTCCTCACAATGAATCTCTGCAATGACAGACTTGAATTTGACACCACACCGCTGTGATGACTGATACAAGGACTCGATCAAAAAAGTTGAAGATTTTATTACAAAGCCACTAGCACAACAATATAACTCCTTTTTCAGCAGTCATTTTGAAATCAGTGCAAAATACATACAGCAGACAAACTCAAATCATACAAGTGCAAGAACCCAGAAAACTGTTTTGTATTTGTAAAATAAAAACACAGCAAAGAGTTTTATTTAACCATGCTCAGGTTTTGCATTTAAAGCTACCTAATGCAAAAATTTGATAAAAATATAATTGTTCTTGCTGTTTCTTGAGCCATGTCATAACCAAGCTAGGCACACAGGTAGGAGAAACAAATACACAGAAGAGGGCAATTTAACCTCAGACTTAACTGTCAAATAATAATTCATTGAAGAACTAGTCTATTCATTAACAATATTGATATACTATCAACAATCAAGCATACACTCCCTTGACATGAACATTCTTAGAATATTAGCCTAAATATAAACAATACGATATGAAGATTCCATATTTGTTTTTAGAAAGCCAGAGGAGTACAATACATGCTGTTGGGAAAATGCTAATAATTATAATACACATGGCTAGAACATAGAAACTCCCCTGGAAATGTTTTGTCAGTCACTGAAGGTGTAGGAATTGAACATGCAGCATTAGTATATTAGCCTAGTAGTTAAAATCAGACGGAATGCTGCGTTCACCATTCACACAGCCGTGGTCAGTCTGGTTTAACTAGGCTATTAGTTTTAATATCAAATGAATATGATGCAGCTTAAAATCAAATCAAATAGTAAATATTACCAATGTCACACCAGGGCCTCCATACATACAGCTTTCTGAACATTGTTTACATTAAGAAAGTAAACTAAAATTCCAACTCCACATTTTCCTCACAGAAAATCATTGATCAAAATTGAAATTACAGTTGTCTTCTTCCTGAACTGACCAAATTGAAATAGCCCCAACCCTGTAAGGACACACCTGATTTGGCACACAGCACTAGGGACTGCCAATATGTGCTTTAAATCAGTCCTGTGCTCTAAACTACACCTGTTGAAGTGAAGTGTTCACTAGAAACACTTGACAATGGCACAATAACAACCGGAATTCAACTGAACTCTACACACACTGACATCCTTCCGAAAATAATTGAGAAAAAACAGCAACAGTAGGGGAAGTGTAAGATTGGAGAGGCACGCACGCACGTAAACCATCCACTAGGTACAGTCTTGGTACGAGTACTAAGAAATACTGTTGTAATAACTACAAGTAGAGTATATTTTAAATGATATTGAATATAAATGAATATAGGGTTAGCGTATTGTGTGACTGTTACCGGAGCGAAACAGAACTGTTTTTAGGACAGCGTTTCCAAAACTCGGTCCTGGGTGCACGTTTAGTTTTTTGTCCTAGCACTACACAGCTGATTCAAATAACCAACTCTTCATCAAGCTTTGATTATTTGAATCAGCTGTGTAGAGCTAGGGCAAAAAACAAAACGTTTGGGAAACCCTGTTTTAGGATACATTTGAGTAGCAAATGTCTTCAATCATTCCACTGAAAGCATGTTGGATGTATTATATTCGTATTTTACTGTGCAACTGCAATTGAAATTAGTTTAAATACTTTTAAGCCCTCCTCATTAACTTAATTGTACCATGTATCATAACAGATTTACAACAAAAAAATAACACACCAACAGAAAATCAGTTATGCCTGAATGTACACAAAAACACACCTCCAAAGAAAATGTTTGTGGGCTATAACATAGAAATGTTCAGCAATCATACAGAAACAAAAATCCGCTTACTAACCTAGTCAACAGAACAACAAGAATAGGACTCATCTCTTTCAGGGTGCATGTGTCGCAAATTAATTGAGAAGTTTGTCACAAAATAAGTAAGCCTACTTTAGATACTACACAGCTATTCCCTATTTAATATTCAAGCTGCATGTGTGTTGCTCTGGTTACAAACTGTAATGACAGGGGAGCGGTTAAATAGACAAGGGAGTATCTTGTTGGTTATGACTAACAACCACCCAACACACACACCTGTTTAGTGTTCAAGGTAGAAAATTGCCCCCAACTACCCATCTAGGATCAGATTTTCCCAACCCCAATCCTATTGGGTGTGATGATAAAATGTCTAATATCTGACCCTGCATCAGTGGTTAATTATGGGCAACTTCCACTTTGAGGGTGTTTGGGGGTTTGTTCCTTGATATGTACAGCGGTTGCCTATCACTCCACTCCCTCTAAAATACCACAACTCTACATTGTGTATTTTACACAGTTCATCCCTCTCTGACAGCACACTGCATGTGGGTCTCCGTGGCTGGTCCGTTGTCCACTATTGTCTTCCCACTGGTGGCTGAGTTGTGATGATTATGACTCCCAGACAATCAAAACAGTCAAAATGGCTGATTGGCCAAGTCACTGCAAGCTTAACAGTCCGAATGCACAAACACGTGTCTGCACACACATGCTCACCTACAAACACACAATCAGGCCTGGGCACACTCACACACACAAATACACACAAATACACACACAGACAGTTCTGAGGCAGTACCTCTAGCTGAATCCCTGGTCATATCGACCTTTAATCATCATGTTCAATAAAGGACCAACCTACGGAAAAGAAAGCACATCGGTGCATTAAAATACAATCGCACTAAAACAAGTCCATTGTTGAAAACCTATTAGGGCCTACAATTAGGTGAGATACTGTAGCTATAGCTTTGTTTCACTGAGTGTCCTGTCCTCTAGTCTTTGTGCTGTACCACACATCCCCCTTCTTCCATTCACTCTGTGCTAAATCAGGTAGACCATAAATATTCCCAGTAATTGGGTTGCTATCAAGGTCAGCGTTCCGGAGCCGTAAGGATTCTGGGTATGGCAAGCTTTCTGCACTATTCCTACAGGACCAACTAAATACGGAGCCGCCAAATGGAACGTCATTCATCTGATGTCATGTTCTAGTTCTGGAACCAGACAGAATCTTCATCTCAATTGAATCTCATTGGGATCTCAGAGCTGTGAAATACCATTTGATATTCTAAAACTTATGTGATTTAGTCATGTTCTAGTTATGGAACTAGTGAGTCTATGGGATCTTTGGCAGCCTGGTCCAGATAGGTTTGTTCTTGGGTTTAGCCAACTCTGTCTATGGCTGTCATGCCCAGATATGACATTATGGCTGTCATGCCCAGATATGACATTATGGCTGTCATGCCCAGATATGGCATTATGGCTGTCATACCCAGATATGACATTATGGCTGTCATGACATTATGGCTGTCATGCCCAGATATGACATTATGGCTGTCATGCCCAGATATGACATTATGGCTGTCATGCCCAGATATGACATTATGGCTGTCATGCCCAGATATGGCATTATGGCTGTCATACCCAGATATGACATTATGGCTGTCATGACATTATGGCTGTCATGCCCAGATATGACATTATGGCTGTCATGCCCAGATATGACATTATGGCTGTCATGCCCAGATATGACATTATGGCTGTCATGCCCAGATATGGCATTATGGCTGTCATGCCCAGATATGGCATTATGGCTGTCATGACATTATGGCTGTCATGCCCAGATATGACATTATGGCTGTCATGCCCAGATATGACATTATGGCTGTCATGCCCAGATATGACATTATGGCTGTCATGCCCAGATATGACATTATGGCTGTCATGCCCAGATATGACATTATGGCTGTCATGCCCAGATATGACATTATGGCTGTCATGCCCAGATATGGCATTAGGGCTGTCATGACAGATATGACATTATGGCTGTCATGCCCAGATATGACATTATGGCTGTCATGCCCAGATATGACATTATGGCTGTCATGGCATTATGGCTGTCATGCCCAGATATGACATTATGGCTGTCATGGCATTATGGCTGTCATGCCCAGATATGACATTATGGCTGTCATGCCCAGATATGACATTATGGCTGTCATGCCCAGATATGGCATTATGGCTGTCATGCCCAGATATGACATTATGGCTGTCATGACATTATGGCTGTCATGCCCAGATATGACATTATGGCTGTCATGCCCAGATATGACATTATGGCTGTCATGCCCAGATATGACATTATGGCTGTCATGCCCAGATATGACATTATGGCTGTCATGCCCAGATATGACATTATGGCTGTCATGCCCAGATATGGCATTATGGCTGTCATGCCCAGATATGGCATTATGGCTGTCATGCCCAGATATGGCATTATGGCTGTCATGACATTATGGCTGTCATGCCCAGATATGACATTATGGCTGTCATGCCCAGATATGACATTATGGCTGTCATGCCCAGATATGACATTATGGCTGTCATGCCCAGATATGACATTATGGCTGTCATGCCCAGATATGGCTGTCATGCCCAGATATGACATTATGGCTGTCATGCCCAGATATGACATTATGGCTGTCATGACATTATGGCTGTCATGCCCAGATATGACATTATGGCTGTCATGGCATTATGGCTGTCATGCCCAGATATGACATTATGGCTGTCATGCCCAGATATGACATTATGTCTGTCATGCCCAGATATGACATTATGGCTGTCATGCCCAGATATGACATTATGGCTGTCATGACAGATATGCCTAAAGTAGCCAGTGCATAATATGAATCTTTCTACAATGGGTTGGTCAAAACAAGCTTTGCCTCATACCTACGACCGCAACACAGCCGTGCTAACAAAGTCAAAACTAACAGCCTCTCATGTACAATTGCTTTAACATACCAGACTAGATCTCCCATAAATAAATCCCATCAGAATACTCCTCATCTCTCCAGTTTCAGTACCTCGTGTGGGTCTCCCAGTGCCTCCCCCAGCATCTTCTCTATGTTTCTCATGATGGCCACCTTCTGATGAGCTCTCAGTGGGTACTCGATTCTCTTGGGAGTGGGTGCACCCTGGGGGAATAACAGATCATTTAGTGAGGACAGAAATATAACATGTCCTCTAATACTATTTCATTTTTTTTATATACCTTTATTTAACTAGGCAAGTCAGTAAAGAACAAATTCTTATTTTCAATGACGGCCTTGGAACAGTGGGGTAACTGCCAGATTTTTATCTTGTCAGCTCGGGGATTCGATCTTGCAACCTTTCGGTTACTAGTCCAACGCTCTAACCACTAGGCTACCTGCCGCCCCGTATTTCTATGAGTATCAAGGTGATCCAAGCTAATTAAAAACGATTAGTGAACACAGCACAGTGAGAAATCTATCCTTCAATGCAAAGTTATTCAATTAATTTGACCAATATTTTGACCGTAATAGTGCCTTATTTAGGGTGCCACAACATTAGTTGACATGAATGTAGTAAAGATGATACTGATATGGTGATACATTTTGGCATATATCAGTGAGCACATACAGTACCTTGTACCAGAAGTTGACAGTGATTGTCACTCCACCACTCAACAGGGACTCAATGTGGTGCCACCTGAATTAGCCATGAAACGAAAACAGAGCAGACTCATTTACAATGTCACCAACAGGTAAAACTGACCAGTCTGGTTCCACAATGCCACAGTGTTGACATTTCAGTGGCAGAATACTCAGTTAGAAAACTGCATCAAAATCAGTCTATTTTCAGACTCGGTACAGAACGACTCTTACCAATACACACTGTACTGTACATGGGATCCCACCACACACATAATACTAGGTAGAACAGTGTAAAGCAGCTCCTACCAGTACATGGGGATGTAGAGAACATCGCCCGGGCCCACCACAGTCTCATAGCCCGACACATTCTTGAAGTTGGGAAACCTTTCATAGTCAGGGTTCTCAAAGTCAACCTACAAATGGCAAAAGCAAACTTGATGTTAGTAAGATTAATTAAAAACAGAAACAGTTGAGAAACAGAAAATCCACTGCATATCAAATCAAACACCGGTTTCAAAAGGGACCACGTTTTCCTTGATGTGTTATCCTCTATGATTGCATTGTATCCACATCTGGTTGATTGTTTTAAAATGGTCAAATAAACTACATCAGATAGTAGGGTTTACCTGGCTCTGTCTGTCACAGGGGTGGTGAACAGGGAAGGGGTAGAGACACTCAAACTGGTCGGGAGGGAACAGGATGCACCTCTTGTAACCTTTGATTTGTGCAAAGAAGTTCTGCTGCTCGTCGTAATGGGCTGGCGTCACGTTGCCTACAAACATTGAGCAGATCACAGGATTACCTGTCTGTCTCTGGAGGAGCAATACCCTTAAGCTAATTTCAGCTTATTTAAGGTGAGTGGATTTATTTATTAATGCCCTCTCCACAAGGCCTTTTACTGCACATTGAGACAGGGTAGTTCACTCTTTCCATCAGCGATATATAGCACTCACATTGTAGATATACTGTATATCATTTCCTTGTCTAATAGGACTAGGGAAATCACCTGCTAGCCATGGGCCCCATGCCTAAGAGCCCCAGGGCCCCTTCCTTACCAGGGTTCTCCCCAAAGAATGTAAAAGTGGCGCTGATTTTGTACCTTTAAAAAAGCAACTATTTGTTATAATTTATGGATCTTGAGTGCAGGAAAACTTAAAAATATCTGAGTCCGAAGGGGGGCACTGACCCCTTCCAGGCTTCCCATCCCCAGAAGCACCAATATTGTTAAAACATCCTGGGGAAAACCCTGCTTAGCCTTCATTCCTATAAACCCCTTAGTTCCTTACCCTCCATGTCTATAGGCCAGGGCTAGGTCTCTTACCCTCCATGCCTATAGGCCGGGGCTAGGTCTCTTACCCTTCATGCCTATAGGCCAGGGATAGGTCTCTTGCCCTCCATGCCTATAGACCAGGGCTAGGTCACTTGCCCTCCATGCCTATAGGCCAGGGCTAGGGCTCTTACCCTCCATGCCTATAGGCCAGGGCTAGGTCTCTTACCCTCCATGCCTATAGGCCAGGGCTAGGTCTCTTACCCTCCATGCCTATAGGCCAGGGCTAGGTCTCGTACCCTCCATGCCTATAGGCCAGGGCTAGGTCTCGTACCCTCCATGCCTATAGGCCAGGGCTAGGTCTCGTACCCTCCATGCCTATAGGCCAGGGCTAGGTCTCTTACCCTCCATGCCTATAGGCCAGGGATAGGTCTCTTACCCTTCATGCCTATAGGCCAGGGCTAGGTCTCTTACCCTTCATGCCTATAGGCCAGGGCTAGGTCTCTTACCCTCCATGCCTATGAGCAGCAGGTTGGAGGTGAGCTGGCCCCAGTTTCTCTTGCTCTGCTGCTTGGTGATCCAGTTCCAGTTGAAACCCAGGAAGTCCACCACGATCTTCCTGCCCACTGTGTCGTTCAGCGTCTGCTGCAGGTACACCCTGAGAGGATGAACAGAATAGAATTAGACCATCTGATGAGACAGAAATGGATCTTCTGCTTTGCACATATTTTGGAAGGAGCACAGCCACAGAGGGAGCTGCAGTACAGTGATCCTGGAGCTAGTTGGAGCAGAAAGACACAAAGGATAAGACTGTCCTTCATGGCACTCTGTCATTAACACAGTCCAAAGAAGGGGTAACACTGTAACTGTAGAGTCAACTACTGATAAAAGCAAAAGGGTTGGAACTGTAGTGAATACACTGCTGTAAGCCCAGTGGTTAACACAGATATACAGAGGAATTAAGAGAAATGCAATTGAATAGGGACAGTTGAAATGCAATGCACTTCCACAGAGTTTTCCCTTATCAGGAGTCAAGTGTACTCAGCAAGTGCATCCGGAAATGGAAGCTTGTCTTGCCAATATAAAATGTTCAACTCGGCTCAGAAGAAAGCATTCCTTGCCAAACCACAAAGAATGATTTCAATCAGAAAACAGTAATGCCATGCAACAAACGGTGGACAAAACCACCACTATATAATGTGACAGAAAACGTAATTTAACTGATCAAATCTACAGTACATGGACACAAGCAGCAAGCATCAGTTCTAAGGAAGGGGCTCAGTGCAGTAAGTGATATGTGTGTGCGTGTGTCTCTCTCTCCCAGGCCAAGTAACTCAGTCAGGTGAGAGTGGTACAAAGTGTTCCCAAGATGCCGTATAAATGCTTAGTCATTCTCGACAGCTAGCTATTTTAGTTCCTGCATTAGATTTAATTTGACTCACTCAACATTTTACTTTCGTCTAATGAGCAATGCCCAGCACTCCTGCAATGCAAACACCTAGACTGGATAGCATTTCATCTGATTCTGTCCATATTACACATGTTTGTGACTCAAATAAGATAAGTTGTATATTACTTTCACTCATATTCAGCACTGATAAAATGTCTCTAATATTTTTCATCAACTGTCCTAAGGACCTAACTCAAACAGCAGATCAACCTCCTTCAGATGATGGTTTAATATAGCCATTTACACAAAAACATTACCTCTCATCTCCTCCCTCTTCTTGCGTTTTATGCATTTTCTCCACAAAATCAGAGAATTTCATGTCTATCCGTCGAGACTTGGGTACAAAGTTCTCAAAGTTGGCCATTTTCTTCTCGTCATAGTAGAGGAATTTGTGGTTTTCCGCAATGTACACAGAGAAGTCCCCGTTTCCAATGTTCTCCTGCAGGTACGGGATGTCCCACTGGAGAGCCGGATACACTAGATTGGTGTCTGTTAAAACCACCGGTTCCTGGAAACCCCCCGAAAAGGAGGATTTGTTAGATTAGAAAAAGACTGCATATACTCTGATCTGTTTATTCCTTATAATATAGGACTGAAGCAAGCAACAATTTAAGTATTCAACTTTTTTTCATAATTTGTTAACATGTTTTCCTAATAGTGATAGGCCTAACGCTATATGCATGAAATATCATTATAGAATGGGTGGTTCGAGCCCTGAATGCTGATTAACTGACAGCCGTAGTATACCAGACCATAAAATATCAACATACATCTAATCCTTTTACGCATTGAATAGTTAGTCTATAGTCAGACCAAATTAAATGCATGGGGAATTCATCAATATTTAATAGCTTTTAATACATTATACACATGATCCTTAGGCACGTAGCAAAAAGAAAGGCACACCTGTCTCTGGCGAATAGGAAGCGCCTGCATTAGCCATGTGTATCAACAACACCGCGGTTCGCTGGCAGGCAGAGCGATTGATGGTCCCATTGGACACAAGTGGCAAGTGCTACGTGACTGCTGGAACGTAGGCTGTGTAGCACATGCGCGCTGTGCCGCTGCACTGTATTTCACTAGCGAAGCCCGTACAGCGAGACCGCAAGCAGGGCGGAAGCAAGAGGCAAAATATACTGAATCAATGATGAATAGGATACGGAAGCTCAATTTCGACAGACTATGATGTTTGAATTTTTAGCTTGGTTCAATAAGACGCTATTCAACTAATTTCATGTCAACAGCAAATTGTTGGTCTACTCTAATCGGTACTCTACTGTTTATCGCGCGGTAAATCTGAATCATACAGCTCATTCACCTCCTAGTCAACATTGCTGTGTCTGGTCAAAACACAATCCATCCTCTTTTCCTCCTCTCTTTCCCTCTCTCATCTGAGTTCACTGGGAGTTCACCACAGGTCATAATAGTGGATCTACAACCATTCTATGCCTGTTGGTCTACTCTATTCGGTACTCTACTGTTTATCATGGGTACCCCCAAAAAGATCTATATTTGAATCACGCAGGCAACAGCTATAACAAATAGCTGAATAAAGACCAAGGAATAAAACCTGTAATTTGCATGCAGAAAAAGTTTACTTTGCAGATGGATAGAGCAGCACACAACACAGTTATGTCTGCCATGCACAATACCTAGCCTCGTGTATGGGGCATATCACTGATATTCACTACAGCTCACTGTTATGTCAACAGTTACAGAGTTACACTGTATTAGCCTAGATGTCCCATATGCATCCATAGTACCATACCCGCTGCCAGCATGCCACATATTAACAGCCAGCATTGATCTTCCAGGCTGTAGCCGAATCTCTGGCATTGTATAATCATATTTCAAAAAAAGACACCATCAATGGATGCCAAAGACAGTCATATCAAAAATATTGATTTACTTAGTGGTACGTGCATTTCAGTGTTATAACAGGGTGTGACTGTTGCATACCTCTGATGTAGGCCAAGTTAGAGATCAACCAGTCAATATCATTTCATGGGAATCAACAACATATCAGATGTAGTAAATGCAGACTGACTTCTGGAGAGAAGCATTCAAGTGGAGGCATGACATGTTTTCTTATTGAACATAAAGCAAGGGAGGTGGCACGTGTATACTGAGAGGACCTTGCTAACAAGGGGTCCAGATTACCTGGTTTACAAATAGTATCAGACAGGAGAAGAAAACACAATCTGCTTCATAAACTACCTAGGAAATTAAGATAGTCTATGGTAGGCCAGATGTGTGTTACCAGCAAACTGTTTATCTGCACTGCAGAGTGCCATGCCATGCAGACTTGTCAAGTCCAGTGCTCTTTGGCCTTAGGGACCAACAGGTTGTAACCTAGGCTACAGCCAAGCTTGTGTTCCAGTCCAGAGTCAAAAACACCTGTTTCACCTAATCATCAAGTCCTGCCATGATAAATTGGAACTGCACACCCTACAACCCCAGGGCCAGGTTGGAAGAACACTGGACATGTCCACTATCACCCAGACCAAGAAGGGTCTCTCTTGCTTGATATTCGATTCATGCAGAACAAGCCTGGATAAAACAGGTGAAATTGAAAAAATAGAACCAGTCTAAATCGTGTTAGCTGGCTTGCCAGGCAGCTGATTCAGTTGAAAGAACATTGGCTATCTTACCAACTATCTTACCAACAACACACAGGATACAAGCAGGAGGTGTGTGCAAGACAAAATACTTGTTGATTAACGTTATTTGACAATGTAGCAGCTAGTCATATAGCTATCGTTAACTAGTGACTTTTGTTTCTCACCAAATACCTCGTACCCCTGGCCTGCACATTGATCTGGTACTGTCCTCCGTGTACTGTATATTATAGCTCCATTCTTGTATATTGTATTCCTCGTGTTACTATTTTTTATTGTTCTTATTGGTTTTTAACTGCATCGTTGGGAAGGGCTAGTAAGCAAGCATTTTACGGTAAAGTTGTATTAGGCGCATTTGACAAATACAATTGTGTTACTTAATTTGAGCTAGATGTCAGACTTAAACAAAAACATGACAGCAAATTAATTGTCATGTCAACTGTCACTTTACCTCGTTGTTTATGAGCATCTCAGCTCTAGGATCCGTGTGAGAGAGTCTGGGTATCGGTCTGGTCTGGAAAGGATACTTTCGAAGTTGAGAGTCGTTCCAGATAGGGCTTTGGACCTTCGGCTCCGAGAATGATGCGGCACCTCCTTCGCTCGCCGTCGGATCATTCTCGACCACTGTTGCCGCTGCCATGCCTGTGTACCGAACCCAAGCCAAGATTGCCCCTCGCCCGCTGTCAAAAGATGTTCTCTTGACTCAAGATACTGACACCTCTTCTTTAGGACTTATGCTACGTGTTTTCTCACAACATTGCCATGCATAAATTGTCTGTTTCTTTCCCAATGCAAAACATTAAACACCGAGCCTACAAGCTTCCAAAGCTAAGTGGTTTCTAGCACCAGTGAAATGTGTAAACACAGCCGTGACCACAGGTATTATAAGAACGGCAGCGACAGGCAAAAAAACAAACGACGAAAATGTATTTGGAAGGGAAATACCAAGCAAAGTGTAGTACCCAGAATGAGAGTACAGCGACATCTAGTGTACTGAATGACTACCTGCTATAGAGCAACTTTGCACACATCCATCAGATGGCGTCAGAGTACTGATATTTGATTAGAATGAAACCTGTCAGAAAAATTGATCTTGCTCAGGTTTCTGACATCACAGTGTATACAAACAATTCAGAATTACACTCACTTGAAATCTTGAAATGAGAGACCCATAGAATATAGGATTCAGAGTTGAAATTTGGTGCATAAAAAACATACATTTTATGTATCTTTGCCCATCTCTCTGTAATGTGTGTGTGTGCAGGGTTGGATGGATTACATGAAAAATTTAATCAGTTACTGATTACAGATTACGTGACAATAAAAGTCATTAGTAACATAATTCATTGGATTACTCGAAATGTGTAATTTAAGGATTACTTTTAGATTACTTCCTTGGTTAGTCAGCATCTCTGCCTCCTCAGTTTATGCTGTACACCGATCAGTTCCCTCTCTAAAGAGAAATCAAATTATACTGAATGTCATCCCAGTGCTTTGGAAGTGAACAGGGTGATGCTATATAATGAAAAATGTCCTTTCGACACAAAGATCCTGATGAAATGTGGGATGATTGAGGTCTCAGTAAATGCGGGTCTTACGTTTTGGTTACAAAATGGTTCTGTCGAAAGCAACCAAGGAGTGCAAATATGTCAGCAGATTTCAAATAGATTAGAACAGAATTTCCACTGAAAGGTGACTTCCAAGATGGCTGGCTTACTCAGCACAGCACACCACAACAATTTTATTATGTTTAAGGCAAACACTTGTAGCACACATCCTGATTAGATTAAGTAATCAAATATGTAATCAGTTGTTGACGGTAACTTTACAGTGCATTCGGAAAGTATTCAGACCCCTTGACTTTTTCCACATTTTGTTACGTTACAGCCTTATTCTAAAATGGATTAAAATACAAATTCTCCTCATCAATCTACACACAATACCACATAATGACAAATGGAAAACATGTTTTTAGATTTTTTTGCAAATGTATTTCAAATAAAAACAGAAATACATTATTTACATAAGTATTCAGACCCTTTGCTATGAGACTCTAAATTGAGCTCAGGTGCATCCTGTTTCCATTGATTCACCTTGAGATGTTTCTACAACTTAATTGGAGTCCACCTGTGGTAAATTCAATGTATTTGACATGATTTGGAAAGGCACACACCTATCTATAAAAGGTCCCACAGTTGACAGTGCATGTCAGAGAAAAAAAACAAGCCATGAGGTCAAAATAATTGTCTGTAGATCTCCGAGACAGGATTGTGTCGAGGCACAGATCTGGGGAAGGGTACCAAAACATTTCTGTAGCATTGAAGCTTCCCAAGAATACAGTGGCCTCCATCATTCTTAAATGGAAGAAGTTTGGAACCACCAAGAATCTTCAGAGAGCTGGCCGCCTGACCAAACTGAACAATCAGGGGAGGCAGGTAGCCTAATGCTTGGATCGAATCCCCGAGCTGACCAGGTAAAAATCTGTCGTTCTGCCCCTGAACAAGGCAGTTAACCCACTGTTCCTAAGTTGTCATTGAAAATAAGAAATTGTTCTTAACTAACTTGCCTAGTTAGAAAAAAGGGACCTTGGTCAGGGAGGTCACCAAAAACCTGATGGTCACTCTGACACAGAGTTCCTCTGTGGAGATGGGAGAACCTTCCAGGAGGACAACCATCTCTGCAGCACTCCACCAAGCAGGCCTTTATGGTAGTGGCCAGACAGAAGCCACTCCTCAGTAAAAGGCACATGCCAAAAAATACACCTAAAGGACTCTCAGACCATGAGAATCAAGATTCTCTGGTCTGATGAAACCAAGATTGAACTCTTTGGCCTGAATGCCAAGTGTCATGTCTGGAGGAAACCTGGCACCATCCCTACGGGGAAGCATGGTTGTTGCAGCATCATGCTGTGGGGATGTTTTCCAGCTGCAGTGACTGGAAGACTAGTCAGGATCAAGGGAAAGATGAACGGAGCAAAGTACAGAGAGATCCTTGATGAAAACCTGCTCCAGAGCACTCAGGACCTCAGACTGGGGCGAAGGCTCACCTTCCAACAGGACAACAACTCAAAGCACACAGCCAAGACAACGCAGGAATGGCTTCGGGACAAGTCTCTGAATGTCCTTGAGTGGCCCAGCCAGAGCCCGGACTTGGACCTGATCGAACATCTCTGGAGAGACTTGAAAATAGCTGTGCAGCAACGCTCCCCACCCAACCTGACAGAGCTTGAGAAGATCTGCAAAGAAGAATGGGAGAAACCACCCAAATACAGGTGTGCCAAGCTTGTAGCGTCATACCCAAGAAGACTCAAGGCTGTAATCCCTGCCAAAGGTGTGTCAACAAAGTACAGAGTGAAGTGCCTGGATACTTATGTAAATGTAATATTTCAGTTCTTTATTTTTTATACATTTTGCGAAAATGTCCAAAAACCTGTTTTTGCTTCGTCATTATGGGGTATTGTGTATAGATTGATGAGAAGTATAAACAATTTAATCCATTTTAGAATAAGGCTGTAATGTAAAAAAAAATGTGGAGAAAGTCAAGGGGTCTGAATACGAATGCACTGTATTACTGCAACTAATCTGATTACACATTTTTTCAAAAGGAATCTGGGATGATTACAGTTACTTCATTTTTGTAATATGATTTTATTATTAATACCTGTTACAAGTAATACGTTACTACCCAACCCTGTGTGTGTGTATACTGTATATGTGTGTACGCACGTGCATGCATGACGTCTGTACAGGAGTGCGTGTCTGCGTGAGTCTGTCCATGCATTTGTCCGCACGTGTGTGTTAGGTGGAGGGGGATAGACAAATACTTTTGAAATGGTCTGTCAATATTTAAACATAGGTTACAGTACCCTCTTACTTCATTGACCCCTGGGTAAACTCTATGGTCACACTTTGAAGATAGCATTCTATTTGTATTGCACA
Source organism: Brachymystax lenok tsinlingensis (assembly GCA_030435695.1). Taxonomy (NCBI): domain Eukaryota; kingdom Metazoa; phylum Chordata; class Actinopteri; order Salmoniformes; family Salmonidae; genus Brachymystax; species Brachymystax lenok. The sequence continues at coordinate 539,896 of CM059805.1, read as the reverse complement.
CCATTGACTTTGCTCAGTCGTCTGACCCGCTGATCAAGGCTATGTTTCTTTACTTTGTCTGTGTAACTTTGGTCAGTTTCTGTACCTTTTGTACCAACCACCTTAAAGGCCCACTCTTTTATATTTAGTAATTGAGGAGGGGGCCTATAATAATAATTTTTCCATCAATACCACGTGATATTTTGTACTGTAAAACTTACAGTTTCAAAGTTTATTCGCCACATGCACAGGATACAACAGGTGTAAAACATTACAGTAAAATTCTTACCTTGAGAGCTCTTTCCAACATGGCAGTGATAATAATAATATAGATAATAATAGAAAATAGAATAAAAAATAAAAGTCTGAATAAAAACCACACAAGAACTATGATGAGAGTTAAAGAAACAAGAATGCAAGTATTGTATATACAGGTCAGTGCCAGTAGCTAATTCAATGTGCAGGGGTACTGGAGTGGTTTGAGGTGGGTTTATGCATAAAAAGTGTCTGGTAGTAAGATATACATGTAAACAAGACTGAAAAGTGACTGGTAGCAGGAATATATACAGTACTGTAAATACTTATGGTAATATATAAATAAAGTTGGAGTCGGAAGTTTACATACACTTAGGTTGGAGTCATTAAAACTAGTTTTTCAACCACTCCACAAATTTCTTGTTAACAAACTATAGTTTTGGCAAGTCGGTTAGGACATCTACTTTGTACATGACACAAGTAATTTTTCCAGCAATTGTTTACAGACAGATTATTTCACTTATAATTCACTGCATCACAATTCCAGTGGGTCAGAAGTTTACATACAGTAAGTTGACTGTGCCTTTAAACAGCTTGGGAATGTCCAGAAAATGATGTCATGGCTTTAGAAGCTTCTGATAGGTTAATTGACATAATTTGAGTCAATCGGCGGTGTACCTGTGGATGTATTTCAAGGCCTACCTTCAAACTCAGCGCCTCTTTGCTTGACATCATGGTAAAATCAAAAGAAATCAGCCAAGACCTCAGAAAAAAATTGTAGGCCTCCACAAGTTTGGTTCATCCTTGGGAACAATTTCCAAACCCCTGAAGGTACCACATTCATCTGTACAAACAATAGTACGCAAGTATAAACACCATGGGACCACGCAGGCATCATACCGCTCAGGAAAGAGACGCGTTCTAGCTCCTATAGATGAACGTACTTTGGTGCGAAAAGTGCAAATCAATCCCAGAACAACAGCAAAGGACCTTGTGAAGATGCTGGAGGAAACAGGTACAAAAGTATCTAAATCCACAGTAAAACGAGTCCTATATCGACATAACCTGAAAGGCCACTCAGCAAGGAAGAAGCCACAGCTCCAAAACCACCATAAAAAAAGCAAAAGCCAGGTTTGCAACTGCACATGGGGACAAAGATCGTACTTTTTGGAGAAATGTCTTCTGGTCTGATGAAACAAAAATAGAACTGTTTGTCCATAATGACCATCGTTATGTGTGGAGGAAAAAGGGGGAGGCTTGCAAGCCGAAGAACACCATCCCAACCATGAAGCACGGGGGTGGCTGCATCATGTTGTGGGGGTGCTTTGCTGCAGGAGGGACTGGTGCACTTCACAAAATATATGGCATCTTGAGGAAGGAAAATTATGTGGATATATTGAAGCAACATCTCAAGACATCAGTCAGGAAGATAAAGCTTGGTCGCAAATAGGTCTTCCAAATGGACAATGACCCCAAGCCTACTTCCAAAGTTGTGACAAAATGGCTTAAGGACAACAAAGTCAAGGTATTGGAGTGGCCATCATAAAGCCCTGACCTTAATTCCAAAGAAAATTTGTGGGCAGAACTGAAAAAGCGTGTGCGAGCAAGGAGGCCTACAAATCTGACTCAGTTACACCAGCTCTGTCAGGAGTAATGGGCCAAAATTCACCCAACTTATTGTGGGAAGCTTGTGGAAGGCTACCCAAGACGTTTGACCCAAGGTAAACAATTTAAAGGCAATGCTACCAAATACTAATTGAGTGTATGTAAACTTCTGACCCACTGGGAATGTGATGAAAGAAACAAAAGCTGAAATAAATCTTTCTCTCAACTATTATTCTGACATTTCACATTCTTAAATAAAGTGGTGATCCTAACTGACCTAAAACAGGGAATATTAACTAGGATTAAATGTCAGGAATTGTGAAAAACTGAGTTTAAATGTATTTGGCTGTATACAGGAGTTATCGTGACCAGTAGCAAGTTAAATATATAACCAGTAGCAGGTTAAATATAAAAATATATAAATACTAATACTAATGGCAGACAATAATCAATGGACAGCAGCGTAATGGTGTAATTTAATCAACAATAATTGTAGCAGAACCTTATGTTGTGTCTGACTGGGTAGAGACCTGTGGATGGGCATAGAATCAGTGTGGATAGTCTGTGGGAGAGGGAGAGTAGTAGTTGTTAGCCATTTAACAGTCTTATGATCAGGGGATAGAAGCTGTTTGTCTGAGCCTTGATGCACCGGTACCGCCTGCCGAACAGGAGCATGGAGAACAGTCCTTGATTCGGATGTTGGAGTCTTTTTACAATGCCTAGGTTTATTCTTAATAGGGAATAAATTACACTTTCAAAGTGAACTGCTCCACATTTTCAAAGTGAAAGAAAAAGTCTAGAATTGAAAAATAATTCAAATTCATAACAAATTGAAAAACAAAGATGTCTTGATTGTGTATATCTTCACACCCCAGACTTGGTGGAAGTACCTTTGGGCAGCAGTTACAGCAATTACAGCTGTAAATCATTTTGAATAAGATTCTACCAACTCTGCACAACACTTAGGACAACCTTATATCCATTGGTTTTGACAAAATGGCTCAAGATCAGTACATTTGGTTGGGAATCATTGATGGACAGCATTATGAAAGGAAAGGAAAGGGGGATATCTAGTCAGTTGTACAACTGAATGCCTTCAACTGAAATGTGTCTTCTGCATTTAACCCAACCCCTCTGAATCAGAGAGGTGCGGGGGGGCTGCCATAATCGACGATACAAACCATGTCTCTGATTTAAATCAGGACTGAAACTGGACCCATTCTAGTGTGTCTTTGGCATTCAAATGTGTGTAATTGTCCCATTGAAAATAAAACTCTATCCCAGGGTTAGACTGAGGCAGGTTTCCCTCTTACTTTATACCTGGGCTTTGCTCCTTTAATATTTGTTTTGCTCCTGAGAAATTCCCCAATCCCTGACAGTGACAAGCATACCTATAACATTATGCTGCCACCACAAGACTTGAAAATACAGAGGGTTTCACTGGATGTGACCCAAACCTGACGTTTTTATTTTAAATCAAAAAGTAAATGTATTTGCCATGTTGTCTTGCAGTATTACTTAAGGGCCTTCCTGCAAACATTATGTATTATTTGAAATGTATTTTTAAAATAAGCTTCCTTCTTTTCACTTGTCATGCAGGCCAGTAATGTGGAGTGAATGCAAAGTTCTAAAATTGTGGTGGCAGCATCCTGTTATGGGTATGCTTGTCCTCTCTGTTCTCATTCTCCTTCTCCTTCTCCTTCATTGTCTGTCTATTAGCACCATTCAACCCCGAGACTGACGATGGCCTCCTGGTGTGTTCCCATGCTCAATGTTTCCTGCTCTGACCAGTGAGCGGATCTGATCCATCGGATGCCTATTCTGTTCCCATTCTCTTCCCATTCTCTTCCCTTTCTTGCCACAGATCTCACAGTAAAGGGATTGACTGGCCACCCTGTTGTGCTGAGACAGGGGTGCACATCTCTATCCTGCTGATACCCCACGCCACGCTTTTTACTGCAGGATAGTTTACTGTTTGTTGTACCTTCAACTCAACAATAGCAGATCAGAAACAGAAAAATATAATAGCAATAGTAGTTATTATACCATTCTTCTCATGGAATCCTGCGAGGGTCTCTCTCTCGTCTCCTGGCCTCTCCTCTTTTATTTGGCTTTGCTCTCTCTCTCTCATCCATAGTGACCCCGGCCCTTCTGGGTGTTGTGTGTCCAGATCCACTAAGCCTACAATCCTATTAGTTAGAGATTCCAGGAGGCATTAAATGTAATTGACCTATTTTTCATGCCTCGTATCATCACTTGAGCGAAATCGTCATTTTTTCTCCTGTTAGCTGTCTGTTATTCTTTTTCTGATTGAGATTGAAACAACGGCTGTGAGAGATAGGCAGTATACAGTTTATCAAGGGTTTATTTTACGAGGTGAAAAGGAAAGTTTACAGAGCAATGTTAAATTATTGTTACGTGTAAAACTGAATGATTGTTCACTCATCTTTAGAAAAGTATAGTTATAGTTATTAAGTACATTCATGAATATTGTGGAATTTCCAGAAGAAGTTCGAAGACAGACACATTCTAGAATGAATCCCCCAAATTATATTGTTATGGAATGTTTGAAACCATAATTGAAGATAGTTTGCCAATCCCTTGACATCTCTGGCTCTGCTTTCTATCTGCCAGTGTCCCTCTGCTTCCAGTGCCACCAGAACTACAGAATAAATTGACCCTCCAGGAAGTGAGCGAGAGTGGATCTTTAATCTCTTCCTCTTCCCCGGCAGTGTCACCTCTGCACCTCCGCCACCTCAGGCTCATGCCTCAGAGCAAACTGGGCCTGGCAGGACCAGCCCCCCCACCCTATCCTCTCTGAGTGTTGGACGAGAGGAGGCGGAAGTTCAGCACCCAAGGTTAGAGTTTGCTTCACTCTCCGGAGGGAGGTCTGTTGTGTGTGAACCGCAGAGGTGTGGACTCGAGTCACATGACTTGGACTCGAGTCAGACTCGAGTCACAAATATGATTACTTGCAACTCGACTTTGACAACACCAACAACACCAATGACTCGTAACTTAACTTGGACTTGAGCCTTTTGACTCGAACTGACTTGATACCCTCCCCAAGCCCAAATATAAAAAATTATGCTATTAAAAAAGTGTGCAGCGCATCAACTCTTAATTTAACGGATTGCAGTTTGAATTGGACAGCAGCCAATCAAGTTGTGCCTGCTGAGAAAATGTTGTGCGTCGCAGTGCAGAGGAACATTGGCGGGTGAGCACTTGGAAAGATGATACCTAAATTATTATTTTCGGACATAAAGACTACACTGTATCAACAAAAAATGGATTGCAACTTGCAAAACATGTGGGAAGAAAATGACAGACAGAGGCGCAATAACTTCCAACTTTGTTTGACATTTGAAGCTGCACAAAGAACGGTAAGTCGTGGCTAATATACTATATCATTCATAACTTTGCCAGTGTAGCATGTTGGCTAACGTAACGTTAAATCAATGAGCCTCCACACAGTCAGTCAGTGCGGGAATGTGATCATTGCACCCAAGATTGAGCTACAACTGGCTAGGCAGTTGGGCGATTGTGTACAAGCCTACATCGCCCGATAGTCGATCGCTATTGTGGGGGTGGGGTCTTTCTTATGGCTACCCATGTATTTCTGTCACATCTGCCCCTGCTACGCCCTCTGGTGGTCGTCCGGTGTCTCCTTGACCTGCAGTTCTCCCCCTGTATTCTCTCTCTCCCTCTTCCTCTCTGTTTAATTGTGTGGTTGGAGACAGGTGTGCTGGACTCAGAGCAATTCCCTACCAGCTGCAACTCGTCCAGTAATCAAGACCTCTACAAATACCATTCCTGACAACTCCACTCTGCCAGAACGTAATCTCTGCTCAGTCAGTTCTAGTTCTAGCCTTTTGTCTATTCTCAAGATCCTGCTGCTCTGCTTTGCTTGTTTCCTTGCCTTACACCATTTTTGTCCTCTCCTTGCAGTACCGCTCTGTCTCTGGCTCCTGTCTCCTGTTCCACATCTCACCACCAACCACCTTGCTCTGGATTTCACTCCCCACCATTACCTTGGATTCCTCTCAGGATCTGCTTCCCTGTTTGACTCAGCCAACTCCAATCTCACTCTACACTACTGTTTTTTTCAACTCATCTGAGCCATCCCGGTTCTGTACTCCTTATTTCTCTGTATTGAATAAAACATTTTGGTGCATTCATCCCGGCTTCCTCTTCTGAGTCCACTCTTGGGTTCCCCCCCTTCGCTCTGCGTAACAATTTCCATAAAGTTTATTTGGAAAGTAATAAATATATTTTTAAAAGCATTCATGATTTGCGTAAAGGTAGTATACTAACTATTACTCTTGTTAAAAATATGAAATGGTATTACATTTGGTGAAGAGCACATTATGACTTGTTCAGGACTCGAAACTCAAAGTTTAGGACTTGAGACTTGATTTGATACTTGCCTGTCTTGACTTGGGACTTGAGTGCTAAGACTTAAGACTTACTTGTGACTTGTAAAACAATGACTTGATCCCACCTCTGGTGAACCGTGTTGCATGCTGCATTCTGCATGTGAAACATAGGTGTTTGTGTGAGAACCTAACCTTGTCTCACACTGGTTTTGTGTGTGTGAGATAGAGAGAGAGAGAGAGAGAGAGAGAGAGAGAGAGAGTGAGAGAGAGAGAGAGAGAGAGAGAGAGAGAGAGAGAGAGAGAGAGAGAGAGAACTGTGGCCGTATGATATCCCAACTTAAGTTACACCACACACAACTATAACGTTTCCCAGAGCATTTCCATGTACAGGTAACTGCCAAAATAAAGGAAAAAACAATATAAAGTGTCTTAATAGGGCATTGGGAAACCACAAGCCGCAAGAACAGCTTCAATGGACCTTGGCATCGATTCTACAAGTATCTGGAAATCTATTGGAGGGATGCGACACCATTCTTCCGAGAGAAACTCCCTAATTCTGTGTTTTGTTGATGGTGGTGAACGCTGTCTCATGCACAGGTCCAGAATCTCCAATAAGTGTTTAATTGGGTTGAGATCTGGTGACTGAGACGGCCATGGCATATGGTTTATATTGTTTTCATGCTCATCAAACCATTCAGGGACCGCTCGTTCCTTGTGGATGGTAGCATTGCCATGGTAGCCAAAATAATGGCTTGCCCAGCATTTTTATACATGACCCTAAGCATGATGGGATGTTAATTGCTTAATAAACTCAGGAACCACACCAGTGTGGAAGCACCTGCTTTCAATACACTTTGTATCCCTCATTTACTCAAGTGTTTCCATTATTTTTTGCAGTTACCTGTTCGTTGCTTGACATAAAGTTCTTTCATTTCTTCATACAGTGTTTCTTCCAGACATCAATGTGATTGTAACGTAGACGCATGGAGTCAGGAAGCAGGTGCAGATGGTGAGCTTAATAATAATGAACATTGACAGTTACAAAACAAGAGAAGCTTCGGGACATGAAAACTGAACCAATACTGCCTGAAGAGTAATGATAGAATATGCTAGATAAAGGGGGAGTAATCAGGGTAGTGATGGAGTCCAGGTGTGCCTCATGATGGGGGTTGACAGGTGTGCGTAATGGGGGTTGACAGGTGTGCGTAATGGGGGTTGACAGGTGTGCATAATGGGGGTTGACAGGTGTGAGTAATGGGGGTTAACAGGTGTGTATAATGGGGGTTGACAGGTGTGAGTAATGGGGGTCGACAGGTGTGCGTAATGGGGGTTGACAGGTGTGAGTAATGGGGGTTGACAGGTGTGAGTAATGGGGGTTAACAGATGTGTATAATGGGGGTTGACAGGTAGGCGTAATGGGGGTTGACAGGTGTGAGTAATGGGGGTCGACAGGTGTGCGTAATGGTGGTTGACAGGTGTGAGTAATGGGGGTTGACAGGTGTGCGTAATGGGGGTTGACAGGTATGCGTAATGGGGGTTGACAGGTGAGCGTAATGGGGGTTGACAGGTGTGCGTAATGGGGGTTGGCAGGTGTTCTTAATGGGGGTTGACAGGTGTGCGTAATGGTGGTTGACAGGTGTGCTTAATGGGGGTTGACAGGTGTGCGTAATGGGGGTTGCCAGGACCGGTGGTTAGTAGACCGACGACGTCGAGCGTGTGATTAGGTGATTAGGTGCAGTGTGAGGCAAGGTTGAGAGGGTCAGCCAGTGCAGTGCTACTGTACAGATTTAGGCTTTAGGACCCTGAGGTGCTCCTAGTCCAGAAGTAGCCAGAGTCTTCATAACTGTATGATCTACTAAACTTACATCTCCTGGCTCAGCTGTGTGAGTGCACGTTCGTGCATGTGTCTGTGTGTGATTGCATGCGTGCTTCTGTGTGTGTGTGTGTGTGAAACTGAAGACTAGGATGATATAAAGGAAAGGCTCCCCAGGTTAAGTTATTAAGCATGGTATTATCTTCTAACAGATTCACCTTGGTTGCCCCAACAGAACGGGATTAGTCCACTGTTTTAAATCACTTCTATTTCATCTTTCCCCCTCCCGAGCGCAATCGCTTCTGACTGAACGGGGTAGATGGTGTCACAGGAGTGTCTGACGGTGTGGGTGTTAACCAACTCAAAGTGTTCGGTTGGGTCGGCTGCTGTGTGGGGTTTTCATTCTTCCCACAGTTCCACTTCTACAGGCACTTCTCTGTCAGCAGGGCCTGGTTCATTAGGCACCAAACGAAAGAAAACGGACTGAAACAGGGAGGGACTACATGGACTTTTCCAATAAGAAAGGTTCAGTTTCATTTTCGGTTGCAAAACGTTTGAAACTTTGTCCACTGCATACCCTAACAAACACAACCCATTTACAAAATGTTCTGTTGAGTGCCCTAATGAACACAATCCAGATCTTGTACTGGACCTCAGCATAACATGTATGGTGACTCTTTCGAGGGCCAAATCCTACCTTCATGTATTGATGTCAATGGGAGACTTGCACGAATATTCTTGCTATATGCGCACAGATGAGTGATTACAGAGATTTGCTCTGCTGGGCATGCCACCCCTAGCTTCATCCAGCCAACAGGGGTAATTTAATGAGGGGGTATTCTGTCTCTGAGTTTCTGATCATTATTTCATCAAAAATATGTCAACAAGGTGTTTCCTTGACACTTTATTGGACAGAAAGACGAGGGTGCAGAAATGAACTTCTCCTACTCTTAATAGGGGCTCCTAATCTCCTCTTTCAGGTCCCATCTCGTCTGGAGGGCCCTGTCGAGCTGCCATGCGAGACTGTCTTCCCCCAGCCCTGGCACCCTCTTTAGGCTATCGCAGGTGGGGTGTTGGGTGGGTATCCACCCTGGCAAGCATTTGTTTATCAAACCCACTTGTTGTGGGCACAATACTTGAACTAACTTGTATTTAGGGAACAGTGTGAAACCGTGCAAAACCTTTTCCCAAAGCCCTTTTGAAGGTGGCGGTCCATTGAGCCAGGGGAAGAGGAGAGGGGATTAAGTGGCTCGGCAGTGGCGCATTTCCGAGAGGGCTGATTAGCTCGACGCTCATTGTTAAATCAAGCAAAGGAAGGCCCTAGAGTAGAGAAAGGATCCAAATAGGTGAACCGAGGAGTCTGAGGGGGCCCAGGAATGAAACAGCCAGCAGGAAGCCACTGGCGAGTTCTTGGTGAATGAAGGCAACACCACCAAGTTTTCCTAACAGTTTTTGTCCCAACTCACCACTCACTCCTAAGGAGGGTAGAGTGAAAAGGAGATTAGCATACAAAATTAGAGGCGGGGTGGGTGATTTTAAGGATATTTAAGGGCAACTTGTCTGGCTTCTTCGTGTTTCCCCCCCACCATGCACTCTGTCTGGACAAAGTTAATTAAACTAGTATTAAACTGTAAAGAAAGTTCTGAGCTCCAGGGCGTTAGGAGGCTCTTTGAGGATTACACGGACAAGGGGCAGAAGTAAAGAGGAGGTATTTGTCAAGGCGTAATTGAGAAAGGCGTGAAGGAAGAGTATAATGAAAAGTTTTCTCTTGTTGTTAATTTGGCCCAGAGGGTTATCAGATCCCCAAGTGAACAATGTAACAAGACTCAGGTTGTGTTCTAGCCTATCACTGCTGAACATTGGTGATTTATATGTCACACAGGGGGAATATAAGAAATAATCATGCATTCGATTTTAACACTTCTGAAATGAATTCAACACTTCTGAAATTAATGGATGTGAAATGGGTGATGGGCATGCTCAATAAATTAATATAATAGGGGGTTGTAGATTATACTTTTTTAATTACAAAAGTTTTAAAGAAAATATCAACAATAAAGCAACAACATGGGAAAAACGTGCAATAAATTAATAATATACAGAACAAAGTGCTTAATTTTATTTACAATTAAATACATCATTAAGGCAGGGCTGGGAAGGGCTGGAGATGGAGGGAAGGGAGGGAAGGGAGGGCAGGGCTGGGGTGGGTTGGGTTGGCCAGGAGAGGGCTAGGCTGGGGAGGGGAGGGCTGGTCAGGGCTGGTCATTGTAGGGAAGTGGACGAGTGGAATGTGCCCCGAAATCGCTTCTTGTTTTTTCAAACCTACAGTATAATCTCAATATCTGTTGTGAAACGTGCTTGACAAACTAATGGGATGCTTTGATCTCAGGCACTGCCACGTGTAAAGAGAGCTTGGGCTGGAGTTGTCATCATGACAGGAAGGAATGTCTGATAAACTGACCAATCAGAAATGGCATAGCTCATTGGTGGTACTTATGACAATAAATAAGATGTTGTTGAGGTATGCCGTGGACTGACCATTTAGGAAGAGTTGTTCAAGCTATCAAATATGAAGAAGATTATTTAGAGCGGCCGTATGTAACTTTAAATGCCCAATGACTTATAATGTTATATATAATTGGGGGGAAAAAGTTTTAAAAAATATATACTTTTAAGTATATGTATACCATCAGTTCCAGACAATAGTTTCCCTTCTTCTTTCTCCATCATGTAGTTTTATCAACATGTTTTTTTTTACACACATTTTCTCCCCCACTATTAAACGTTTGATTAGGATAATAACAATACTAGTCTTATTCAATAAATACATTTTCAATTGTGTCTTTAGAACAAAAGCAGAAAGCGTGTTGTAGAAATGTTTGAGAGGGGCACAGTTTCGGGACACAGAGGTCTGTGAAAATCAGCTTGTGAGAAGAAACGGCTTGTGGCAGTGATGATGACGATGATGATAGTGAGGAAGATGGATGCCGCTCAGTGCTTCTTCCTCAGCCTCAGGTTCTTCCTACGGCTGCCTGCGCTCTCGTTCTTCCCCCTCTGCCCCCCATTCGTCACACAGAAGTACTTGGTCACAGTCTTGCGGCACTGCTCGCACTTTACCGCACAGCACCAGTGGAACTTACAATTGCAACTCGACACCAGCTCTGCCTTCCTCTCCTCCACGGCTAAACCACACTCCCCGCACAGCCTCTTGCAGCTCCGCTTCTCCCACTTATTTAGGCTCTTGCCCTTCTTCAGGCACTCTCTGCCCTCTGTGCCGGACAGGCCCAGGGTACGGTTCTCCAGGCAGTAGTCTGGGGAGTCCTCTAAGTGGACCAGTTCTTTACGAGAGATGGAGCTGAAGGTCTCAGCAATGGCACCTCGACTGGCTGCACTGTTCCCGGCACCCCGGAGCAGGTCCACCTTGAATTAATGAATAAATTAATGAATGATAGAATGAATTTTATGTGAAGTGTCTTTAGAGTGCTTATAAACAATATTGTTTAATATAAACAATATATACTGTACCTTCAGGGCTCGGTGGTACTTCTCCTTCAGATAGTTTCCCACCTCCCTGAAATCTGGGAGCTGTAACCAGCAGGTCTGTGTGGTGCAGGACCCAGAGACGCCATGGCACTTACACGTCTTCTGCATAGTCCCTTTCACTGCCTGGGAAGGAGAGGAGAGGGAAGGAGTGGAGGGAGGAAGGAAGGAAGGAAGGAAGGAAGGAAGGACGGAAGGAAGGAAGGAAGGAAGGAAGGAAGGAAGGAAGGAAGGAAGGAAGGAAGGAAGGAAGGAAGGAAGGAAGGAAGGAAGGAAGGAAGGAAGGAAGGAAGGAAGGAAGGAAGGAAGGAAGGAAGGAAGGAAGGAGGGAGGGATGGATGGAAGGGGGTAGAGGGAGAGAGCGAGAGAGTCTTTGGTTAAGCTTTTATACAGTCTGTGATTCACCTGGAAAAATGGTAATTACATAATAATAACCTGAAAATTACGGAAATTAAGTAAATAATGTGTAAACTCCAGACAGAACCTGTTGTTGCCATATAATTATTATGTATATACCAGGCAAATACCAGGTGAAACAGGTGTAGAAAAATGTATAATTACTCAGACTTCTTTTTAAGATGGGGACGTAGCAACATACAGATGAGACGTTCATTGTCTGATTTGGTCTCAGGAAATCAGTTGTGTAAGTATGTGTGGCTGAGTATGAAGTTGTTTAAAAAAATCAGTTGTGTAATGTGAAGACCATTGGCTCTTGATTGATGTGTTGTCAAATGAACCCATTGCACGCTCAAGCCTTCCCATTTGACAAAAAAAGAGGATGAATTCACTAAGGGAGAAAGGATAGGTTCAAGGTTCATGCTGGAGTTTTTGTGGTTCCCCTCAATATTTCCTGACTTCACCCCGACACAGATGTCAACAGATGTCGGTTGAAAAGGAACATTTATTTTCAGGGAGGGGAAGAGCTTTCTCGCGAGGTGAGGGCCGAATCAAAGTTTCACATTGATACACTGACTGTGTCCCTCCTGGAATGAGAGGAGTATTTATTTAGCAAGGCCATTGTCAACATGTTTTCTGCCATGAGTACACCCAATGAAGAGTCTATGAAGAGTCTATTGAGTGGCAAAATTAAAAAGGGGTGAGTTTATTTTTGTTACAATGATGCTCCAGGTGCCGTGGGGCTCGGAGGGGCAACGAGGCCCCAACAGGAGGGCTCCTAGGCGAGGTAAACAAAGACTACTCCAGCCTCTCGCTTGTGGTCCTCTGTCCCTGACTAAGGACTCCTTAGGGGCCACACAAAGACTAACAGAATAAATGTTGGATGCTTACTGCAAGAATAAAACTAAAAACTACTTAAAGAGAGCGGGCAGGCATAATACTGGCCCTGGTCTGCAGTGTGTGGCACCATGGGATACTCTAATTAAGAACTAGCACCAGTGATCCTGAGATTCTGAAACTTAAGACTCGTCATAATAAAGGACATTCATTGACTGGTAAACAGGCCCTTGTGGTACAGCGAACACACTGTGGTTATTGGAGGACAAGTGGCACCTCACTTATGGGGACGTGAAAGGGATGCTTGGGTGGTACGCTTGCTGTATGCTGTAATACTCAATGAGCAGAATGAGAAAGAAAGAAATTATTCTAAAGGTACTTTACATTGAGCAGTCAGTCAGTTGGGGTTCGAGTGGGAAACTCAAATATCTGACCCTCCACCTTGAACTACAAGAGCTCCCCCCTATGGCAATTGCACTGATTCAATCTCAACATGATCTGGGTTTTCAGAACAACCAGAAAACCAAGCTCTAAATCTATCTGGAATCATGATAATACTTCACTATATCATCAAAGTTTTTTAGATTGTATGGTATTGAGGGATAGCTTACCCCTTCCATCACCAAGGTGTAAAGTAAAAGTAAAGTTAACTAAATACTGTACCTTGCGTCCAGCCTCGTTGTTGTGGAGGTTCATGGCGGCCCGTGCGTCCTGGCCTGTCTCCAGCGCGTCAACAAACTGCTTGGAGATGGCCTCACCGAACCCCACGTTGTCACTGCAGCCCCCCCACTGCCAGCCTGTACCCCCTGGGGACACAAGCAGGAGACATCAGTTTGTCTGTATGAGAGGATGGCTCACCATTTGTGATGAAAAAACGTGGAAGGGTATTAAAATCCTTATTTTGTTATTTTGCCTACAACCGAATCACATTACATGAATACAACACAGTGTGAATACAACACAGCGTGAATACAACCCAGCGTGAATACAACAGTGTGAATACAACACAGTTTGAATACAACACAGCGTGAATACAACATAGCGTGAATACAACCCAGTGTGAATACAACACAGCGTGAATACAACATAGCGTGAATACAACCCAGCGTGAATACAACAGTGTGAATACAACACAGTGTGAATACAACACAATGTGTACACAGCTATTTCATCTATGTGTGTCTTGTAATGATCTGTGTGTGGATTTTTAAATCTTCTCTTACCCCGCTGTCCGTTTCTGGTGTCATCACAGCCACAGTTGTCAAAGCCCCCCAGACTGCAATTCCTCGTCAGAGTGTACATGACCCCTGCTGAACTGATGGCATGGACAAACGCTGTCTCCCTGTTTGCTGGGGAAAAAAACATATATTATATATAATATAATATTATATAATATTATATCATAGTCACTTTACAAATGACCTCGACTAACCTGTACCCCCGCACATTGACCCGGCACCCACTGTTTATAGCCTCATTCATTTTATGTAAATCTTATTTAATTCAGTAGCAATGACTACTGAACTGATAGCAAGGACAAACGCTGTCTCTCGGTTCGCTGTGGAAAAAAAACTAATATTATATATAATATTATATGATATTATAGTAGTAATGATTACTGAACTGATGGCAAGGACAAACGCTGTCTCTCTGTTTGCTGTGTGTGAGAGAGACATTTTAAAATGCACTCACGAATGCCTTCTTCTGAAGAGGTCATTCCTCTCCTCTAGCCATTATATTCAGAGTGGGGCTTCTATTTCAACGCCTCTCACTCCACAGTATCCTTTATCTCCTATCTCTCCTGGTAATTAACATATTGGCTCTAATTGCCATTGGTGTGTCATATTTTCGCAAGGCCCCTGAGCAGTGTCCCGCCGATGGGTGGCTCAGTAAGATGTTGTGAATTGGATTTGTAGCATAGTTTTAGCCAGGGCGACCATGGGTTGCTGTTGTTTTAGTCAGGGTGACCTCGGGGTTGCTGTTGTTTTAGCCATGGTGACCGCGGGGTTGCTGTTGTTTTAGCCAGGGTGACCTCGGGGTTGCTGTTGTTTTAGCCAGGTTGACCGTGGGGTTGCTGTTGTTTTAGCCAGGTTGACAGTGGGGTTGCTGTTGTTTTAGCCAGGGTGACCATGGGGTTGCTGTTGTTTTAGCCAGGTTGACAGTGGGGTGGCTGTTGTTTTAGCCTAGGTGACCGAGTGGTTGCTGTTGTTTTAGCCAGGGTGACCGTGGGGTTGCTGTTGTTTTAGCCAGGGTGACCGTGGGGTTGCTGTTGTTTTAGCCAGGGTGACCGTGTGATTGCTGTTGTTTTAGCCAGGTTGACAGTGGAGTTGCTGTTGTTTTAGCCAAGGTGACCGTGGGGTTGCTGTTGTTTTAGTCAGGGTGACCGTGGGGTTGCTGTTGTTTTAGCCAGGGTGACCGTGGGGTTGCTGTTGTTTTAGCCAGGGTGACCGTGTGGTTGCTGTTGTTTTAGCCAGGGTGACCGTGTGATTGCTGTTGTTTTAGACAGGTTGACAGTGGGGTTGCTGTTGTTTTAGCCAGGTTGACAGTGGGGTTGCTGTTGTTTTAGCCAGGGTGACAGTGGGGTTGCTGTTGTTTTAGCCAGGGTGACAGTGGGGTTGCTGTTGTTTTAGCCAGGGTGAACGTGTGATTGCTGTTGTTTTAGCCAGGGTGACCGTGGGGCTGTTATTAAAGGGCAGATCAAATGAGTCAGCATATACAGTACTGCACTACTTTTGACCATATAGTTCCCTACATATCTTCTGGTCAAAAATAGTACACTATATTCATTGGCTCTTACCACTGCGGAGGCTTCTGTGTGTGGACAGCTGCAGGGCTCTCTCAGGGCAGTTCCATCGGTCCCAGGCAAACTGATACTTGCACTCCTCGATGCCGCTCTGAGCCCCGGCCGCTACGCTGCTGGAGTAAATCAGGTACGCCTTGAGGAACACAGAGGAGTATATCATCAGGTCACTAAAAACTGAATAGGTTCAATCATGACCATGGGAAGCAACCAATTCTAGGGACATTTACTTCCATAACTCTAAAAGTCCTAGTATATAACAGATTGTTTTTTGTTTTTAACAACGGTGGGAAAAGTCCTAATACAATATTAATTCAACTTTTTTAACCTGTTTCACAACCCCTGAGTGAGTTGGAATCCCAAGCCCTATTCTTTACAAGTTCACTATGTCCACTTGGCTTGTTCGCCTAGCTCTCTGGTCCTTGTTGAGACTGTGTGAATGATATGTCTCAAGTGGCCTGTGCAGAGACTGAGCCACCACCTCTCTGCTTCTCACTGGGGTCTGGTGGGCTAATGATGACCACCCACCACACCATAATACTGCACAGGCCAGCACTGCCTTCCCTGCCACTACTACCTCTAGTTTATTCACACGCAACACACAGATTATCTAACGCCTCTCCTCCTCTAGTCTAGTCTAGATCTATCAACCCAGGGAATTCTACTGCCTCTAGTCTAGATATATCCAGGGATCTCTACTGCCTAACCTAGATCTAGAGGTCCCTGAGTTGATAGAGCCAGCCTGGTCTCATAGACTAGACGTAACATAGTAAATGTAAATCTGGGACACTCAAATTAGTACGATATGTTACGTTTGGTATTGTTATATAAGACAGATGGTGGGTTACTTAACAGGGTCAAGAGCCGTAGATAGGAACCCAAAAAACCACCATAACACTGCTAAGGCCTACACTTGCTGTTGTTACAGCAAATCAACGATGAAAGAACATGTATATATATTGATACGTAACCATGACCATCTCATTCTGGAGAAATGCAATCTATTTAGGAACAGAGAGGGGAAAGAGAGTAACATACGCAGACAGCAATAGGAGATCCTTACAGGGGTGGTCTTTGCTCTTTTGGGGGGGATATGGAAGAAGGGAAGGGAAAGAGGGATCTGGCCAGAAGATCAAAAGAATGTTGGCTTACCTTAGGTCCAGTCATAAGGAAATTATTCACTGACCTGGAAGAGGAGACAGCTTATTAACTCTGGGAATTAAGAGTTGTCCTTCAGCCAGGGCAGGAATTCCACAGCTCCCTCACTTAAGTCTCTCATTAGTTATCTTAAATAACATTTAATAACATGGTACTAAAGCATCATTGGCTATCATAAATAACATGGTACTGAAGCATTTATTAGCATACTCTCAGAAATCCAGTGTCCTTCAGTAAAGGGAGGGATTTCTTTGCTCCCTCATTAGATAACTATCTTTAATAAAATGTAATAACATGGTACTAAACCATCATCAATCTAAATCATTGTCTCCCATATGAATAAAACCCCCGCCTGCTGGTCAATAACCATGCTGGTAAAGTGACATTTCTTGGGGATGTTATATACAAAATACCTAAAATAAAGCCCTAAACTCATTATGATAAAAGTATTAATTAATACTGACAAAATACATTGTTACTCATCCATGGTCACATACACAAAAACTCAATAAAATACAGTGGGATGAAAGTATATTCATGAGTAATAAACATGTAATAAACAAGAATTACAGGAAACAAATGTAATTATAAAAATTTAATAATTGTCCGTCCCTACATTCTCATAAAGGAAAATCAAGAAGCCCAACTGTTTCCCAGTCCTGCACCAAATGATGTCGTTTGGTATATCATTTTGGAAGGCAAAAAAACTGAACAGAAACTCACTTTTTAATTTGATCAGTAAATAAAAAAACATTCCAACATATAAATCATGGAATTATTTATATAATCCAGTAGGCCTATGTACCAATATTTCATGAACGACCTTCCTATCACATACATTGCATCAAATCAATGAGTCAATCACAAAGAATCCAAAATAGTTGAAACTTACCAGCTGCAGCAAGACGTTGTCATGTCAGACATCAAAATGAAGATACAGTAAAATACCTCCAAATGCATGAACATCCTGACAGAATAGACGAGAGAGGATAGAGATGGCACGCACATTCAGCAGGAGAATAGAGGATATAGCGAGAGGCTACCAACCCTACATACATACACAACTCCACTGGCTGTATATGCCAAGGTTCTCATGCGGGACTCACTCGAGGGGGGCTCTGAAATGGACCCACTCTCATCCCAACAAGAGATTATCTACTTAATTAAAGATGTTCCCCTTCTTACTCCCTCGACCAATCAGAAGGAGCACACCGAGGAGAGACTGAAAAGATCAGAAGGGCACCCTGGGCCTCGCGCGGACAAATAGCAGCCCGAAATCTCTCTTTCAGTGCGCGGCCTTCTGAAGGATTCAGGATAAAATTAATTAATATTAAATCGACTGATCTCTCCTAGATCTGGTGGTGTTTGCGCCCTGAAAAATGTATTTAAACACCGTCTTGAAAGAGTTTGATACAGTGGTAACTGATAACAGTCACGGATTAATGGTATTATATCATTGGAACAAACATGCGATGTTAATTGGATACTGTGGGATTTCTTGAGAGTTGTGTTTTTTAATATTTTGCCCAATTTTACAAATGCCACGTCCGATTTAATACATTGTTGACCCTCTAAAAACAAACACAGGCCTAATTAACATCCCATTGTTTTAAATTCAATGTTGAAGCATGGTTATCATTTTACATTTTGAAGAATGCGCTCAGTTTCCCCCAAGTTATTTTCGAACTTCTGATGTGAAAGAAAATATAGGCCTATTAGAACGAATTTTAAATTGTTAACCAATAATATATTTTAGGGAAATAGTTTTAAAACAACATCAAATAGCTTATTCATATTGATAATTGTTTAGCCGAACATAATCAATCATGCATTAACATTTCCACCTCAGTAAGATCCAAATGAATTAGAGATCGAGTATTCGTGTTGATTGTTTTGGGGGTGGTAAGGCATATTAGATCCCCTTAACAATGAACTGAAGACATATTATGCCAACTCGAAAATGAGCTGATAATTAGCCTTATACAAATCGAGGAAAACGTGTTAATTTATAGCATAAATAGCTAGGTTTACATTCAATTGTGAAAAGATTTTAATGAAAATATATTAAAATCCGCATAAAGTTTCCACAAAACTGACTTGTGGATTTAAAAAAATCAGTACGTAATGACATAGTGCACACAAAATGTACTTTCTCTGCTTAAGTTTTCATGTACCAAATAACATTTTAAAGTTCAGTGTTTTTCATCACATTTTAAACTCTACTGATATTTTGTCACAAAAACTGTTGCATTAAATAGCAAATGTGCCTCTTTGGTCTTGGCATGTGCGCTCTAGCCAACAGCTTGCAGATACAGAGCAGGTAGGCTGTGCGGCTAGTCTTACAGTACATGATGAGATTATTATGGATAAGAGCAAGAATAGTTTTACCTGTCAAATGGCAGTCAAGCATCGATCATCATGTCACCAGAATAAGACCCTCAATATTTATTGGAATGGAGCATCTCAAGCTCACCATGCACTTTCACCACCCTGTGAAATTCATCATACATTATTTCATCTGTAGCCTAATAAACGGCATGCTTTCCCAACGAGTAATAGTGGGAAGACCACACCTGTCATCATTTGACTCCAAATATTTGCCCATAAAAACGTTTCCACCCCCATTTCTCGCATAATTAATGTTACTGACACAAAAAGATCCCACGATGTCAAATGAACGAACAAATTATATGTTGGCATTCATAAATTTGTGCCGAAACTTCCTGTTGCCATCATAGCTGTAGTTAGGAAAGTGCAAGTGATGTGCTTGATGCTCCTTTCCAATAAATATTGAGGGTCATATTCTGGTGACATGATGATTGATGTGGCTGCCTTTGACAAATACAAATATTATCCCTCTTATCCATAATAATCTCATAATGTAGGTAGTTTACCAGCACTGTTGAGTAGTTGTCTAGAGCGCACATGTCGAGTCCAGAGTGGGCTCATTTGCTATATAACGCAACAGTGTTTGTGACTAAACCATCAGTAGAGATGAAATGTAATGGAAACCCATTTAACTTGTATGTTTTATTCTGTACATGGGAATTTAATGCAAACATTATTTTTATGTGCACTACGTCATCACGCACATACAATAAGTCAGTTTTATGAAAACACATCTCTTGTGGGAAAATGTGCATATTACTTTAGCATATTTAAAAATATTCACATGAAAATCAGTCACACATTGGATGGAAACCTAGCTAGTGTTGCAAATTAAAGCTGTTGCACAATACTGGCAATGTCCTTCCTCAAAATGATGACAATAGCCATTTATGAGATTTCCAAGTTGCACTGTAGCCTGCTAGCTAGGTTCCATCCAATTTGCAACAGATTTTCGTGCGAATATTCTCAAATCCGCATAAATCATGTGCATTTTCCCACCACAGATGTGTTTCCATAAATTGGACTTGTTGCCGATAAAAGGCTGTGCGTGGTGACATAGTGGGCCTACTCATACAAGTAAATGTTGAGTTAAATTCCCATGTACCAAATAAAAAACACAAGTTAAAAGGTAAAAATGTTGTGTTATGTAGTGAGTGTGCCTACTCTGGTGTTGGCACGTGTGCTCTAGCCAACAGCACGCAGATAGTGTGTGCAGGTAGCACGGTTGGCTAGAGTGCATGTACTATTGCCTACATAATGAGATTATTATGGACAAAAGAGCGAGATTCTTTTTATTTGTCAAATGGCAGCCAAGCATCAATGATCATGTCACTAGACAAATTGAATAAGACCCTCAATGTTTATTGGAAAGGAGCATCAAACTCATCACTTTGCACTTTCACCAACCTGTGAAATCTTCAAGTTTTAGTTAATCTTTAATCTTCAAGTTTTAATGTTTTAATGTCAAGTACAGTGAAATGCCATTCTTGCAAGCTCTAAACGAAACAATGCAGTAACCATCATTTATTTCATCTGTAGCCTAATAAACTGCATGCTTGTCCAGTGTTTGCTGGACAGAGAGAATAAAGTGTTGTATCTGCAAAAATTCACCTCACCTCTGTCACAGACTGGTCTTCCCTGGCTGCCTGACCCTGATGAGACCCCTGTCACAATCTGATCCTCCTAAAATGAGGCATGACAAAGAATTACATTTATACATTATATTATCCAAAATAGAATCAATGGTTCAATAACTGAAATGGCCATTATTCCCAGATCCCAGACTGTAGCTTTAAGCTTAAGCTGCTGTCCTGTAGAGACTGTAGGTCTACCCATCAATTCAAGATTGTATCATTCACTGAATATACTGGAAAATTCACCTGAGCTCCATAGACTGGTCTTCCCTGGCTGTCTGACCCTCACCATCTAATCCTGCTAAAACATGATGAGCATAGTGTTGTGTACTGACTGTACTAGAGGGCTGCGGTCCAGACGGGACCTGCGGCCCAGACAGAGATCATTGCGGCGCAGTCTGCATTTTTCATGCTCTAGGCGGGAGTGGGCAGTCAGACAGACAACTTTGGCATGAAAATATTTTGGTTGTCCAACAGATTATTTTGAAATGTCCTCTTTCTGCTTTGTATGAGTAAACCTACCTATTGTATTAAAAGCACGTATTTTTCGCATTATTCGCACACTCAGAATTCGCTGCTTCAACTTCAGTAGCCTACCTCTCCTAGTTGGGCGTGAGAGTTCAAGTACGCCTAGCGTGTGTGGTCTCATTGAAATAGAGTAGGCTGCCTACAGTACATGAGCGGAAATTCACGTGGCAGTTCACTTGAATATGAAATTAACTTAAATATGATTAGACTGCAGTTATCTACAGTGTCTGTAAATAAATATTGACAATGAAAAGAGGTGGAGGGCGCTCAACCAATGTGAGTCGAAGTGCAATCACAATATGTAATCATGATTGAAAAGGAAAAGGCACAACGCACACATACTGTAGGTTAGGTTACTATGGTGACCATTGGTTAGGTTACTATGGTGACCGTAGGTTAGGCTACTATGGTGACCATAGGTTAGGCTACTATGGTGACCATAGGTTAGGTTACTATGGTGACCATAGGTTAGACCACTATGGTGACCAAAGGTATACTACTATGGTGATCGTAGGTTAGGTTACTATGGAGACCATAGGTTAGGTTACTATGGTGACCATAGGTTAGGTTACTATGGTGACCATAGGTTAGGCTACTATGGCGACCATAGGTTAGACCACTATGGTGACCAAAGGTATACTACTATGGTGACCATAGGTTAGGTTACTATGGAGACCATAGGTTAGGTTACTATGGTGACCGTAGGTTAGACCACTATGGTGACCAAAAGTATACTACTATGGAGACCGTAGGCTAGGCTACTATGGTGACCCAAGGTATACTATTATGGTGACCGTAGGTTAGGTTACTATGGTGACCATAGGTTAGACCACTATGGTGACTATGATGATGATGACACACAGGTGCGTGTAACGATGGTGACAGGTGTGCGCGATAACGAGCAGCCTGGTGACCTAGAGGCCGGAGAAGGAGCACACATGACAGTACCCCCTTCCCGTCATGCGGAGCCTATCGAGCCTATCGATCCCGCTGAGATGGAAACCCGCCGAGCCAGCTGAGGCAGGGGAACCCAACATACCGGCTGATGCCTCCCAGGTAGCTCCAGTTCAGACACCCGGGGAGGGGGTACCTCCAACACAGTTTTTTTTTACATTTAAACACCCCCTGATGCTTCCCTTTGGTGAGGTGTCATTCTGTAACGTGTACGCTGGGAGTCGGGAAGCAAGTGCAGGGAGTGAATAATTTATTAAACAAATGAACAAAACAAGAAACACAAACAACGCACAGACAAGAAACAGAAACAATGACACCTGGGGAAGGAACCAAAGGGAGTGACATATATAGGGCAGGTAATCAAGGAGGTGATGGAGTCCAGGTGAGTCAGATGACGTGCAGGTGCGCGTAACGATGGTGACAGGTGTGCGCCATAACGAGCAGCCTGGTGACCAAGAGGCCGGAGAGGGAGCACACGTGACAGCAGGCACTAGTTTGCATCAAGCCTGTCTTGAGCATTTGGCCATACTGTATGTTCTCATCGAAATCACAGTAAATATCCTCATGGTTCATGCACCTGGGGATAAACCTTTTGGCATGGCGAATCCAAGCCTGACGTCTGGATTGATGTCATTGCACGCCTCATCCATAGCCTGAAGGAGGGTGGTACACTCATGGGGATGGCAATTATATATCTTCCACCTGTATTGTAATTGTGTATTGTATTTTACAGTATTGTATTGTACTTGTGTATTGTAGTGGTCCTGTACGTGGCTCAGTTCATAAGAGAATGGCATTAGCAACACCAGAGTTATGGGTTTGATTCCCACTGGGGTCAAAAGGTGTGGACGGTTGTCACTTTCTTGTTTTGGACTTTCTGGATTATTTGCATTTTGGTATTGGTATTGATGTTGTATTGCTGCAATTTAGAAGTTAGAAACATAAGCATTTCACGGAACCTGCTGCAACATCTACTACTCTGTGTAGCAGAGCAGTCGGACAGTAATGTGACCATGCATTAAGAAAGGCAATTACTTTACTTTATATAACAGGTATTGCAATGTGAAACATATTTCTAGATGAAACATTGATTAAGTTTGGTTAAAAATTGACTATAATTTTGTGTTTACTTAGTCAATTGAAAATTTGCTTAGAGTTTTTAAACAACTGCCTTTTTGATTATTTGATTAGAGTTTTTGTATTAAGAGTTATGAAAAGGTACCACATTCTTGTGAAAATTGCACCAAAGTGATAAAATAAACTAACATTTAAAGGGGAAGTTCACCCATTTTACAGCGGCTTCCCTGTTTCGTCTATTGCTGTTCACTGGACCCTATGATCACTTGGCTACATAGCCGATGCCTGCTGGACTGTTACTCCGGTTCTCCGTTTTGTTTATTTTTGTTTATCTGTCGGCCCCAGCCTCGAACTCAGGCCCTGTGTGTAGTTAACTGAGCCTCTCTGCTCATTCATCACCATTTTACCTGTTGTTGTTGTCTTAGCTGATTAGCTGTTGTTGTCTTACCCGTTGTTGTCTTAGCTAGCTCTCCCAATCAACACCTGTGATTGCTTTATGCCTCGCTTTATGTCTCTCTCTAATGTCAATATGCCTTGTATACTGTTGTTTAGGATAGTTATCATTGTTTTAGTTTATTGTGGAGCCCCTAGTCCCACTCAACATGCCTCAGATAGCTCTTTTGTCCCACCTCCCACACATGCGGTGACCTCACCCAGCATAACTAGTGCATCCAGAGATGCAACCTCTCTTATCGTCACTCAATGCGTGGGTTTCTCTCCACTGTACCCACACCCCGCCATACACCTGTCTGTACATTATGCCCTGAATCTATTCTACCACGCCCAGAAATCTGCTCCTGTCCCCAACGCACTAGATGACCAGTTTTGGTAGCCTTTAGCTGTACCCTCATCCTACTCCTCCTCTGTTCCTCGGGTGATGTGGAGGTTAACCCAGGCCCTGCATGTCCCCAGGCGCTCTCATTTGTTGACTTCTGTAACCGTAAAAGCCTTGGTCTCATGCATGTTAACATCAGAAGCCTCCTCCCTAAGTTTGTTTTGCTCACTGCTTTAGCACACCCTGCCAACCCGGATGTCCTAGCCATGTCTGAATCCTGTCTTAGGAAGACCACCAAAAACGCTGAAATCTCCATCCCTAACTACAACATTTTCAGACAAGATAGAATGGCCAAAGGGGGCGGTGTTGCAATCTACTGCAGAGATAACCTGCAGAGTTCTGTCTTACTATCCAGGTCTGTACCCAAACAATTTGAACTTTTACTTTCTAGAAACAAGTCTCTCACTGTTGCCGCTTGCTATAGACCACCCTCTGCCCCCAGCTGTGCTCTGGACACCATATGTGAACTGATTGCCCCCCATCGATCTTCAGAGTTCGTGCTGCTAGGTGACCTAAACTGGGACATGCTTAACACCCCGGCCATCCTACAACCTAAGCTTGATGCCCTAAACCTCACACAAATCATCATTGAACCTACTAGGTACAACCCCAAAGCCATAAACACTAACTAACTTGCCCTCCAAATACACCCCTGCTGTTTTCAACCAAGATCTCAGCGATCACTGCCTCATTGCCTGCATCCGTAATGGGTTTGCGGTCAAACGATCTCCCCTCATTACTGTTAAATGTTCCCTAAAACACTTCAGCGAGCAGGCCTTTCTAATCGACCTGGCCCGGGTATCCTGGAAGGATATTGACCTCATCCCGTCAGTAGAGGATGCCTGGTTATTCTTTAAAAGTGCCTTCCTCACCATCTTAAATAAACATGCCCCATTCAAGAAATTTTGAACCAGGAACAGATATAGCCCTTGGTTCTCTCCAGAATTGACTGCCCTTGACCAGCACAAAAACATCCTGTGGCGTTCTGCATTAGCATCGAACAGCCCCCGTTATATGCAACTTTTCAGGGAAGTCAGGAACCAATATACACTGGCAGTTAGGAAAGCCAAGGCTAGCTTTTTCAAGATGAAATTTGCTTCCTGTAACACAAACTCAAAACATTTCTGGGACACTGTAAAGTCCATGGAGAATAAGAGCACCTCCTCCCAGCTGCCCACTGCACTGAGGATAGGAAACGCTGTCACCACCGATAAACCCACAATAATTGAGTTTCAATAAGCATTTTTCTACAGCTGTCCATGCTTTCCACCTGGCTACCCCTACCCCGGTCAACAGCCCTGCACCCCCCTCAGTAACTCGCCAAAGCCATCCCCATTTCTCCTTCTCCCAAATCCAGTTATATGATGTTCTGAAAGAGCTGCAAAATCTGGACCCCTACAAATCAGCCGGGCTAGACAATCTGGACCCTTTCTTTCTAAAATTATCTGCCAAAATTGTTGCAACCCCTATTACTAGCCTGTTCAACCTCTCTTTTGTGTCGTCTGAGATTCCCAAAGATTGGAAAGCAGCTGCGGTCATCCCCCTTTTCAAAGGGGGGGACACTCTTGACCCAAACTGCTGTAGACCTATATCTATCCTACCCTGCATTTCTAAGGTCTTTGAAAGCCAAGTTAACAAACAGATTACCGACCATTTAGAATCCCACCGTACCTTCTCCGCTATGCAATCTGGTTTCAGAGCTGGTCATTGGTGCACCTCAGCCACGCTCAAGGTCCTAAATGACATCATAACCGCCATCGATAAGAGACAGTAGTGTGCAGCCGTATTCATTGATCTGGCCACGGCTTTCGACTCTGTCAATCACCACATCCTTATCGGCAGACTCGACAGCCTTGGTTTCTCAAATGATTGCCTCGCATGGTTCACCAACTACTTCTCCGATAGAGTTCAGTGTGTCAAATCAGAGGGCCTGTTGTCCGGGCCTCTGGCAGTCTCTATGGGGTTGCCACAGGGTTCAATTCTTGGGCCAACTCTCTTCTCTGTATACATCAATGATGTCGCTCTTGCTGGTGATTCTCTGATCCACCTCTACGCAGACGACACCATTCTGTAAACTTCTGGCCCTTCTTTGGACACTGTGTTAACTACCCTCCAGACGAGCGAACTACAAAAATCTCTGAAACTGGAGACACTTATCTCCCTCACCAGCTTTAAGCACCAGCTGGCAGAGCAGCTCACAGACCCCTGCACCTGTATATAGCCCATATGTAAATAGCCCAACCAACTACCTCATCCCCTACCGTATTTATTTATTTATCTTGTTCCTTTGCACCCCAGTTTTCCTACATTGTACATTAATCTACTGCACATCTACCATTCCAGTGTTTAAATGCTATATTGTAATTACTTCTCCACCATGGCCTATTTATTGCCTTTACCTTCCTTATCCTACCTCATTTGCACTCTTTGTATATAGATTTGTTTTTTTCTACTGTATTATTGACTGTATGTTTGTTTTACTCCATGTGTAACTCTGTGTTGTTGTATGTGTCGAACTGCTTTGCTTTATCTTGGCCAGGTCGCAGTTGTAAATAAGAACTTGTTCTCAACTTGCCTACCTGGTTAAATAAAGGTGAAATAAATCAAATAAAATAAAAGTGACTAGGCATCAAGATAGATAATAATAAGGTATTTGAGGTAGATATGTACATGAAGGTAGGGTAAAGTGACTAGGCATCAGGATAGATAAGAGAAACATAAAGAACCTGACTTAGAAGTTCCTCAGAAGCTTTGCTGTGGTTTTATTATATCATACTACAATTGAAGGAAACAGATGGCAATTATACATTTTTTCAAATATTCCAGCAGTAGGAAAGACATTGTGTTAAGTTAAGAAAAAAATATGTAAAATAAAAGGTTTGCCGTCCTATTTTCTTGGCTAATATTCTACCAGTAGGCTACTATAGCCTAGACCTAATATTGTCCAGCAAAGCAGATCAGTTTGACAGTTTGACAGTGCAAGGCTAAAACTGTCAGCCTGATGACCACACAAGTGTTACACACAGAGCAGAGCAGTGGATGGTCTGACACCAGGCAGCCAATGGAGAGAGGGGTGATGTCACTGGGAGCTGGGCTAAGCCTGACAGCAGAACATTGGGAAAGGAGGCAAGCTCACAGACATACTGTGGTGCTGTGGTAGGGACACCCACTGCAACTGGATTGAAGCAGACCTGGGATCAAACACTATTTAAATTATTTAAAATACTTTAGCTGTACTTGATTGAGCTTGCCTGTTGCAATGAAACCAATAGCAGCCTCAAAAGTACAAACCGTGGCACTCCAGGCAGACTAAAGCAAATGCTCAAAGTATTTGAAAGATTTCAAATAGTATTTGAACCCAGGTCTGGACTAGAGTCAGCCAGTTTCAACTCTGACCATGTTTGCATAAGCTAACTCTTCACTGTCCAGACACAAACTGGCCATTCAGGAATAGTACAAGGAGTGGAATATTAGCTGAACAGACTGGTACCCAGGCTAAAATAATTACCCTGTCTATTTAGTTGGACATATTTAGATCTGAGAAGAGAGATCATTTTCAGTGATGGTTCTTATCAGATTGAAATAATATATTCTCCAGTAGGGGGTGCAGATATGCTCGTTTTTGAAGAGACGATGGCCGACTGCCAAACTGAAACCGGTATTTTAGCCGTCTGTGCCTATGCTTTATCAGAATGGTTCATTCAACTCACGATCAGTCAATGCACCAAAATGAACCCATTTAGCAGAAGCTGAAGAACAATACCATAAAACGGTGAAGCAGGGTCTTGTTGCAGCTCACAGTGTTGGCCGGAGAGAGGACAACATGCATAGCAGGCACCCACGGCCTGACGTTGTGAGATAGCTTCAATAAGTGAGTGAGTCATGCACGTCCAGCACAAGACGGAACTGATCAGCAGGTGGGTGAGGAACTAGAGGAATGTGAAGAAACAGGAAGCAAGCACACCATGTCCAGAGAGAGGCAGGGGTGGAGAGAGATCTGAGAGAGAGACAGGGGTGGAGAGAGATCTGAGAGAGAGACAGAGGGTGTGTGAGAGGGAGAGCAGATTAGCTGGAGAGGGAGAGTGAGTGAAAGAGCAAATTTCAAGGCAGAGATACAATACTATCAATCAACCTGAATGACAGTCTAGGGAGCCCAGGGGACCAACACACAATCTTGAAATGACTGTTTAAGGAAGTGATGACATCTGTCAGCAAACAAGAACCTTTGGTTTCAGAGGCTGCCCTCATATTGGGGTCAGGTTAAGGTTTTGAATAAGCAATGTGATAGGTAAATACCACATTCAAAAGAGCTGTACAAGTGTTATGTATTTTACTGTACTTGGTGTTGCATGTTGATAGTGTAAAGTTTAAATTCTAGTCTAAAATACCATGATTCAGTAAGGGGAAGAGAGATTGTGAGAATAGATCACAGAATAGTCAAACAGCATCCACCGATCGCCTGGGGACAAGGCCAGCCAGAGAATGGTCTTATACGATATCTGGGGTTTAATTTATAATCATTTTAGGCAGTGGTGAGAATAACGCAGTATTATGCTGCTTACACAGCACACCTTAACTTCACCAGGGGTGTATTCACTAACAACCAAATGGGCAGAAGTGGGAGGGACTAACCTGAATTATCCAAATAAGAAATGCTTGTTTTCGTTGCACAACATTTCCCAATGCAATTATTATAATTTTTTATGATCTACGGTGTGCACTAATGAATACACCCCAGTCACTTTGCAGAACAATTACTGAGACAATGCAGCTGGGACGGGACCAGTAAATGCTAAGACAACGACATGTCTTTTATTAAATTAGGAACGGAGAGATTACAGAATTACAACAAAATTGACAACAGAACATACTTTCCAACATGTAGAAAATTTGGTTTATTTACGGTACATACAGTGGGTAAAACATTCCTTGAAAAAAAATGCGGCAGTTTTTTTAAGGCATTCAGACTTCAAGAAGTTAACACTGTACAAAATAATTGCACTGAAAAATGTAGACCAAAGTGCGACAAATATTATTACAATTTGATGAGTTCATAACTAATCTGGAATCTTGTTTCTTCAGAGCCAAAACATTTGTTGAAATACTATGCAAAAATGGATTCCTAATTCCTCATCAGAATCTTCTGATACTTTAAAGAATATCCCTAAATGCAAATCACATGGTCTTTCCTTTTACTTCCAAGTTAAATAAGTGCTATCCGTTACTCTAGCTCTCTCTCATACATAGACACACATACTGTACATCTTGGGAAATTCTCTCATACATACAGACACACATACTATTGCATCTTGGGATATTCTTTCAAGTGCACACACACACACACACACATATATATATTTTTTTAAAGACAGTCATTAAATAACAACCCCGGTACCAAAGCAAATCTCTCATTCCTAGAAAGTGGAATTCCTATAGTTTTTCACGATCACTCCTAGAGTGTTAATTTGGTTGGACATCAATTGTTGGCGCTTTCTTTCCCTCCCCCATGTTGCATCCATCTTTTCTAGACATGTCCATGTCCACAAGCAAAGTACATAACATTACTTCCATAAGGCATCTTGGGCGAGTCCTGACAAAATATTTTCTTCAAGATATCGAGAGACGACACATACGCAAATGCTCTCAAAGCCTCTTTCTTTCACATTGTCCTATTGGAGAAAGAAGTCCCATATTCGTATTTCAACTGCAGTAAGAGTAAAAAATAAATACAAACAAGTATTTTTTTGTATAATAAAGACTGATCAGTATGTCATTTCACTACATTTCAGTGCAGAGGTGTCTCTTTGAAGCAGGATGGGAAAAAACACCAACTGAAGTCACAGGCACCTTCACCCACACCAGAGGTATAAATCGTATTATACACAAATGCGAGACCTTATGTTCGTCCCAAATGGCACCCTATATAGTGCACCACCTTTGACCAGAGCCCACATTGGGCCCTGGTCAAAAGTAGTGGAATAGTGTGCCATTTGAAACTTGGAGAACTTCCTTCATCCTCTTCTACAAGGAGGAAAGACTCCTGCTAAGAGCAACTTGGACAGGAGGAGACCACTGGTGCTTTCATGTGTAATGCCGCAGCAGAACTGAAATTCTATGCCAGCCTATTTGGAATAGGGTCTGGTATATAAAATGACAGCTAAAACAGTACATTGACTATGAAGTAGGTAGGGCTGTTTCAACAGCAGCTTACGATAAAATAAGACTGAAGTTGGGTGGCTTGACAAAATAAAACAAATAAACTTGACAAAAGCTGGACTTCTCTCAAGACTACTCCACTCTTATGAAATGAACGTCAGCAAAGCGCGACTGATTGAGAGATCGATCCTGACATATCGAAGAGATCATTTTTTGTCCGAATTGAACCAAACGACTTGATCAAAACAAAAACTGGCCTGCTTCGCCTTAATGTCAAGAAACCATGCTCCTTTTTTTTCACTTAACAATTTCAAAAGTGCCACAGAGGGTTAATTAATAAAAGCACATGAATAAATTAGAGGTTAATGTTCTTCATCTTCATTGTTGGTGCACAGATGGCACAGGCAGGTAGTTTGGTTGGTGTAATGTTTCACACATTACACCATCTAGCTCCGCCACACACACTTCAGGCTAATCCACAAATAACAAGACTCTCTAATCAAGACTCTTCGAGTGTCTGTGCCAATATTCCCAGCCTTGCCACTCTATAAGCTCCCTTTGGCTAATAGTCACCTCACACAGCATTCATTTCAAAAACAGAACATAAAAAAAATACACAATTTACTGAAAGGTCAAGGACCGTTTTAAAGCCAATATTAGTCTGAGGAACTCAGGAATAGGTTTTTAACTCATAATACAGAAATGAAACATCAATGAACCATGGTCTGATCACTACTATGTGCAGCACTACTAACTCCATCATCATCATCATCATTATCGCTGCAATTTACTACAGCTACATTCTTCCCATCTTTCGTTGGTTTGGCCTGTTTTAACATATCTGGTATCGGTCTTATCGAGTCCGTAACAGTTTGAGGCGGTTGAGACAACATTACTCAGCCAGTCTTGTGGCTGCCGTCACCGGTTCGCTGGGCGCGGGCCGAGACGAGGTCACGGGACACCCTCTTGCAGTCCTTGGCCAGGCCCAGGAAGCACATGAGGTCAATGAAGGCGGTGGTGATGTTAAACTTCACACCGAACTCACTGGTGGCGTAGTCGAAGGGAAAGGTGTGGTGGTAGTTGTGGAAGCCCTCACCTGGAAGGCAGGACACGAGGACAGGGGGAAAAAATGTATATATATTTTTTTAAAACACCAACAGGCTGATGTGCTATAGTTGTGCATCTATGAGAGTTACTTTTTTTTTTGATAAGAGTACAGGTGATATGTAAACTAAAGCACAACAGGGGTGGGTAACTTCAGTCTTGGTGGGCGGCTGTGTGGAAGCTTTCCTTCCAGCCTAGTACTCAAACACATAATTCAACTATGTTAATTATAGTCTCCAACTTGAAGAACCAGCATTAGATGACTCAAAAGCATGCACCAACTACAGCAGCCCTCTAAATCCAGAGTGGTAAGTATCTGAGCTATAGGAGTTGATTGTCAATTACAATTCCCACTTGTTTTAAGCTATTCAACTAAAGCATGACTTTTGCAGCTGTGAAAAGAGGCAGCTCCTACAGCCAAGAGGTTACAGTAGAACAGTGGTATTCCGAGTCGGGGGTGAACTGCAGTGGGGACACCAAATTTAATTCAATGGACAATGGCTGTGTCTATACTCCCTATAGAGTGCAAGGCTCTGTCCAAAAGTATTGCTCCACCCAAAAGTAGTGCACTATATAGGGAATATGGTGCCATTACAGATTTGCCAAATTGTGAAACTTGTATGTATAATAAAATAAATAAATTCATGCATCTCTATGGTTCCAGCCTTTCTTATGGTATAAAGAATACTTTATAGCGCCCGGGGTTGATTGTGAAATACAAGCCACTGCCCCCTGTGCAAAAAGTTCAATCTAAGCAAGCCTAAATGTTTATATTGAGTGATAATTCACATAAAATGAACAGATCATGTTACTTATTGTAATCTAAAAAAATTATTAATACAAGTGATTTATCTTATTTCAAGATATTTTACCTTAATTGTAGAGTAAAATATCTTGAAATAAGAAATTACTTTTATTAAGACTTTAGGTTAAAAATAAGAAAAATTATCTGTTAGATTGGGTTTGAATCCTGTTCCCACCACACTTGTGTAGCCTAGTGGTTAGAGCCTTGGACTAGTAACCAAAAGGTTGCAAGTTCAATGCCCCAAGCTGACAAGGTACAAATCTGTCGTTCTGCCCCTGAACAGGCAGTTAACCCACTGTTCCTAGGCAGTCATTGAAAATAAGAATTTGTTCTTAACTTACTTGCCTAGTAAAATAAAAAAATATATCTCAAGCCTATCCCTATCAATAACACTACTCAAAAATAGGAAAGGAGAGAGCGGCAGGGTTGGGGTCAATTCTATTTCAATTCACAAAGTAAACCCAATTCCAAATTTCCCTCATTGAAGAGAATGGAAGTGTGAATTGACCCCAACTCTGGAGAGTGGATCTCCTCTCACCCCCTTTAAAAGAGAAAGATGATCCGGTCCTTACCGATGGCGCTGAAGGCCACGAAACGGTTCTCACTGGGGTTGATGTTGCGGTCGTAGGGTCGGTTGCCCCACATGTGAGCGGCAGAGTTGACCAGCCAGGTAGCGTTCAGCACCAGAGCGTACCTCATGAGGCCCGGTATGAAGTAGCCCACCCACAGGGACTCATCCCACAGGTACCAGGGCACCAACATGGGCACCAGGAAACACAGCAGGACCACAGACAGCTTGTAGTACCTAGAGGGCAGAGATGAGACGTTAGAGATATACTGAGAAAGGAGACATTGCTTGAATCTAAACATAGTTACTAACGCTGGGAAGTCAACACCACCCCAAGCACCTAGATTCATAAACAGAGGTACTAAACCACGGTACGTCACACCTACCTCTCAGTCCACATAAAAAATATTTTTGGACAAAATCTTCTGATCAGTTGAGTGTGTCGACCACCATATGTTAAATCACCCTTTTCTACAAGAGCTGTGGTGATACTAGTTTGGGACTGTGTCCAAGAGTACCCGCTGCATGTTGACCAATGGCGAGCCAGTCACTGTACTTTGTGTGCGTATGGCCTGATCGAGGTCCTGGCAGAGATGACAGCTCTTATCAAAAGATCAGCCACCAGCACGGCCACCACAACCCAGACTACCACTTCCTGTGGTCGTGGCTAGAATGGGGAAACTGGTTCAGAGAGCAGCAGTGCAGAGAGCACGGCAACACTCACGAGCGACCACAGTTACTGGGGCTACTCTCATGCAACATACACAGAAGTATAGCTAACTACAGCATAGGTTTCTCTTGTCTGGTCACATGGTCAGGAAAGCACCTAGTCCTAACAATGAGACATTTGTGTGGAGCACTCAAGAGTTTGGTTTACCTTAGATATTGTCATTCACAGACAATGAAATCAAATAAATCTAAACGTTGACGAGTAACTGGTCTCACAGAACATACACACGTACAACAATGTGGAACACACCGGTTTTGGGTTGCTTGATTATCTTGTAGTGACAATATATGGTAAAGAGGGGAAATGCAAAACTCAATGGCATCATCTGATCACCAGTCACATGCAGTCCGAATCTTGATGTGACATTCATTCTGTAACCACCGGTTTCTATGGTGGATTTTATACAGAACTTTTTCAAGTGTTCAATGAGTGTTAAATTGCCCCTCTGTGGTACATTCTGTGCCGTGCCACTGCCAATGGAAGTTTGGTACAACTTTTCCAGAATGCAAATAGGCTTCTAGCTACAACACTGCGTGATTCAAAGCAAGGGTACTGCCAAAGGCCTTGTCAGAGCCAACACCTTTAAAAAGGCCCAGTTCAGTCAAAAATTCATTTTTTTTTTTGTATCACATTGTACAACAGCTTATGAAACTAACACTGTAAAAGTGTGAACAATTTTGATCAGTGTTATTTCCTGATAGTTGCTGGATCTTCTTATCAGCCTGTTTACAGGGGAGGGAGTTTCGGCTTGGTTAATAGACCAATAATAGACCGGTAAATTGGTTAATAGACATAGTTCCGAACAGCTCTGCCAATAACAGCTAGTTAAGTTTTCCCCTCCCACTCAGACCACTCCCGGACAGTCCTAGAAAAATTCTTGCTTGAGAAATAGTTTGTTAAAAAGCTATTTTGTTCGTTTTAAATGGAAAACAGCAAGGTACTTAATTGTTACCCAGAAAGAGAGATAAAAACAGCTGCTTTGGGCCTTTAAAAAAAAATACTTCCAACTGAAAAGTGACAGCAAGCTACTGTACATAGATTTTTTTAAAGTACAACAAGAATCCAGTTCCTCAAAACAAACAAACACTGTTTATAATTGGTGGCCTGAGGGTACAACTGTCCTTATGAATGGAGGGGGGTTTACGCACATCCAAGAACAAGATCCAATACATGGAAAAAGGGAATGTTGGCTCACTGTTTTGCTGCTCCCAAATGTTGTTATCTTTTGATAAAGTTAACAGGTGATATAATAACAAAGTTGACGGAGATAGTCTTTGTTAGGTCAAGCTTTATCAAAAGATCACGTTTGAGGAGCAGCAATCACCCTAAAGCAATATCTTTAAGTATTAAGATAGCGTTTCATTATCTGTTTTCACAGAAATGTGCATTACGTCATAAATAAACTCTTTAGAGGAGATTATACAAACAGAAAATATACCAACAGACAATATACCATCCTGTGTGACTCAGTTGGTAAAGCATGGGGCTTGCAATACCAAGATCGCAAGTCGATTCCCGCTGGGGCTACCCATCAGAAAATGTATTCACTACTATAAGCCACTTTTAACAAACGCGTCTGCTAAGTGGCATATAAGATAAAGGCATGGAACTAGGACAGTACAGGACAGACTGGAAAACTCTTCTTACTTTTTCTGGAACATGACGACTTTATCTGCCTTCAGGTCCGTCAGCTCCAGCTTCTTGCCCTTCTCGATGACTTCGGGGTGCTTGCGTACAAGCAGCCAGCCAATGTGAGCGAAGAAAAAGCCCCGCACTGCATTGTGGGGGTCGGCGTCCGTCTCAGAGTACTTGTGGTGAACCCGGTGGTCCCTCGCCCACTCGTAGATGTCGTTCTGGAAGAAATAATGATGTGGTTGTTTAGGAAACACTTATATCCAACATAACAGCAACACCGGATTCTGCGTCCGTGTGTATCAAGCATCTCAGAGTAGGAGGGAGAACATGATCACCACTCTTACTCTGAGATGCTTGATATATACTGCTTGGCCCTAGATCCACAGTTCTGGTGGTTCTACTATAGAGATAACCATTAACATTGATTGCCATGCAAAAGCTGAAGGGCTCATACCCGAAACGGTCGGCAAGAAAAATGTACAGTTAAGTATATTTACTGGAGTGCTGTCCCATTTCTGTTCTTTGTACCATAGAGATAAACCATGTATTTATCCCCATCTCTATGCTTTAATTCTACAAGCAATTGAGATGTCAGAACACACTAATATTAATAGGTATGGGCACAACACCAGAGAGAGGTTTAAACACAGTATTCTTGAGTATAAATCCACAGTATACTATGCATTTATACACCTAGAAAACGTATAGTAGAGAATTACAGTTTAATACACAATGTGTATTAAGAGGTGACCATCAGATTAACCCGGGCAGCATCAGTCAGTCAGCACAACAACGCAGATTATACAGGCAACAGCACTCAGATTAAATGCAATCATTAATTCCAGTGGGAACACTCAATCCTACTTTATATACCAGCATATTGCAGTGGGTCACTCATTAATGCGGTTTTTGTTATTGGTGGGGACTGGCGTAGACCTTTTTTTAACTAAACCCTTAACCTGATTGCATTGGCCACTTCCTTAAATCAAGTCATCAGTTTGTAAGGAGGTGATGGTCACTTCATACATCTAATTTTGGAGATTTCTAGAATAAAAGTGGGTCCATTTCATGCAGGGATTTTGTACCAAATTTGGATAAGTATTCTTGTGTTGGTGTTTTTGATGAAGGCTGGCTAAAGCCGCTAAATCGTTGGCACTTGGCGGTAGCCTCTGCTAGCTCTCTGTCCTGCTGTTTATAACTTTCCCTCACGGATACGCCAACACAATAAAGGCCTTTTAATTGAAGCTACACTCAAGAAAGAGCCTTGGTGTTTTGGAAGAGCCATGTTGGTTGTTCACACAAGTTTAGCCTTCAAGTTTATGATGTGTGTGTATGTCTGTGTCTGTCTTTGTCCTTGTAGGTGTCATATGCTGGCGACAAATCCAACTTCCTCTCTGGGGTTCAAATAAGTTGATTCAATTCAAAAAGTTTTCCTTTGTTTACCTGAAATGCCATGGAGTTAGCGAGGGCCAGAAAGACTCGGAGAGGGGTGGAGGCCTTGTAGGACTTGTGACTCCAGAGGCGGTGGGCCCCCGCGGTTATACCCAGGGCACTGAGCAAGAAGCACAAAGCAGCTAGGGGAAAGAAAGAGAGAGATTAGGCTAGATATACAGACACCCCTGTCTGGCTCACATACACGCATACACAGAATCATTTGAAACACACACAGAGACATTTGACTCCTAGTAGTTACAAGGGATATCATGTCCCATGCCCGTTCCCCATCCCTGCCTAGTTTCTGTCATGATAGAGTTATTTCTGTTGGGAACTGGCAATGCGAGTATGTATGCATGCATGTCTACTCTCAGGGTTGTTGTTGTAAAACTGCTGAATGTGTTTCTATGTGCAGCCACACAAGGCTGCTTAGGATGTGAGAACCCGGGACCTCCAACTGGTCCAGGCAGCAAAGAAGAGACATTCTGTTGTGGTGCCATGTAGCCTCACAATGGAATGTCTATTGGAATGCCGATTGTTCTTTGTCTTGCCCAATGGAATAATATGCAGTTCAGCATATGAGAGCTAGAGTGAGAGAGACAACAGTGGAAACACAGTTTTGGTTGTTTAGTATAATCCAAGTCATGAGTTCTGTCTACCTATTCCAACTATCCTCACAAAAACAGAATTAAAACCCCTGTACGATTTTTCCTGTCTAAACAAGAAAACAGAGATGGGTGCAGCTATTTTGTAATTCAGAAATATATTGTGAACAGACGTGCCTCAGGCCACACATTCCAAACGTCTCTCTTCATCTGCAGCACAGTAGGCCTAGCATATTAGCTGTTTGTTCAATTGATGATAGATGGTCCGTAAACTGTTAGGCTGCATATTCCGTTATATGACACGAGAGAAGTCACCCAATAGGCCCTTATGACTGTATGTTTGTTATTTCCATGGGGAAAATATTGAGTAGGTGTGCCCCGAAATAGATTTACCAACATTCAACACTATTCTTATAGGAGGGCGGGCAAGTAGCAACACGTCGGTGTAACACCACCAAACGCCTACTTCACAAACGCATCACCCGGTTGAGCACATTCTCTTCTCGTTGGTCGACCAGATAAACCATGCTGCGTAGACCAACAACTTTAACGAGGAAAAGGGCGTAAAACCCGATACAAGGGCAACAAGAACATTTGAATAAAATGGCACATTAAGTAAATGGTGATACTTACTCCAAGCCAGAGTCAGGGCCGATGCGGAGGGCACGAGCATCAGTCCATAAAGCGCTCCAGTATGTAATAAAAACATTAATATTATGTTTCTCCACACCAGTCTCATTGGTGGTTTAGGGCCCTCTTTTGCTTTATAACTATCATCAAAAACATCATCCCTCGTCGACGTTTCTGGCATCACGGCATCTCCGTTTTGTTGCTTGTTGGGGTTTGTCGTCTCTGTCATTTTTGTTGAGTGTTGAGATGAGATCTGTACTTAAAAATAGGACAGATAGC
Source organism: Brachymystax lenok tsinlingensis (assembly GCA_030435695.1). NCBI lineage: Eukaryota > Metazoa > Chordata > Actinopteri > Salmoniformes > Salmonidae > Brachymystax > Brachymystax lenok. The sequence continues at coordinate 501,775 of CM059805.1, read as the reverse complement.
TATTCAGTTTACATGACAAACACAGGCATCATGGTCCATCCCACCAGGAATTCGAGCACGCACTTCACACTGTGAAAGTGCGTGCTAGCAGCTAGATGAAAGTGCGTGCTCGATTTCCTGGTGGGTAAACAGCACTGGTTGCAATGCTAGTATAGCATAGGTTACTCTAAAACGAACACAGAATTTGCTATCAACTGGCATCAAATACAAATACTTACTGCGTGGAATGAAGATAATCGTTCAAATGTACCAAAAGGGGCACAACGCGGAGATGGCTTCTTCGGGCGAAAGTTGACAATAGAGCGCGTTGTCAGCTCTACTCGTAGTGATGACTCCGCTTACCTAACCTGCTGCTGAGTTTCATCTTCAGACCTCGTTTTAAAGACTGCAATTGGTCGAGGGGCATTTGATGCCACTTCTACCCTAATCGTTTCATTGGTTGCTTTCGTATCTGATGTTTATTTTACAACCCCTGGCAGTGAAATGTTGAAAGTCATCCAGAGAACACCCCCACCCCCCTTTTTTGTTTGTTTCTTTCTTTCCAGTCGCACTCATGTTAATTTATGTGATCACAAATTACGCAACTTGTGTAAACATGGTTTGATGGCTGTTTGTTTGATAGGCGTAGTCTAGTTAGATAGACAGACACCACCTTTCCAAACTTAGTGCCCAGTAGTAACCTTTCCATAAATGGGTCATTACAATAAGGAAAATAGCATTTGGTTGTTCATGGAGAGGATGTGGGGTGATGGAAGTTGAATGATACATTCCAACATTATGATTCATCACATCACTAGAAATATAGGCTAGGCCTACTTAATATAATATTGCAGAAAGTAATAGCTATGAATATAATCTCATATACATATTCCAAATGTTCATTATTCATTATTCAAGGTATAACTTGTGCTTTTGACACTCCTGAATCACTTGAATCAAACGAGCGAGGGCAAAGGATGATGGGTATTTTCTGTTATAATGTTACTCATTCTGTGTTATGAAATGAGTATAAAAATGATTCATATAAACTCATACAGTGGGGTCTGAAATTATTGGCAGATAAGGGTCAACATTATTGGCACCGTTTTCAGTACCTTTCAATACCTAACCTTGCGATGATAACAGCGCTGACCCTTTTTCTAAAAGGTTTTATGAGATTGGAGAACACATTGGAAGGGATCTTAGGGACAGATACAAAATGTTGGGGGAAGGGTGTTCCAAAATAGGGGAGGGTTGTCAAACCATTTGTTTTGCTTTGGGGGTTGTGTGTTTTTGAGGGGGCACAGGGAGGGTAGTGCGTTTTTGGCCGGACATCCTCATTGTGTCGGTATAAATGTCATTGTATTTATGTAAAAAAAACAGGGACCACAATGGAAATAAGTCCCTGACTTTTTTGTGTAATCCCGGTATCTTTAAAAAGTATTTGTGTGTATATGTATTTTTTGAACTGACAAATAAAATCAATCGATCAATTCAAACTGTGCAGCGGCCAAATGATGAATGGTGAGAGTCATCTATTACAAACACCCCAAAAAAAGTTGAATGACATTCGGAGATTGTCAAGCCAAGCCTTCGATACTGGGTAAGCCTACAAGGTAGGGAGGGATGGATTTTTTGTTTGTCGAGATTGACATGATATTGAAGTGCCCGAAGTCGGTATGGTTTGTTTATTGGTTGTGTGGTGCATTGGCACAGACACCTGTTGGTTGAAAATTAGTTGCATACTGTATATTTTATATAATTATATATATGGCATCAAAATGTTGACATTTTCTCCTAGCTGATCATTGTCTGCAGCCGGCTCTGATCGTAGTGTAATGAAACAGGTAGGGAGAGCTTGTCTGTGGTGGTCAGGGAACCCTCAACCTTCTGGCCCGTAGCCCTGCATAGCATCAACTGTGCCACAAAAGCATGCTGAAGAGGCAAAGTCGATATCCACGTTTCTAAACGCAGGGTCGTGACAGTTATTGTTATTTTTGGTCATAAACATTATTTTGAGCTAATTATGTGAGGGGGGAGGGTGTTCAATTTATTTTGCAGTACAAGGGGAGGGTCGTGAAAAGAATAATTGGAAGATCCATATTTCAGCCACCTCACAGAGGCAACCAGGTCTTTGGCTAAAATGTCCTGGTACTTGGTAAAGTTCATGATGCCGTTGACCTTAACAAGGGCCCCATTGGCCATTGCAAAATGTTGGCCATTGCAAAATGTTGATTTTGTGGTCAATTAACCATTTATTTGTAGATAGCGAAATAGCCCCAAAACATCAAAGATCCACCACCAGATTTTGCAGTAGGTATGGAAGAAAATAACCCCATACCTACTGAAAAATCAGGTGCTGGATCTTTGATGTTATGGGGCTATTTCGCTATCTACAAATAAATGGTTAATTGACTACAAAATCAACATTTTGCAATGGCCATCTCAGTCTCATGAAGCAAACCTGTGGTTTGAATTGAAACTGCAGTCCGTAAAGCGCAGACGAAGGATATCATTCTGTATGGAGGAATGGTTTAAAGATCCCTCCCAATGTGTTCTCCAATCTCATAAAACCTTTTAGAACAAGGCTCAGTGCCTTTATCCTCGCAAAGTGAGGTATTGAAAACTATTGAAAACAAGCGTGCCAATAATTTTGAACCCTATCTTTTTCATTTTTATTAATATTACTTGCTCAACAAAATCTCTTTCTCTGAGCAATGGCATTCAAATAATCTAATTTAAAAAAATGTTTAGCATACAATATTGCTCAGTATTTGTATTATTTGTTTTATACAGTCTTTTTTGCTCATCTTTATCAAGGGTGTCAATAATTTCGGATCCCACTGTGCATATTCAACATACTAATGATAAAAAATGTAACCCTTTCCTTTGCCTCTCCTGAATAAACTGAATAAATAAAGGTATGCTTTCGCATAATGAAAATATGACTCATCCTGTAGACCAGACTCATATTTATATAACAAGGACATTATGAATGAGAGGACTCATGTTTCAAAAGCTGAAGAACATGCGCACATCCAGGTACATTTTCAAGGTGCTGGAGTTATAGGTGAACTCATGAAAAATCGAAATGAAAACGCTGCACACTGCTGTTCATGCTCGCAGGCCATTTTACTTATATAATGTTTCAACCCTCAGGTCTCCATCAGGCATCCATGATCTAAGGTCAAAACTTTGTATCAATAAAATCCCCTTGTAGCATGAATAGAAGTGTGCTACATTTTCCTTTTTATGTTTCAGCACAAGATCAGGCAGCAAGGCTCGGGTGTTAGGCAAACACACCATAAAACGTGCCAAATTTCACTTGTTGGAACATGACAAGCCTTCAAGAGTGACAAAAGTCAATAATGAGCGTGGACCTACTAATATAATATTGCAGGTAATATGATATGAGTATGATAACTATGAATATATACTGTATCATACATATTCAACATGGAAGCTTTTCTGTTGACTCTCCTGAATCCCTTGAATCAGTTGAGTCCTAGAGGAATAGGGGGAAGGGGTGTGGCTACATGGTGTACAAGATGATTCATTCCTAGCTTGAAGCCCATCACTTGTAACTATTAGTATGATCTAACAGTGGTTCCCAAACTTTTTATTGTCCCGTACCCCTTCAAACATTCAACCTCCAGCTGCGTACCCCGTCTAGCACCAGGGTCAGCGCACCTTTAAATGTTGTTTTTTGCCATCATTGTAAGCCTGCCACGCACTATACAATACATTTACAGTTCTTGTCACAACCTGGCTCGTGGGAAGTGACAAAGAGCTCTTATAGGACCAGGGCACAAATAATAATATAATAATATAATAATAATCAATCATTTTGCTATTTATTTAACCATTTTACATTCATCCCCAAAGCCAACACTTACTTTGGCCGCCTTTCCTTCCAGTTCTCTGCTGCCAATGACTGGAACGAATTGCAAAAATCACTGAACCTGGAGACTTATATCTCCCTCTCTAACTTTAAGCGTCAGCTGTCAGAGCAGCTTACTGATCGCTGTACCTGTACACAGCCAATCTGTAAATAGCACACCCAACTACCTCATACCCATATTGTTATTTATCTTCTTGCTCTTTTGCACTCCAGTATCTCTACTTGCACATCATCATCTGTACATCTATCACTCCAGTGTTAATGCTAAATTGTAATTATTTCGCCTCTATGGCCTATTTATTGCCTTACCTCCCTACTCTTCTACATTTGCACAAACGGTACATAGATTTTTCTATTGTGTTATTGACTGTACGTTTGTTTTTGTGTAACTCTGTGTTGTTTTTGTTGCACTGCTTTGCTTTATCTTGGCTAGGTCGCAGTTGTAAATGAGAACTTGTTCTCAACTGGCCTACCTGGTTAAATAAAGGTAAAATAAAAAAATAAAAATAATATATATATAAAACCTTATTTGTTCATCAACAATTGTGAATAACTCACCACAGGTTAATGAGGAGGGTGTGCTTGACAGGATACACATAACTCGGCAATGTTGGGTTGTATTGGAGAGAGTCTCAGTCTTAAATAATTTTCCACGCACAGTCTGTGCCTGTATATAGATGTCATGCTGGTGAGGGCCGAGAATCCACTCTCACATAGGTACGTGGTTGCAAAGGGCATCAGTGTCTTAACAGCATGATTTGCCAAGGCAGGATACTCTGAGCGCAGCCCAATCCAGAAATCTGGCAGTGGCTTCTGATTAAATTCAATTTTCACAGAACCGCTTGTTGCAATTCCGATGAGGCTCTCTTGTTCAGATATCGGTAAGTGGACTGGAGGCAGGGCATGAAAGGGATAACGAATAATTATTTGTCTAGGCTACCTGTATTTGACATTGTGTTGTTATTTTACTGAACACCAGGTGAGAAAAAACCTCACCCAAATGTATAGCCCCGTTGGAAAATATAAATGGACTGTTTGAAAATGTGAAGAAAAAAATAAGTATTGAAAACAAAATGTGATTCACATTTTTATTTGGCCTACCCCCGACGGCATTGCGCGTACCCCAGTTTGGGAATACCTGATCTAATATAACATATATATAATGAGTATATATTCCATATTGTCATTATTCAAAATGGAAGCTTTTCTGTTGACTCTCCTGAATCCCTTGAAGCAACAGAATGTTAAAGGTAGCCTATTGCTGCCATAATGTTAGTCAAGCTGTAACGTTAGCCTCATGTCATGTTTATAGAATAATGATTACATAATAACTATGAATAGAATCTCACAAATTCAAAAATATATATATTCGACTCTCATGAATACTTGAACAACTTGAATCCTCAATAGCCTATTTGTTGTAATAATATTGCTCATCCTATAGCCTAGACTCATATTTATATAATAGGGATACTATAAATGAAATGACTCAAATGTCAACACATGTTCAGGATCAAGCAAACACACCATAATAACGCCCCATATTTTACCTGTTGAAACATGACCTCAATACTTCAATGAGTCAACCAACCGTATACAGCTTAGACTGCAGTGCACTACAGATAAAGATCTTATTTCATTGCTTGAAAAGAACAGAAATAAAAGTATATGGATGCATAATATATATTTTCCTTTTTGAGTGAGTAGAGCACAACCAGTCATACATGGAGTTTCCCACCTGGTTGAACTTTGACCTAGTATTTTCAAATTCCAATTCATTGGAAGTATCAAGAACACCATATTTTAAGCTTCCTGTTAAAGCCTTTAAGACTGTCATTGCAATGCTAGAATACTTGCATTGTTGGTCCATTTGGATGGAAATCCTGTATTTGTTGCTGTAACAGTACCCAACCTGACACTTAACACACAGTTAAGGGCTGCTGGAGTAAAGGGCCTTGCTCTAGGGCACAACGGTGCTAGGTAGCGTACGGGATGTTGAAGCCGGTAAACCTCCGGCTGCCGTCTCATTCCCTGCAGATTTCACCCCAGTCAGCTTGGGGATTGAAACAATGCAAGCCTCCAGTTACCAGATCGCTTCTCTAACCATGAGGCTACCTCCGCCAATCAGGTTGGTTGACTCATGGCATGACTCAATCAACTTTATACAGTTTACTTGGTACAGCTACACTGTAGATAAATATCTCATATCACTACTGAAGAGTTGTAAATACATAGTATATGGTTCTGTATTGCACAGAGCACAACCGTCATACATGGGTTTTCCCTGCTGGTTGAACTTTAACCTAATATTTTGCCAAAACGGGGTCTTTAAAATGATCCAAAACACAATTATAATCACGTGCCATATTTTACCTGTTGGAACATGACAAGTGTTCAAAACTTCCATGAGCCATCCAATCTTACAACTCTTCGTAGGCAGAAGCATGCATTCTCTAATTTCATAAAGGTAACATAACTTCTGACCGGTCAGTTTGAACTGTCAGAATAAGGCCTTCAAGATAGGCTTGAATATCCTATAAAGTACAGTATATGTTTGGATAATAAACTCTCTATTGCTCAAGTGGGATGGACACAGCACACCACACATCATATATTGTCTGCAGGTACCCTCGAAGTTAGAGCATTGGGTCAGTAACCGAAAGGTTGCTGGTTTGAATCCCAGAGCAAAGCACTTAACCGTGGCTGTAACCCAACTCCCTGCAGGTGTCTCAGGGGGAGTTGGGATATGTAAAAAACGTGTGTAATTGCACAAATATAAGCACACCCAAATTATATGTTGTACATACCAGTTACACTATTGGTTGGATTTTAACCTGATATTTTCTGGTTGGTTTTTAACCTGATATTTTATGGTTGATTTTTAACCATGTTCACTTGCTCAATCACTGGATCCGTGTCAGGATTGTGGGTACTGGTTCAGTGAGTCAGGCGCAGGAGAGCAGAGATGTGTGGACAAGGTATTTAATAACAACAGCACTAGTACATAAACGATACCAGGTGCGGGAAATTACCGGTCTCATAAAGTAACGGGCGCTAACACAGAACCCGGCAAACAAAACAACCAGCCGTATCGTAACAAAACTAATGAATGAATATAAACACACACACTAACATGGGGGAAACAGAGGGTTAAATAATGAACATGTAATTGGGGAATTGAAACCAGGTGTGTAGAAACAAAGACAAAACAAATGGAAAAATGAAAAGTGGATCGGCAATGGCTAGAAGACCGGTGATGTCGACCGTCGAACGCCGCCCGAACAAAGAGAGGGACCGACTTCAGCGGAAGTCGTGACAATCCGTTAACAGGTGTAGTGTACACAAGATAAGGCATAGACTATATGAATTCAATCACTGGATCCGTTAACAGGTGTAGTGTACACAAGATAAGGCATAGACTATATGAATTCAATCACTGGATTCGTTAACAGGTGTAGTGTACACAAGATAAGGCATAGACTATATGAATTCAATCACTGGATCCGTTAACAGGTGTAGTGTACAAAAGATAAGGCATAGACTATATGAATTCAATCACTGGATCCGTTAACAGGTGTTGTGTACTCAAGATAAGGCATAGACTATATGAATTCAATCACTGGATCCGTTAACAGGTGTAGTGTACACAAGATGAGGCATAGACTATATGAATTCAATCACTGGATCCGTTAACAGGTGTAGTGTACTCAAGATAAGGCATAGACTATATGAATTCAATCACTGGATCCGTTAACAGGTGTAGTGTACAAAAGATAAGGCATAGACTATATGAATTCAATCACTGGATCCGTTAACAGGTGTAGTGTACAAAAGATAAGGCATAGACTATATGAATTCAATCACTGGATCCGTTAACAGGTGTAGTGTACTCAAGATAAGGCATAGACTATATGAATTCAATCACTTTCTGACTGCACCTCTTTTGACTGGAACGAAACCTACCTTCCATGTTTGCCCAGTGGTCTGAAAGTGACTTTTTGGATCTGAATGCCAAAACGTTCAGGAGATAGAGGTGCTCAATGTTGCCCCATTTTGCATACCCCACCACGCCATGAGACTGTTGGATGTGATATCATTTGGTTGGGTTTGATATCATTCGGTTGGGTATGATATCATTTGAAAGCTTACAAACAGGGTTGTCAAATTATTTGATTATTACTTGAAAAAATGTGTATTACATTTTTTTCCTTTTTTTACCGAATGCCAACTTGAATGGGAATTCATATTCTATTATCTATACTTCTAGGATTTCAATAGGTTTCCTATGAAAGATTGACAGTTTAATTTAAAACATTGGATATTCCCACTCAAGTCAACATTCTCTGATATGTGTATCTTTGTAACCTATGACAGGGCAGGCAAACCGGCAACCCAGGGACCTCCAATTTCAGCCTGTTTTGGTGGGATGGAGTTTTGGCCTTCCATGGTGTCATCACCATGCAGTACATTAGTTAATAGACCAGTACGAAAAAGAGTTCCAAACCTCTCTGCCATTAACAGATAATTTTTTCGTTTTCCCCTCTCCACTCAGATATCTCCCAGACAGTCCTAGCAAAATTCTTGCTTGAGAAATTGCTCTTTGCTAAGAAGCTATTTTTGTAACCTTTTGACCATTTTAACTGAAAACAAGTCACAGTAAGGTAATTAACTGTTACCCAGAAATTATTTGATATTGACATAAAAACTGCTGCATTGGACCTCTAAACAAAGTTTAGCGATGTGTTGGCAAAAATGTATGTCCAAGTCAAGAAAGCTTACCCGCGGCACTTGCCTCACCGCTAGCCTATTGATTCCTAGCCTATTGACTCCTATCCTATTGACTCCTATCCTATTGACTCCTATCCTATTGACTCCTATCCTATTGACTGCTAGACCAATTGACTCCTATCCTATTGACTGCTAGACTAATTGACTGATAGCCTATTCGTGGCTGCTTTTTCAAAGCCTGTCAGATACTCCAATGAGTGTAATTTGCTCAATATTAGAAATTTGCTCACTAGAAAAACATATATTATCGTATTTTCTACTGTAGGTACTGTATGTTATTCAAAATTCATTTATTCTGTTGGTGCCATCAATATTCATAAAAAGACATTATATACATTTTTGCGGACCCCCTGTTGAATACCCCTGACCTAAAAGGCTAAACTGATTCTAGATCAGCACTCCTACCCTAAGACGCTTTATGATTACAAGTTCTGATGTGATGTTGACTGATATATCAGAGAACATTCTAGAACTGTTTGATGCAAATCTAGATAAGCAAAAAAACAGGTAACTCCCCTTGTAAGACATACCATAAAGTGGCACTGACTGGCACACATGCAATAAAGATAAACAAAATATGCCAACTCATCTTGACCCCCTGGAATGCATTTATCTCTTTCTCAACTACATTTTACTATGTGGTCATCTGTCTAGCCAACCTGGCACTAGCCTGGTCCCATGTTAGTTTGTGCTGTCTTGCCAACTCAAATGCTGGTTTGCCAACTAATATGGTCATTGTCACAAGACAGCACAAACAGATCTGGGACCAGGCTTCTTATCTCCTGGCTTAGTGGCCAGTCTGTGCCTCGGCCTACTGGTCAGCAGGTCTGGTGGTCTAGGTCTGGCGTGACATCATCCCTCTGACCTCTTGTGTGGGGAAAATAACACCCCGTTGTTAGGCAAGCCAAGGGACATTTGTTGCAACACATTACAACACATAGAGTGTAACCTCTCTGGCTCAAACAGGTTTTTTTTCCTGCTGTATATTTGAAACATTGCTTGCACATTGAGTGGAATAACTCAGTCAACTAGACTGTCAGTGAACTACAGTGAACCAGTACCAGGGCTCGAACTGAGGCGGTATATGATGGTATGCCATACCCCTTGTTAAAAAAAAGTGCAAAAAGCATAACCTTTTTTAGTTGAAGATTTTGAATGGGAAAATGGTTTATCCTAATGCTGGCCTAAGCTAAATGCTTTAGGCCAGAAACAAGCTGTACGTTTTACGAGAAAAGTGGGGTTCTGATGCACATGGGCCATCATTGTAAATAATCATTTGTTCTTAACTGACTTGCCTAGTTACATTTGAAGTCGGAGGTTTACATACACCTTAGCCAAATACATTTAAACTCAGTTTTTCACAATTCCTGACATTTAATCCTAGTAAAAATTCCCCTGTCTTAGGTCAGTTAGGATCACCACTTTATTTTAAGAATGTGAAATGTCAGAATAATAGTAGAGATAATGATTTATTTCATCTTTTATTTCTTTCATCACATTCCCACTGGGTCAGAAGTTTTCATACACTCAATTAGTATTTGGTAGCATTGCCTTTAAATTGTTTAACTTGGGTCAAATGTTTTGGGTAGCCTTCCACAAGCGTCTCACAATAAGTTGGGTACATTTTGGCCCATTCCTCCTGACAGAGCTGGTGTAACTGAGTCAGGTTTGTAGGCCTCCATGCTCGCACACGCTTTTTCAGTTCTGCCCACAAATGTTCTACAGGATTGAGGTCAGGGCTTTGTGATGGCCACTCCAATACCTTGACTTTGTTGTCCTTAAGCCATTTTGCCACAACTTTGGAAGTATGCTTGTGGTCATTGTCCATGTGGAAGACCCATTTGCGACCGAGCTTTAACTTCCTGACTGATGTCTTGAGATGTTGCTTCAATATATCCACATAATTTTCCTCCCTCATGATGCCATCTATGTTGTGAAGTGCACCAATCCCTCCTGCAGCAAAGCACCCCCACAACATGATGCTGCCATCCCCGTGCTTCACGGTTGGAAAGATGTTCTTCGGCTTGCAAGCCTCCGCCTTTTTCCTCCAAACATAATGATGGTCATTATGGTCAAACAGTTCTATTTTTGTTTCATCAGACCAGAGGACATTTCTCAAAAAAATACAATCTTTGTGCCCATGTGCAGTTGCAAACTGTAGTCTGGCTATTTTATGGTGATTTTGGAGCAGTGGCTTCTTCCTTGCTGAGCGGCCTTTCAGATTATGTCGATATAGGACTCATTTTACTGTGGATATAGATACTTTTGTACCTGTTTCCTCCAACATCTTCACAAGGTCCTTTGCTGTTGTTCTGGGATTGATTTGCACTTTTCGCACCAAAGTACATTCATCTCTAGGAGACAGAAGGCGTCGCCTTCCTGAGCGGTATGGCGGCTGCGTGGTCCCATGGTGTTTATACTTGCGTACTATTTTTTGTACAGATGAATGTGGTACCTTCAGGCATTTGGAAATTGCTCCCAATGATGAACCAGATTTGTGGAGGTCTACAATTTTTTTTCTAAGGTCTTGGCTGATTTCTTTTGATTTTCCCATGATGTCAAGCAAAGAGGCACTGAATTTGAAGGTAGGCCTTGAAAAACATCCACAAGCACCTCCAATTGACTCAAATGATGTCAATTAGCCTATCAGAAGCTTCTAAAGCCATGACATAATTTTTTGGAATTTTCCAAGCTGTTTAAAGGCACAGTCAACTTAGTGTATGTAAACTTCTGACCCACTGGAATTGTGATACAGTGAATTATAAGTGAAATAATCTGTCTGTAAACAATTGTTGGAAAAATGACTTGTCATGCAGAAAGTAGATGTCCTAACTGAATTGCCAAAACTATAGTTTGTTAACAAGAAGTTTGTGGAGTGGTTGAAAAACAAGTTTTAATGACTCCAACCTAAGTGTATGTAAACTTCCGACTTCAACTGTAAATAAAGGTTACAATTAAACATTTAAATGTAAAAATATCTGGTTTGTCTCTATGATGGCATTCTGAGGCTGAGCTACAACCTTCTAAAGCTGTTCTTGTCTAATGATGTTCTGTATTATGTCATTCTATATTATGTTTCATGTTTTGTGTGGACCCCAGGAAGAGTAGCTGCTGCTTTTGCAACAGCTAATGGGGATCCTAATCAAGTATCAAATACAAAAATGTACTTTGCTTGGGAAGTCATGTGTGACTCTGTCGCTATCAATTGAGCTAATCACTTTTTGAAAAATATGTTTAACAAAATTGATACTTGAATTTCATGTGAATTATAATATTATATCATATTTGTTAGCTAAATGACATTTTTGAAAATAGTCTAGACTTTTTCTCCCCTATCCTTTTTCATATTTGAAAGGGCCTCTAAATTAATCATGAATTATAATTGTTTTAATTAAAACTTATTTGGTCTTTCACAATAGCTAGTGTCGATGGAGCAGGGTGCACCTACTTATTTGACGTCTGAAAAGCTTAGTTGTGTCTTTGAAAATACATCTAATGAGGTCAGCTTTTGTGTACGCATTTTCAACTAAGCTATGTCCTGTACAGTGTTGATTGTAAGTCATAAACACTTTGAAAAGGCTGTCTTGAAATGCCCTTTGCCTCAAGTATCTTGTTTTGTCCTTTTAGTACTTCAAACCAATTCGTCAAGTTTTGGGATTGGAGAGGATGGGAGTGGTGGTAAACTTTTGCTGTGTTCCCGCCCATGTGGGTGTGGAGGGTAATGAGAAGGCTGATGTGTTGGCTAAGAGTGCTGGGAGGAGAGAGGGGGTAGATATTCAGCTCCCGCTGGGCCGCAGGGAAGTCAAGTCCTTGATCCTGGCAAAAAGGCTCAATCTTTGGAAAAGGGAGTGGATGCTAGTAGTAATGGGAGGCCATTTTATCACATGCATCGGTCAATAAATCAAATCAAATCAAATTTTATTGGCCACATACACATGGTTAGCAGATGTTAATGCGAGTGTAGCGAAATGCTTGTGCTTCTAGTTTCGACCGTGCAGTAATATCTAACAAGTAATCGAACAATTTCACAACAACTACCTTATACACACAAGTGTAAAGGAATTAATAAGAATATGTACATATAAATATATGGATGAGCGATGGCCGTGCGGCATAGACAAGATGCAGTAGATGGTATAGAATACAGTATATACATATGAGATGAGTAATGTAGGGTATGTAAACATTATATAAAGTGGCATTGTTTAAAGTGACTAGTGATACATTTATTACATCCAATTTTGTATTATTAAAGTGGCTAGAGACTTGAGTCAGTATGTTGGCAGCAGCCACTCAATGTTAGTGATGGCTGTTTAACAGTCTGATGGCTTTGAGATAGAAGCTGTTTTTCAGTCTCTCGGTCCCAGCTTTGATGCACTTGTACTGACCTCGCCTTCTGGATGATAGCGGGGTGAACAGGCAGTGGCTTGGGTGGTTGTTGTCCTTGATGATCTTTTTGGCCTTCCTGTGACATCGGGTGGTGTAGGTGTCCTGGGGGGCAGGTAGTTTGCCCCCGGTGATGCGTTGTGCAGACCTCACTACCCTATGGAGAGCCTTACAGTTGTGGGTCGGAGCAGTTGCCGTACCAGGCGGTGATACAGCCCGACAGGATGCTCTCAATTGTGCATCCGTAAAAGTTTGTGAGTGTTTTCGGTGACAAGCCAAATTTCTTCAGCCTCCTGAGGTTGAAGAGGCGCTGTTGCGCCTTCTTCACCACGCTGTCTGTGTGGGTGGACCATTTCAGTTTGTCTGTGATGTGTATGCCGAGGAACTTAAAACTTTCCACCTTCTCCACTACTGTCCCGTCGATGTGGATAGGGGGGTGCTCTCTCTGCTGTTTCCTGAAGTCCACGATCATCTCCTTTGTTTTGTTGACGTTGAGTGTGAGGTCATTTTCCTGACACCACACACCGAGGGCCCTCACCTCCTCCCTGTAGGCCGTCTTGTCGTTGTTGGTAATTAAGCCTACCACTGTAGTGTCGTCTGCAAACTTGATGATTGAGTTGGAGGCGTGCATGGCCACGCAGTCATGGGTGAACATGGAGTACAGGAGAGGGCTGAGAACGCACCCTTGTGGGGCCCCAGTGTTGAGGATCAGCAGGGTGGAGATGTTGTTTCCTACCCTCACCACCTGGGTGCGGCCCGTCAGAAAATCCAGGACCCAGTTGCACAGGGCACTGGGATATTTTGTGAATTGTATGATGTAAATTGGGAGAGATTGTGTGAAAGGGTTAGAGAGGCTGGACTGGGTAGGGGTTTGGGTGGTGTAGTGGGGGGAGGGAAGGGGAGGGAAGTGGTGTCTAGTGTTCTATTTTACTTTCTTAGAGGAACAGGACTAATGAAGAGAATTTAATGTATACTGAACAAAAAATAAACGCAACATGCAACAATGTCAAAGATTTTTCTGAGTTACAGTTCATATAAGGAAATCAGTCAATTGAAATAAATGAATATACTGGACTGATGGCCTGCATCTGATGGTCAGTCTGAGGGGAGGTAGGCTGCCTCTCGAATGACTCACCTAGTGGAGGCTGCTGAGGGTAGGACGGCTCATAATAATGGCTGGAACGAAGTAAATGGAATGGCATCAAACACATGGAAACCATGTATTTGATACCATTCCACCTATTCTGCTCCAGCCATTACCATTACCATTGCCACGAGCCTGTCCTCCCCAATTAAGGTACCACCGACCTCCTGTGGGCTCACCGTACCTCTCCATTATTTCTGCCTCATGCTCCAATTTATGTAAGTAGGTCAAACTCGTATTTTATGGCTTAAATTGTTGACAGTACTGAATAACAACTTAACCATGCTTGACTTGGGATGAATGAAGTGCAGGAGCTGCTTTTTCCAAGTCAGTCACTTAGATATGTTCAACAAATTTAAAAATGTAAATTATGCTGATTATTCACTGTTAAGGGTTTATATGCATTTTCCATGACTTTTAACCACATTTTCCTGACTATTATTACAGCCTACATGAAAAAGTAAGCATTATTGACACTGGTAGGCTGCTGTGTCTCATCCTACCATCTCCTGCGGTTGCGCCCTTGATCAAGGCACTTACCCCGCTCCCCCCACAAAGGCTACAATGTGGTAAGACCAGGGCCTGCACAAATTCACAGACTAACAGAAAATACATTTTAACAAAGCGTAATAAGAAAATGAATGCCCACTCTCCATTGCTATTCAATGCAGTTCCCGCCTTCATTTTATCTGATCAAACGTTTTTTTGCCTCGGTGTGTCAATCTGGGCTTTGTCAGTTTCTAAACCCATAGGTGCAACATCGGGTCGATATTACACAGAAACAAGATGTTATTTTACCATAATTGGTTCTCGAAAAACATTGTCCTTGTCAGCCAATTAGTTAATATTAGTGGGAATCTATTTACGAGGAGAGAATTTATGGAAAGATACAACTTTGAGGTTTCAAGCAAGGAATATGACACTGTTATTAAAGCTATACCTAGTGGGATAAAAACATTACTTCAGAATAATGCATATTTTGGAATATCCCCGATTGTAAGCGATATCCAGGTGAATGGCATAGGTCTACTAGATACAAAATTCAACAATCGTTTATTAAGGGATATTTTCTACAGGAAGTCTATTCCCTCTGCAATATTTTATTGGGCCTCATCTTTTGATGTAAACTGGCGCCGTGCTTGGCTCACTCCACACACATTTATGGTGACCAATAAAGTAAAGGAGATCTCCTTTAAGATTATCCATAGGGTCTATCCGTGTAATAACTTGATATCTAAATATATACCTGATGTTACCAGTGAATGCAGTTTTTGTGAACTAGAAACTGAATCTATTGAACACTTATTCTGTTATTGTTTATATAGTGAAGTGTTCTGGACTGATGTAAAACTATATCTTGGCCTAAAAATGCATACAACCATTGAACTTTCTGTCTGACATATTATTTTACTACACTGATTCCACAATTGAGCGTGAGTATGTCATAAATCTCTTTATTTTATTAGGAAAATATTTCATACACAAATCAAAATGTATGAAGAAAAAGCCCCTTTTCTTAATTTGTTTATCTGATTTGGAAAAATATTTAGCGTCATTGAAACTATACAAAACAAAATGTCAAAAAAATGTATTCGCTACATGTCTGTATTTGAATTGATATAATGTGGATTTGTGTTTCTTTTTTTATCTAATTTATTTGTGGAATCCTTCTGGCTGTTATGTTTATGTTGTGTATGTTACTGTTCAATAAAAAACAGACGAAACAGACCAAGCGAAACAGACCGGGTATGGGGTTTGAGAAAGTGAAGTGAAGTGAAAAAATCTTCCTTAGTTGTTAGTTTTCTAGAAATCTAAAGGCACTAACTAGATTAGAGTGAATGTCTTAAGTAGGTGAATATGTTATTACCCCAACCTCGTGAAAGTGACAAACTGACACGTTTTCATTTTCGTAAAAAACTACTTTATATCGAAGGAGTGCCTATCAGTTGACGGCCTGCACATGCGCAGTTTGGCGCGAGACGACCGTTAGACCTGATGATCTTAGCCAGACAATGTGCATGACCACGCAAGTACGATCGAGGATTTCTACTGGAGAAGCAGTATCTGCCTATCTTCATACTGTACTTTATTTGACTTAGTTTGTATAGAGAAGCTGGTCTGCATTAAATAGAAGTGCCGGTACAGCGCTCCGGATATCTCCGGCCCAAGTCACCCAATGATTTACTCAAAAAAACAGGCGCTCGTTGCTTGTATGTGTTAGGCCGTGATTGGTCTCAACCTCCAGTACAGTAGGTGGAGGAGGAAGAAGAACGTTTTATTTACGTTCCAACTTTACCTTCCCGCCAACGTCATCATAGTGCGACCAGGGGCGAGTAAACCGTTCTGACCGTTTCGCTCTTGCGATGGACTCAAATAAGGACGAAGCTGAACGGTACATAACGATTTCTATCAAAGCACTCAAGAATAACCAATCAGACAAAGCTAGAAGTTTTTTTTTTTAAAACAGCACTGCGTTTGTTTCCAACCGATCAGGCCAAAAGTACGTTGATTGATTATCTATTTTTATGCGAACAGTAACAGCTAGGACTTTGCCTCTGGCTGGCCAGGTCCCTCTAGCACCGACTAATCTGGTACGGGGATACCAGTATATTGGAGTGATCCAATATAGTGAAACATAACGAAGGTTACGTATGTACTACTCCAATCATCTACTGTGCTAGAGGCGCCTCAAAAATGATGTAGAGAACGTGTGTTGCGGCCATGGGGTCTATATATAGGGGCGGACCCCAGCTGTAACACAGGTGTACACGGGAGTAAATCTGTAAATCCTCACCTCGGAGTTATACCAATATATATCAATGTATTGGAGTGATGCTAATAGCTCACATAACCGAGGTATTACGTAACCTTCGGTGTCAATGATGTTCTGTCTGTTTGGATGCTAATTCTTCTTCTATACTGTATGTTCTTCTGGCCTGGATGTTTGGATGCTAATTGTTGTTCTATACTGTATGTTCTGCTGGCGTCCAGGTAATGTACATGTTTACAGAAACGGCGGAATGCACTTTGGGCATCAGGACCAGAGAGGAGAGAACAGCGGGATGTAAGTTAAATCCATAGACTCCTTTTTGTTGATCAATGGATGCATTTCTTACGTCCTCACTTCATGATAGAGTGAAGGGTATTGACCATGACAATAGTCACACTAAGACAGTGGTTAGTTATCTAGCCTTTTCTGTGACGTGTGTGTGCTGAATTCCATGGATCCTTAACGTTTAACCCTAGAGACATTGTGTAGATCTGACTTGTAGTCAACTTTATTCTGTAATGTACAGTAATGTACAGTATGTGCTGAATACCAAAATCAACCCCTTACCCCAAGAGACTTAATGTATATCTGAAAACAAATGTTATTGTTCCATCTTAGCCTCTTTCAGGCAGGTTGAGGTTCTGTCAATCCTTTCTGATTTGCATAAGTGCCTAAAAGGAGGAGTAGGGGCTAGGTGTCTGTTTGGATTTCAGCTGGGGAGTGCTGGAGCAGTGTAGAATATTATCGCTCCCTTTCTCCATATATATCTCTGTCCCCCTATAGGGAGGCTTTCCCCTGTTTGTCCAGCTGATGCTCATCCTAATCTTCGTCTCCGCCTTCAGCCAGATGATGGTGACCCCTACAGCCTAAACCACCGCTCAAGAGTCTCGCTGTCCTCCTTTACACACTAACGCTTCTACAACTCACTTATAACATAGTTATACACACTTTTATACAGCTTGGGGTCACAGCTTCAGAATAGATTAAATGTTGGTTTTGTCACAAGGAAATCTGAAAGACTTTAGTTGAGTCAGTGTAAAAAAGAAGATTGATGAACCACCTCTACAAAGCATCTCTGGTTATGACTTAATCACATGATTTATTACGTCTGATGGTATCAGTTAATACAAAATTAAATTATACACGGTTAGCTTTTATTGTGCTCGTAACCCTCAGAATTACGAGTAATACTTTGGCGTGATGTCACTCAGGAAGTTAAACCACCGTTTGTCACACTGTCACTTCCTGTGCTGCGTTGCAGGGGTACGGGCCACATACACCGGAGGCAGACACACCCTGAAGGTGCCTTACTACGTAGGAGCTAGCTTCACCGAGGAGAGTAAAGGATCTCCAACCTCAGGAGCAGCTGCTGGAAGGAGACAAAACAGAGTCACAGCCCAACGTTGACTCTGCAATGTTTGTACCCTTTTCACACAATGCCTACTGTACTGGCTTGGATATTTTCCTTTCACATTGTCTTCTCCAGCATGAGTCCTGCAACTATATGATGGCGCTGGAAGAGATGGCTTCCGCTTTACAGGCACCTAACCAATTGTGCTATTGTGTGTTTTTTTGCATTATTTGTAACTTATTTTGTAAATAATGTTTCTGCCACCGTCTTCCTCGCTACTGTTACTTTGTTTCTCCTTAATTATTTGTTTATATTTTTTGTGGAAGTTCACTGTAAGGTCTACACCTGTTTGTATTCGGTGCATGTGAAAAATAACATTTTGATTCGAACTATGGTGGATACGTCGCCAGGCCAATGCAGTGAAATGATGCTGAAGTTGAAGATTTTTGATAAAGTGCATAATTATATTTTTCAATATATTGGATCCATTTTTGTGTTTTTTTGTTTTCCAGAGGAAGGCTTGCTGTACCTTGCTCGTCATTTCGGAGACTCTGACTTGAGCCGATGGGAACGTCTAGCTGCTTACAACTGTCGGAGATTCAGATCACGATACAGGGATAAGAACCCACAGACATACAGATGGGTACGTTGTCATGGTGGGCACCAATATCTAAAATTCCCACAGACACAGATGGGTACGTTGTAATGGTGGGCACCAATATCTAAAATTCCCACACATACAGAAGGGTATGTTGTAATGGTGGGCACCAATATCTAAAATTCCCACAGACATACAGAAGGGTATGTTGTAATGGTGGGCACCAATATCTAAAATTCCCACAGACATACAGAAGGGTATGTTGTAATGGTGGTCACCAATATCTAAAATTCCCACAGACACAGATGGGTATGTTGTAATGGTGGGCACCAATATCTAAAATTCCCACAGACATACAGAAGGGTATGTTGTAATGGTGGGCACCAATATCTAAAATTCCCACAGACATACAGAAGGGTATGTTGTAATGGTGGGCACCAATATCTAAAATTCCCACAGACATACAGAAGGATACTTTGTAATGATGGGCACCAATATCTAAAATTCCCACAGACACAGATGGGTATGTTGTAATAGTGGGCACCAATATCTAAAATTCCCACAGACACAGAAGGGTACGTTGTAATGGTGGGCACCAATATCTAAAATTCCCACAGAGATATAGAAGGGTATGTTGTAATGGTGGGCACCAATATCTAAAATTCCCACAGACATACACACATATAAATTCATGCTACACACACATCACAACTGCTGCTACCAGACTCTTATTATGATTGCTAAATACTGCACCATTTAAACACTTTCCCCCAAATCCCCCCTTCCCCAAAACACATGTAAATATTGGACTATAAATTGTACCTTACTGTATTATTCTTATGCTAAATTTTGTATTATATTCTACTGAGCCATTTACTTTATGTTCGTATTCTTATCTTTTCTTATTTCTTATTGTTGTTGCATTGTCAAGAAGGAAGCTGCAAGTACCCATTTCATTGGATGGTGTATACCACGTGTATCCTGTATGACTAATAAAAATATATCAATATCGTTTGATACTGTTTTGACTTCGATATTGTTTGATATGGGTTTGATATCGATATGAGCAAGACATATCGTGATATTGGTTTATCCTTCCTGTTAACCTATGCTATTATGTAAAAAAAAAGCATACATGACTGTTCCTGCATGCACAAAATCCTCTCGCAGAGGGATGCTCTCAACTTAAAATACTATTTTTCTCCAATAAAAAAAAATGCTTGAACATGTGGTGCGGCAGGTAGCCTAGTGGTTAGAGTGTTGGGCCAGTAACCGAAAGGTCGCTGGTTAGAATACCCGAGCTGACATGGTGAAGTCTGTCTGTGCCCTTGAGCAAGGCTTCAGGGGCGCTGTACTACTATGGCTGACTCAGTAAAACCACATTTCACTTCATCTGTGACAATACATTTGTTTTTTTTCTGGTTAGGAAATTTAGTTCATTTGGCAATGTGAAACCAACCGGACCAAATGGAAATAAAATACTATAGCTCAGAACTATGTGTGAAATGCCCATACTTGCCTGCTCATAGATCATTGACAGTGGATGGATTTCCCATTGCATTTAAACTGGTTGACTAAAGTTAGGCTCACAGAACATTCCCACCTGGCCAAATGGCCAATCAGCAACCAGTTCAACTTCACAGATCCGTGAAAGTGAAACACAAATTAACTGTTCCAATATTTTTTATTAACCAATGTGTTATTCAAAAAATGTAACTGATCGATGCCCATGATTACCATTTTTGGTGTGTGCTTGCATGACCTGCTGCCCATCTGCTCTGATTTGAACCTCAATCGAAAAGGTCCTGTTGTTGGAGATCCATTTGATGTTTTGATAGCTCCATACTTATTTTCCCCCTCAGATTATTTGGTACCTGAATCGAATGTGAAGAAATAAATAGACAACTCTCTATTCAAGCCAACACACACAAATTGGAGCATAGGATTGGAGCAGCAATTAGAGAAAAACTGCCTTGCAGACAGATATGGGCTGTGGGGGGAACCCTCTCTCTCTGCACACTCCTGCGGACAGACTTAACTTCCTGTAGAACTGTGAAACAAACTGACAAGGTGATGGCTGGTTTAAATACAAACACTAGTGTTTTAATCTCTTTTTAAGCCTTGAAATGTATTTTTGAATTATATACTGCTACAGCTTCTATATAGAAAGCTCTTTCCCATATTATGCTTTGATAAGTATTTACAAGAACCAACTCAAGGCCTTTCAGGATAGACAATGAGCCAATTTTTACATGTATAGTTAATACCTGTATATACTATACATTTTTATTACATGGGCTAGATGGAATTATGTAGCTAATGTAATTATAATTGAATGTACCCTGTGGATTTTCTTGTAGCTTGGTGGATTGCAAATTATTGCACAAATGAATCTGTATTTATTCAAATGAAACTAAAATGTGTTTTATTTATAATCACTATATAATGACCTAGTGTGGTTTTATTTTATTACAGAGACAAATACTTGATCCATGAACAAAATATTTAACATGGATATTTTAATTTGAACATTTATTTTAGTTCTTCAGTTTCAAGTTCTTGAAGGAAAGTACAAAAAGCAGTTCAGGTGAATATGAGTATCAAATACTGTCTAATCAAATCCATGATTCAAAAACAGCAGTTTTGCATTGTCTTAATGTCCATATCTTACATTCAATTGTCTCCACATGTCAACTGATGTGGAAAAGCTGCCATAAGATGTGTTCCTTAGAAAACATTCAATACATTTTAGCATATACAAAAAAAAAAAAAAAAGGTTAACATTGTTGCGCAATCTTTACTTCCCCCCACTATGGGAATTAAGAGCATCTTCAGAATTTGACTATGCAAGGTACCTACACACCCTCAGAAGTGGAGTGGGTTTTCTTTAGGTACATTGGTGACCACATTGGAATATCTAAATTCACTTCTATCACACAGAGCCATACAAGGCTTCTCTCAATGTAGTGTTGTCTTCAGTCCAGTCATAGACAATATTATATACATCAGACCAGAGTCAGACAATATTATATACATCCGACCAGAGTCAAAGTACTGAAGCGAGCTTGATTTGCACTTTTGGGACCATTACATTGGTTCCATTGTACCAGGCAAACCAAACAAAGTGCAACATACTAAGTATATCAAAGTATTTCAGATATGTATTATTAGACTCAGGTCTGATATCTACTACAAAACACCAGCAGCTCTTGCCAGGTCAGCACTCTTCAACGAGCAGCTCTCCTGAACTATACAGCTTTCTTTTGATAGCCCTGAACCCGGTACTGAGCCTGAGTGTGTGTCTCCCACTCTGCCTCTGGGGGGACACAGCCCTCCGGCCCCCAAAGAGCCTCTGCACCTTAGGCCACAACCCCCCCACCTCTGGCCGTAGCACGAGGGTGAGATGGAAGGTTGGAACCAGGTTATGGTCAACGGCTATCTCCTCCACACTACACAGTTCTCTTTGTTGGTCCCCCTGCTCCACACACAGGTCAATGAGCGCCCCCTTGAGGCCGCAAGGCTCACTAGCAGCCAGATGAAGAAGCTCCCGACTGATGTTGTGCAGGAGAAGATCTGGTAGGACCAGTTTGGAGCAGCACAGGACAGTGTCTGTAGCGTCTGAGAGGCTCTCGACAATGGTCTTTACAACGTGGGCACAGAGAGACTCCTCCAGCGGGCTGTAGAAGAGACCACTGTCAGACTCTGATATCATGGACATGTCTGTGACTGATCCTGGAACAGAAAAGAAAACGATAGGGCTACTTTTCATTCATTGTACTGTATAGTGCTGTAACAATCGATCTTTTTCATATGAAGCAACTATTGATGCCAAGAAATACTTTGAAATCTGTTTTGGAGTCAATATTGCTGCATAGCTTTTGTGTGATACATTATTTTGCAACTTTGTAGCAATCCTCACTCAGGCAGTAGGCTACTCCTCACTCAGGCAAAAGGCTGTAGTGCTAAACAAACACTCACCAGTGTCACTATTCCAACTTCAATGATCTTTGTCTGCCAACCGTTGATTGATCCTTTTGATTACGGTTAGTTTCTGCACCAGATTCCCCCAGGACAACCGTTGAGAACCCAGGTCTTCCTGTGGGGAGGAAGAGAAACTGTCGTCCAGCGAGTTGTTATGAGAAAACGTAAAGTACATTTTTTTAACCTGTTGACGGTGAAAGAATAAATAAAATGAGTGCTATGTCTTTCACCACCTACCAGACCAGCTGGACTACACTAAAGACAATAATAGAATGGAACTAGCTAAATAAATAGCCGCGTAAACACTCCCACACATGGCTACCGACCAATCCGACGATCTCGCACGTCCCCCACGTCCTAACTTAACGTATTAGCGAGGGTCAAGGTCGTCCCTAGTTACCCCAGCCACAAGATCATAAAGGCCGCCTATTTCTACAAATCCTATATGATTTTAAACCTAACCCTTACCTTAACCACACTGCTAAACCGTATACCTAACCTTAAATTAAGAACAAAAAAACAAATGTTTGTTTGCATTAATTTTTCCAATATAGCCAATATTTACTTTGTAGCTGTGGTAACTACTGGAAACCAGCTTGCTCTGTAACATTTTGGGTCCTTTTATGAAGACCCCCACCTCCCGGAGCCCCGAGCCCTGTGCCCCCCCTCGGCTCCACCCCTCTCAACTTTACTGTCAAACGCCACGAAACCCACACGTACCCTAAGATAGTATCGACCATCCCCACACCAACCCTTGAAATGTACACAATTTGCTATTTCTCAGGGGAGAAAATGACATTTGGAGACAGTGCATGCACTGTAATCCTATGTCATGACTCTTGAACAGTAAAAGTTTCCAGTTTTGGGGAGAAGTGAACTACTTGTTGTTCAACTGGTAATTTAACTACATTTTGCAGTAGCTTGGTGGCAGTTTAAAAAGTAGTTAATTACTTTTTGACATGTAGCAGTGTAGCTAACTACTGGAACTACACACTACTTATTTAGCTAAAATAAAATATGGGTAAAGTAGGTAATAGCCTAATTTCCTTTCTTTTTTTTGGTATCAGACCTGCCTAATTCTAACTTGAACATAATTTTTGTGTTTAATATGCTAAATTACAGATTGTATTAACATATAACCTCAAAGTGATTTGTTCTTATAATTTGTAGTCTATGACATTTCAGATTTAGCCTAAATATGATTTCACAGAGAAGTTTGGATGTAGTGAACTACTTTTTCAAAGTAATTTAGTTAAGTAAACTATATTTTTTCTTAGCGGTAGCTTTTAGTGTAGCTTATTCTTCAGTGTGAAGTAATTGGTAACCTATATTTTCAGAGTAGCTACCCCAACACTGAATGTTTCTAGTTCTTTCATGACATTTAATTTAAGCTTTGCTTTCTGACATCTGGGGCATGTATGCTACCTAGGCACATCTTGAGTCATTTGACATAAATTGCTTTTATTGAGTTAATCACAGTCTTTGCTGTGATTAATCATGATTCATCTCAAATTCAGAATTTGCTCAAATTGAGCTGTAATTAAGATTTTTTTTATACAAAAAGAATTACAAGAATTTGTATGTCTTAATTTTGTCCAAAGTAATGGTTAGCAAAATCATGTAAATTGAAAAAGCACACTTTCTTTAACCTCTATTGTTTTGACATCACATGCTGTTTTTAGCTGCAGGCCACATATACAGTGGGGAGAACAAGTATTTGATACACTGCCGATTTTGCAGGTTTTCCCACTTACAAAGCATGTAGAAGTCTGTAATTTTTATCATAGGTACTGTACTCTTCAACTGTGAGTGACGGAATCTAAAACTAAAATCCAGAAAAATCACATTGTATGATTTTTAAGTAATTCATTTGCGTTTTATTGCATGACATCAGTATTTGATACATCAGAAAAGCAGAACTTAATATTTGGTACAGAAACCTTTGTTTGCAATTACAGAGATCATACGTTTCCTGTAGTTCTTGACCAGGTTTGCACACACTGCAGCAGGGATTTTGGCCCACTCCTCCATACAGACCTTCTCCAGATCCTTCAGGTTTTGGGGCTGTCGCTGGGCAATACAGACTTTCAGCTCCCTCGAAAGATTTTCTATTGGGTTCAGGTCTGGAGACTGGCTAAGCCACTCCAGGACCTTGAGATGCTTCTTATGGAGCCACTCCTTAGTTGCCCTGGCTGTGTGTTTCGGGTCGTTGTCATGCTTGAAGACCCAGCCACGACCCATCTTCAATGCTCTTACTGAGGGAAGGAGGTTGTTGGCCAAGATCTCGCGATACATGGCCCCATCCATCCTCCCCTCAATACGGTGCAGTCGTCCTGTCCCCTTTGCAGAAAAGCATCCCCAAATAATTATGTTTCCACCTCCATGCTTCGCGGTTGGGATGGTGTTCTTGGGGTTGTACTCATCCTTCTTCTTCCTCCAAACACGGCGAGTGGAGTTTAGACCAAAAAGCTCTATTTTTGTCTCATCAGACCACATGACCTTCTCCCATTCCTCCTCTGGATCATGCAGATGGTCATTGGCAAACTTCAGACTGGCCTGGATATGCGCTGGCTTGAGCAGGGGGACCTTGCGTGCGCTGCAGGATTTTAATCCATGACGGCGTAGTGTGTTACTAATGGTTTTCTTTGAGACTGTGGTCCCAGCTCTCTTCAGGTCATTGACCAGGTCCTGCCGTGTAGTTCTGGGCTGATCCCTCACCTTCCTCATGATCATTGATGCCCCACAAGGTGAGATCTTGCATGGTGCCCCAGACCGAGGGAGATTGACCGTCATCTTGAACTTCTTCCATTTTCTAATAATTGCGCCAACAGTTGTTGCCTTCTCACCAAGCTGCTTGCCTATTGTCCTGTAGCCCATCCCAGCCTTGTGCAGGTCTACAATTTTATCCCTGATGTCCTTACACAGCTCTCTGGTCTTGGCCATTGTGGAGAGGTTGGAGTCTGTTTGATTGAGTGTGTGGACAGGTGTCTTTTATACAGGTAACGAGTTCAAACTGGTGCAGTTAATACAGGTAATGAGTGGAGAACAGGAGGGCTTCTTAAAGAAAAACTAACAGGTCTGTGAGAGCCGGAATTCTTACTGGTTGGTAGGTGATAAAATACTTATGTCATGCAATAAAATGCAAATTAATTATTTAAAAATCATACAATGTGATTTTCTGGATTTCGTCTCTCACAGTTGAAGTGTACCTATGATAAAAATTACAGACCTCATCATGCTTTGTAAGTAGGAAAACCTGCAAAATCGGCAGTGTATCAAATACTTGTTCTCCCCACTGTATGTATGCTTTGCGTGTATTTTGAACGCTTTCAGACAATGCGATTAATCACAATAAAGATTAACTATGCATTAAAATTACAGAAAGTTGACTGGAGTTAACTAAGCTCTGACAGCCCTAATAAAAACTGAACTTGATGTGAGAATGTGCGTAATTCCCTGCAAACTTTAGACCATGCGTCTGCACAGTATCTAGTGGTTGAAGTGTTACATTGTAAGCAGGCAAGTAGATTTTGTGAAAGTGGGGGATATGATGACATGCCTTGGCAAAATAACGGAAAATGCAAGCATTTGCCATTAGTGAGAAGAGAGGAAATCTATTATTTTATCTTTGCAATCTAGAAATAATAATTGAATAATAATTACAAATATGAATATATTTCCTGTTCATTTATTTCATTTCATTTATTTCATTTCCATTTGGTATTTTGTTAGGATCGACATTAGCTGTTGCAAAAGCAGCTTGCTACTCTTCCTGGGGTCCACACAAAACATGAAACATTACATAATATAGAACGTTCATAGACTAGAACAGCTCAAGGACAGAACTACATCAATTAAAAAATTAAAAAGCCACACGTAGCCTACATATCAATGCATACACACAAACTATCTAGATCAAATATGGGAGAGGCGTTGTGCCGTGAGGTGTTACTTTATCTGTTTTTTGGAACCAGGTTTGCTGTTTATTTGAGCAAAATGAGATGGAAGGAAGTTCCAAGCAATAAGGGCTCTATATAATACTGTACGCTTTCTTGAATTTGTTCTGGATTTGGGGATTGTGAAAAGACCCCTGGTGGCATGTCTGGTGGGATAAGTGTGTGTGTCAGGGATGTGTGTAAGTTGACTATGCCAACAATTTGGGATTTTAAACACATTCATGTTAGTGTGGTGTCAAAAAAGCAGAGCATCTCTTTATTATGGCCAGACCTCTCCCCATCTTTACAACCATTGAATCTGTATGTTTTGACTATGACAGTTTACAATCTAAGGTAACATCAAGTTATTTAGTCTCCTCAACTTGTTCAACAGCCACACCATTCATTACCAGATTCAGCTGAGTTCTAGCACTTAAGGAATTACTTGTACCAAATACAATGCTCTTAGTTTTAGAGATGTTCAGGACCAGTTTATTACTGGCCACCCATTCCAAAACAGACTGCAACTCTTTGTTAAGGGTTTCAGTGACGTCATTAGCTGTGGTTGCTGATGCATATATGGTTGAATCATCAGCATACATGGACACGTGCTTTGTTTAATGCCAATGGCAGGTCATTGGTAAAAGTAGAAAAGAGTAGAGGGCCTAGAGAGCTGACCATGCGTTACACCACACTTTACATGTTTGACATTAGAGAAGCTTCCATTAAAGAAAACCCTTTGAGTTCTATTAGATAGATACATACGTTTTTTCAACAACAGGTTATGGTCAATAATATAAAAGGCTGCACTGAAATCTAACAGTACAGCTCCCACAATCTTCTTAATATTGATTTCATTAAACCAATCATCAGTCATTTGTGTCAGTGCAGTACATGTTGAGTGCCCTTCTCTCTAAGCATGCTGAAAGTCTGTTGTTAATTTGTTTACAGAGAAATAGCATTGTATTTGGTCAAACACTATTTTTTAAAACAGTTTGCTAAGAGCTGGCAGCAAGCTGATAGGTCTGCTGTTAGAACCAGTAAAGGCTGCTTTACCACTCTTGGGTAGCGGAATTACTTTGGCTTCTCTTCAGGCCTGAGGACACAGACTTTCCTCTAGGCTCAGATTAAAAATATGACAGATAGGAGTGGCTGTAGAGTCAGCTACCATCCTCAGTAGCTTTCCATCTAAGTTGTCAATGCCAGGAGGTTTGTCATTATTGATCGATAACAATAATTTTTCCACCTCTCCCACACTAACTTTACAAAATTCAAACTTGCAATGATTTTCTTTCATTATTAGTTTTTTTATGCATGAATACAATTGCTCACTGTTCGTTGTTGGCATTTCCTGCCTAAGTTTGCCCACTTTGGCAATTAAATAATCATTAAAATAATTGGCAACATCAAATGGTTTTGTGATGAATAAGACATCTGATTCCATGAAAGATGGAGTTTAATTTGTCATTCTGCCCATAATTTCATTTAAAGTACTCCAACGTTTTTTCCCATCATTCTTTATATCATTGATCTTGGCTTCATAATAAAGTTTCTATTTATTTTTGATGAGTTTAGTTACACAATTTCTCAATTTGCAGTTAGTAAGCCAGTCAGATGTGCAGCCAGACTTTTCCCCATCTCTTTAAACCATACAGTCTTTCAATTCCTCATCAATCCATGGAGCCTTAACTGTTCTAACAGTCAGTTTCTTAACAGGTGCATGTTTATCAATAATTGGAATCAGCAATTTCATAAATTCATCTAGTGCAGCATCTGGATGCTCCTCATTAATCACATCAGACCAACAACTATCTTTAACATCATCCACATAAGAGTCACAGCAAAATCTTTTGTATGATCTCTTAAACACTATTTTAGGCCCAGCTGTTGGAACACCTCCTCCTCCATGCTTCATGGTGGGAACCACCCATGCGTAGATCATCCGTTCACCTACTCTGTGTCTCACAAAGACTAGGCGGTTGGAACCAAAAATCTGGACAGATTTCTACCGGTCTAATGTCCATTGCTTCTGTTTCTTGGCCCAAGCAAAGTCTCTTCTTCTTATTGGTGTCCTTTAGTATTGGTTTCTTTGCAGCAATTCGACCATGAAGGCCTCTCCTCTGAGCAGTTGATGTTGAGATGTGTCTGTTACTCAAACTCTGTGAAGCATTTATTTGGGCTACTATTTCTGAGGCTGGTAACTGTAATGAACTTATCCTCTGCAGCAGAGGTAACTGCGGGTCATTCTTTCCTGCGGCGGTCCTCATGAGAGCCAGTTTCATCATAGCGCTTGATGGCTGTTGCGACTGCACTGGAAGAAACTTTCAAAGTTCTTGAAATGTTCCAGAATGTCTGGCCTTCATCTCTTAAAGTAATGATAGACTGTCGTTTCTCTTTGCTTATTTTAGCTTTTCTTGCATAATATGGACTTGGTCTTTTACCAAATAGGGGTTTCTTCTGTATACCACCCCTACCTTGTCACAACACAACTGTGTCAGGTCTACTCCTGCTCCTCCCCTCCGGTTTTTGATGTCACTGGTTTACTAACCACCTGTCCAGGCATTCATTATTACGCGCACCTGCTCTTCATCAATAGGCACACCTGGACTCCATCACTTCACTGATTACCTCCTCTATATCTGTCACTCCCTTAGTTCCATTCCCCAGTCAGTATTGACTATGTGTTTCATATCTGTACGCTAATCAAGTATCTTGTATTGTTCCGCTTATTATTAAACTCACCACCTGCAGAAGCTGAGCCCCCGGTTTGTGGGACCGTTCAAGGGTCAACGAGTTAACGTATAGGTTACAGCTTCCCGTTGACTACCGTATCTCACCTTTGTTTCATGTCTCCCTTCTCAGGCCAGTGTGCAAAGTTGTCATCAAGGCAAAGGGTGGCTACTTTGAAGAATCTCAAGAGTTGTGTAACACTTTTTTGGTTACTACATGATTCCATATGGTTTTGATGTCTTAACTATTATTCCACAATGTAGAAAATAAAGAAAAACCCTTGAATGAGTAGGTGTCCAAACTTTTGACTGGTACTGTACGTTCCTCTCAAGTTCTTGGCTCTTTACAGAACAGCTACCTTGAACCTCAGGATCTTGACTACTATCGGCCTGGGCCTCTCACCTGGGCCGGTGGTGGGTTTTCCAGTCCTGTGGGCGAGCTCACCTCAGTCTTCCTGTGGTCCATCTTCAATTTCTCAGATAATTTCCCTCACTTTGTCCTCAGACTCCTTCTAGGTCTCATGGAGATTCTCCAATTCTGTCCACAACCATGTTGTTCTGCCTTGATTGTCCCTTGAGTCTGATTTATCTGTCATTGTTGTCATGGATTCACACAGAACTGATGTCCTCTCTCAATGGCTTACAGATTGCTGTCATCTTGCCGTTCTGTCACGCCTACTCCCGCTCTTCCCCCTTGGCGCTCGTGGGCGACAGACTGCCCTGCATTACGCACTCCACCATCATTTACACACACCTGCCTTCCCTCGTCACGTGCTTCATTGATATTGGACTCACCTGGACTCACTCAATCACCTGTTTATTACCTCCCCTATATTTGTCAGTTCCCCAGCTCTGTTCCCCGGTGCTGAATTGTTTGTCATATGTGCGTGTTACCCATGTGCTCACGCTGTTCCTGTCTTGTTCTATGTCTGTTCCCAAATAAATGCCTGACTCCCCATACATGCTTCTTTTGTCTGGCGTCAGGCCCTTACACCGTTCTCCTGTTTCAACTCATTGAGCTGACCTAGGGAGAACTGCAAACTGTTCCTCAGGTCCTGGACCTCTCTGATCAGGTTGTCCATTATTTTATTAGTTGAATCCACCAGTATTTGGACAAAACACTTGAAGCTATATTCTTGTAACAACTGCTTGTATAACTCTTTTTGGTTGTTTAAAAGATCCTTCACCTGTGATAGAGAGACACCACTGTCCTCAACGGTACTCCCACCGGCTTTGGTCTTTGTTATGGTAGCTAGCAATGCAGGTTACACTGTTACTCCTCGCAGTTCCAGACAGGGCAGATCACAAGGATGATTGAAAACAAACAGCAGGGATCTAGAGAGCCACAAACCCGGGACAATCCGCGGTCCCATCCACAATGGCTAACCGCATCGCGGGCTGCGTTCAATCCATCAAGAAAACCCTACTAGCTTGATAGGCAGCTAGCTAGTAGCTAGGCTAGCTGCTACGCCAAATAGCTCCTCAGACCTGGCCTTGGTCGGCACTGGACAGATAGTAGCAGTCCCAGCAACTGATGCCAAAAAAAAGAAACTTTCCAATACACTTTCAAAACAACAAACTTTGAGCTCTCCCTCGTTGTTCGTTCAACAGGATCCCCCATAATCATTGTAGAAAAATTATCACACACACATACGTTCTATGTATTAAAGTCAGTAGACATTTTAATTTTGACTCCAATCGGACACAATGGTCATGTAAATACGACCATAAAATTGCAACCATCGATGGCCACCAGATTGTCACCTGGGCTTCGTTTTTCAAAACTTTTAATCTAGATCAGATTATCCCGATTCTGTAAAACTGCATTTAGACTGTCAACCCAATTCTGATCTTTTTTTCCCACTAAATTGTTATTTTTATTTTTGTTATTTTTTAACATACCATCATGCTTAGGGGCATTTGTAAAAATGCTGGGCAGGGCATTATTTTGGCTACCATGTCTATGCCCCATAGGATGACTTTGTCCCCATCCACAAGGCACGAGTGGTCACTGAATGGTTTGATCAGTGTGAAACAATATAAGCCATATAGTATGGCAGTCTCAGTCACCAGATCTCAACCCAACTGAACACTTATGGGAAATTCTGGAGCTGCGCCTGAGACAGCATTTTCCACCACCATCAACAAAACACCAAATGATGGAATTTATCATAGAAGAATGGTGTTGCATCCCTCCAATAGACACTTGTAGAATTTATGCCAAGGTCCATTGAAGCTGTTCTGACACATTGACACTTTATGTTGGTGTTTCCTTTATTTTGGCAGTTACCTGTAGTTGCAGCCTGCTGTACCATAGTCGGCCTTCAACATGAGATACTTAATGAGAAGGGGCAGCACTGAGCAAGCCTGCAACATCACTTCCCATGGTAGCTCAAACTGTGCATGTTATGTTTGAGACGCCATCTTAACCGACTTCATCTGGTTTCAATGCGCTATTGAGTCTTCACATAGGAATTATCCAGATTTTCAGCAACAAAAATATTCTAATCACTAGCTTTTGAGTTTTGAAAAACACAAAAACAACACTTAATCCTGATTAAAGGTCAGATCAGATGACCAAAATCCAAATCCATATCTGGATGATCAGAATAAAAGTGTTCTGTTTTGAAGTTTCCAATTGTAACATTTCATCCAAACCGATTTCTGTAATGCGATCAGAAAAGTGGCCCCAGATGTGCCGTGGCTTTAAGAACTGTCATCATTACCCCTTCTTCTTGGGGGTCCCTAGTTACCACAGCCACAAAGTAATAAACCTTGCCCATTTCTAAAATGTTTATTTTTACAATCTGGCCCCAACCTTAACCCTAACCTTAATCACACTGCTAACCTTATGTCTAACCTTAAGTTATAACCCTATTTATTTTATTTTTTATAAATGTTTACAAATTTTGACTTTGTATCTGTGCTTGGAGGGTATTATCAAATCGTTGCAAAATCACAGCTTAAATTTGTGTAATGTATGGCCAGCTTTAGTCCTGCTTGCTACCAACATCTTTCAAGGTTCGCCCTCTGGTGGGTATTATGATCGGAACAACATAGTCCAACTTTCGAGCAGACCAAGGCCGATGTATTTATTTGACAATCATTCCGTACCATAGCTGCGGGAAGTAGGGGTGCTGAGGGTGCTGCATTTATATACACATATAAATATACAGATGAGCAATGACAGAGCGGCTTAGGCAAGATGCAATAGACGGTATAAAATTCAGTAAATACATATGAGATGAGTAATGCAAGATACAGTGGCTTGCGAAAGTATTCACCCCCCTTGGCATTTTTACTATTTTGTTGCCTTACAACCTGGAATTAAAATAGATTTTTGGGGGGTTTTATCATTTGGTTTACACAACATGCCTAACACTTTGAAGATACAATATAAGAAATAAGACAAAAAAACTGAAAACTTGAGCGTGCATAACTATTCACCCCCCAAAGTCAATACTTTGTAGAGACACCTTTTGCAGCAATTACATCTGCAAGTCTCTTGGGGTATGTCTCTATAAGCTTGGCACATCTAGCCAATGGGATTTTTGCCCATTCTTCAAGGCAAAACTGCTCTAGCTGCTTCAAGTTGGATGGGTTCCGCTGGTGTACAGCAATATTTAAGTCATACCACAGATTCTAAATTGGTTTGAGGTCTGGGCTTTGACTAGGCCATTCCAAGACATTTAAATGTTTCCCCCCTAAACCACTTGAGTGTTGCTTTAGCAGTATGCTTAGGGTCATTGTCCTGCTGGAAGGTGAACCTCCGTCCCAGCCTCAAATCTCTGGAAGACTGAAACAGGTTTCCATCAAGAATTTCCCTGTATTTAGCGCCATCCATCACTCCTTCAATTCTGACCAGTTTCCCAGTTTCTGCCGATGAAAAACCATCCCCACAGCATGATGCTGCCACCACCATGCTTCACTGTGGGGATGGTATTCTCGGGGTGATGAGAGGTGTTGGGTTTGCGCCAGACATAGCGTTTTCCTTGATGGCCAAAAAGCTCAATTTTAGTCTCATCTGACCAATGTACCTTCTTCCATATGTTTGGGGAGTCTCCCACATGCCTTTTGGCAAACACCTAATGTGTTTGCTTATTTTCTTTTTTAAGCAATGGCTTTTTTCTGTCCACTCTTCCGTAAAGCATAGCTCTGTGGAATGTACGGCTTAAAGTGGTCCTATGGACCGATACTCCAATCTGTGGAGCTTTGCAGCTCCTTCAGGGTTATCTTTGGTCTCTTTGTTGCTTCTCTGATTAATGCCCTCCTTGCCTGGTCCGTGAGTTTTGGTGGGCGGCCCTCTCTTGGCAGGTTTGTTGTGGTGCCATAATCTTTCCATTTTTTAATTATGGATTTAATGGTGCTCCATGGGATGTCCAACAGGGAGTACAGGCGGGGGCTGAGCACGCACCCTTATGGGGCTCCAGTGTTGAGGATCAGCGAAGTGGTGATGTTGTTACCTACCTTCACCACCTGGGGGCAGCCTGTCAGGAAGTCCAGGACCCAATTGCACAGGGCGGGGTTGAGACCCAGGGCCTCATGCTTAATGATGAGCTTGGAGGATACTATGGTGTTGAATGCTGAGCTATAGTCAATGAACAGCATTCTTACATAGGTATTCCTCTTGTCCAGATGGGATAGGGCAGTGCGCATTGTTAACCTCTTAGCGCGCCGATCCCTTTAGCGGGATCGTTTTCAGAGCAAACATAACGCGCCAAATTCAAAATACATATTCGTAATACATATTCGTAATATTTAACTTGATATACAAGTGTTGCATAGTGTTGCATAGCCATCAAAAGCTCTGCTTCTTGGCAATATCACTGCGTTGTCAGATTTTAAAAAGGCTTTACGGCGAAAGCACTACATTTGATTGTTTGAGGCTAGTACCTCACATATTTTCCACATTAGCATAAATTCATATCCAGCTCGGTTCTCAAAATATCCATATCACAGCTAATATAAATCGCTTACCTTTCAAATAACTTCTTCTGAGGTCTTCCCAAGTGTCCAAACAAGATAATCCATGGTTCTTTTGTTAGAAAAAGTAAATAATTATATCCATAAATATCCGTTGTTTTTGGCACGTTACGTTCAGCTACTCCACCAAGCATTGTCAGTCTACTCGCCCGTTTTACAGTGAAGGATCGCGTTCAAATTATACCTCTCATCTTTTCACAAACAAATCAAATATCATTAATAATGCATCCTTATGTATTCTTTTATGAATAATAGCGATCATATTTTACAAGAACGGTAAGTGAAACGTTAAAAGACGAAAAGAAAGTTGGTCGCGCTGGGCATTCACGTTCTCGTGAGCGTGCACGCCTGTTTACCTTTTTTCCCTACCCGTAGTAATTCTCTCTCTCTAAGGATCTGGTCAGAGCTTTTTCCTCCATACCCTTTCCAGAGACTGTTGACATCTAGTGGAAGCCATAAGTACTGCAACCTCGGTCCTATTCCCATAGAAAATATTACATGGGCTTCAAAATGAGAGGAGAGCAACAGAAAAATAAATTCCGGACAGAAATCTCTCTGGTTTTTGCCTGCTAAATCTGTTCTGGAATAGCCACAGACTATATCTTAATGGTTTTATAAACTTCAGAGTGTTTCCTATCCAATAGTACTAAATATGTAAATATCCTAGTTTCTGGCCATGAGTGGTAGGCATTTAACTTTGGGCACGTCAGACAGGCGAAAATTTGGAAAATGGGACCCTAGCTGGAAGAGGTTAAGACGATTGCATCGTCTGTGGACCTATTGGGGTGGTAAGCAAATTTAAGTGGGTCTAGGTGATATGATCCTTGACTAGCCTTTCAAAGCACTTCATGATGACAGAAGTGAGTGCTACGGGGTGAGTACTACATTTAGCTCAGTTACCTGCCTTCTTGGGTGCAGGAACAATGGTGGCCATCTTGAAGTATGTGGGGACAGCAGACTGGGATAGGGAGAGATTGAATATGTCCGTAAACACACCAGCCAGCAGGTCTGCACATGCTCTGAGGACACGGCTAGGGATGCCTTCTGGGCCGGCAGCCTTGCGGGGGTTAACACGTTTAAATGTCTTACTCACCTCGGCCATGGAGAAGGAGAGCCCACAGTTCTTGGTAGCTGGCCACGTCGGTGGCACTGTATTATCCTCAAAACGGGCAAGGAAAGTGTTTAGTTTGTCTGGAAGCAAGACGTTGGTGTCCGTGACGTGGATAGTTTTTATTTTGTAGTCCATGATTGTCTGTAGACCCTGCCACATATGTCTCGCGTCTGAGCCGTTGAATTGCGACTCCACTTTGTCTCTGTACTGACATTTTGCTTGTTTGATTGCCTTGCGGAGGGAATAACTACACTGTTCGTATTCGCCCATATTCCCAGTCACCTTTCCATGGTTAAATGCGATGGTTTGCGCTTTCAGTTTTGCGCGAATGCCGCCATCTATCCACGGTTTCTGGTTAGGGTAGGTTTTAATAGTCACAGTGGGTACAACATCTCCTATGCACTTCCTTATAAACTCACTAACCGAATCAGAATATACATCGATATTATTCTCTGAGGCTACCTGGAACATGTCCCAGTCCGCATTATCAAAACAATCTTGAAGCTTGGATTCCGATTGGTCAGACCAGCATTGAATAGTTCTTAGCTCGGGTATATCCTGTTTGAGTTTCTGTCTATAGGAAGGGGAGGAACAAAATGGAGTCGTGGTCAGATTTGCCAAAAGTAGGGCGGGGGAGGGCTTCTGTGCATTGCGGAAGTTAGAGTAGCAGTGATCCAGACTTTTGCCCGTGCGAGTGCTACAGTCAATATAATGATAGAATTTAGGTAGCCTTGTTCTTAAATTTACTTTGTTAAAATCCCCAGCTACAATAAATGCAGCCTCAGGATATATGGTTTCCAGTTTGCATAAAGTCCAGGGAAGTTCCTTGAGGGCCATCGTGGTATCGGCTTGAGGGGGGGGGGATATACACGGCTGTGACAATGACTGAGGACAATTCTGTTGGGAGATAATAAGGTCAGCATTTGATTGTGAGGAATTCTAGTTCAGGTGAACAAAAGGACTTGAGTTCCTGTATGTTGTTACAATTACACCATGAGTAGTTAATCATGAAACATACACCCCCGCCCTTCTTCCCGGAGAGATGTTTATTCCTGTTGGCGCGGCGTACAAAGAATCCAGGTGGCTGTACCGACTCTGACAGCATATCCCGAGAGAGGCATGTTTCCGTATAACTTGTCACGGTTATAACGAGAGATCAACCTGCTGATTTATTTTCATGGGCTATTGTTTGCAAACATGTTTGCTTCAACACGTACGTACGTGCATGTAATAGCGTTTTTTTTTACGAAATCCATTGGCAATGGCAAAGATGGTGTATAGTGAAGATGATGCATAAAGGCTGTTTACCATTGAGAAAAATCAAGGTTCATGTCCGTGTAAGTGAGCGTTCCCTCTTTCGTGTGAGCATTCTTTCCCTTATGAACCTTGACCTTTTTTTCAATGGGAAACTGTCCAATAACAACTGGCTCTGGTTTTTGTTCAACTAAATTAAATAAATTAAATATGACTCAGGTAATTAGAGCTCATAGGGTTTTAGACCTATCATAAATGCATTAGGAAGTGCGTTTTACATTCCCTTTGTTCTAGTGATTTAGCAACGTCCAGTAATGCAGAAGCCTACTGATCGCCAGTAGGCGAAGTCAACGCATGGGACATGGCCATAGTTATGTACTGTATGTTGTGCATTTTATTACGGGTTTGAAATGCTATTTGCCCCCATGGAAATCAAATGGCCGTCCAACTGATTTGTTCTGGGAAGAGGAATTTTGGTAGTGGTGTATGGGTAACAGTTATGATTGACAATAAGACAAGAGAGACCAGAATTACAAGGTGTAACAAACAATTAATAAACCAACAAGAACAAAACACAGACAGTTGTCTTTGGCGCAATTTTTTCTTAACCTTTATTTAACTATTTAAGTGATCGGCTCGAAAGCGCGCAGTCACCCCAGTCTCTCTCTCTCTCTCTCTCTCTCTCTCTCTCTCTCTCTCTCATATATGTGCATTCATTTGGGCCCGGCCTGGTCTTCTAAAATCAAGACCTGTACTGATTTGAGGCGGAGTTTGCAGTAACCATAGAAACGCCATGCTTTTTGTGGAGAGAGGGCCTCCTTGTATGAGATCAAAGGTTAGAAAATGTGACTGTGGATGTGTTTTAGAAATGGGAGTAATATAATGTATTGAGTTTACTTGTTTTGTTTAGGAATGTTTTTAACAGAATCCCTTCACCACACACACACACACATACAAAAAGACAGGGGTGCACTTAGCTTAGGCCGTCCCAATGCTGGCTAGTCTAACATTGCATAACGCTGCAGA
The DNA here is from genome assembly GCA_030435695.1 of Brachymystax lenok tsinlingensis. NCBI lineage: Eukaryota > Metazoa > Chordata > Actinopteri > Salmoniformes > Salmonidae > Brachymystax > Brachymystax lenok. Next base: position 463,839 of record CM059805.1, on the reverse strand, counting down.
TAGAAACAGAGTTTACAGATTGGATATGGTTCTCTCCATGCTACAATATCTGTCTGTAGAACATTGCAGTGTTCCATCAATTAAATGAATCCCAAATTCTTATGAAAGAGTTCTCTTCACAGTAAAATACTCATGACAAAAGGATTATATCAGTTTGCATTTCAAATGACACCCTTAGGGCTCTGGTCAAAAGTAATGGACTTTTTGGGACCATATCAGCTGGTTTGAATGACACAGAATAAACATTGCACCATTAAAACTTTGCCATTGACTGTCATGGTTTACCGGATAAGATTGTAGTGGTTGATAAATGAACAGCTAGTATGGCAACAGTTCAACATATTGAGCCCTGAAACGAGTCCATTCCAGAATGCCCAGATAGTTTCTAATTACTCAACAATAGGCGTGGAGCGCACCTAGGCTATATCTGAAGTTGCTGTGTGCAGGGTAATACAGAGTTAGCGTTGACATAAAGAACAGTGGGTCTCAGCGAGATTATCCAACCATTACAGATCTGTTTCTGTCTCCTCCAGCATTAAATCACACAACCCTAAATAGTGCATTATCTTCACTCCAAACTCCAGTCACAGATGCCGAGTCAGGCAGAGAGACAGAGACAGAGACAGACAGACAGACGGAGGCAGAGACAGAGCTCAGGGCTGCAGTATCTTCTAATTGAACATGGCCTCTGCTCCAAACTCCAGGCAACTACCGAGCCAGAGAAAAAAAGTAAGAAAGAGAGAGGCAGAAAGAGGGAAGGAAAGACAGAGATAGACATACAGAGGCAGGGGCAGAGGCAGAGGCATACAGAGATACAGAGGCAGAGATACAGGCAGAGACAGACAGAGAAACAGAGGCAGAGATACAGGCAGAGACAGAGATAGACAGACTGCGGCAGAGGCAGACAGAGATACAGAGGCAGAGATACAGGCAGAGACAGAGAAAGACAGATAGAGGCAGAGGCAGCTTACAGCACTAGACTAAACTTCACTTGCGTCATCCTGGTATCGAGAGACAAACATGGTAATGCTTTCACTGATCACACATAAAAGAAGATCATGAGAGTGCTTGGTTTGTTATCCATCTGATCTTGTGTACTTTATGTCATCCTGTGAATCCCACATTTCTTGTACTGAAAGAAATATTACCACTACCTTTTAAAAACCATGTCTATCTTTATTTTTCCAAAGACAATTCAATACAATCACAATCCCTTTTTTGTCTTTTAGTAATTTTAAGCATATTTTAACACCTAACAATCACGTTGTGCTTTTAAAAAACCCTTTTAACTAGGGCTAGGCCCTGTTGCTACCTCATACCCCAGTGATAATGCCTTTGTTTTAGATAAAACAATCATAAAACCTCTAACACAATACATTAATTGGACTTTGTGAAAATCTTTTTTTTGGACCTCACTTGCTTATCACTTTTTCCATGTGGTTTCTTCCTTCACAGACTCCATGAAATGAAAAAACTAGGTGTTCCATGAGAGAGGGAGGAGAAGGAAGAGGAGAGGGGAAGACCCTACTGTGCTGTTGCCTATGTAGCGGTGACATCAAGGCCAAAGACAAGAAAGAAAAAGATGAGGATCATAATTTATAAGCAGCTAGCCTTACCTTGACTTCTCTTTAGCACCACCTATATATTATTTAAGAAATAGCATGTGTCTGAAATAGCACCCTATTCCCTTTATAATGCACTACTTTTGGAGCAGTGAAGGCTGCTGTGGGGGAGGATGGCTCATAATAATGGCTGGAACGGAGCGAATGGAATGGCATCAAACACATGGTTTCCATGTATTTGATACGATCCCACCTATTCCGCTCCAGCCATTACCACGAGACCGTCCTCCCCAATTAATGTTATAGGTTATAGGAGCTTATTCATCAGATGGATCCCATACCTTTACATTACTTTTTAATGCTATTTTAGACCAGGATGTGAAGTCATATGTAGCAAGCCACTTAATAATTGTTTGTATTTTGTTTATTCTGCCATCATGTGGCAACCAATTTGTCTTCTTAAATTGTAGGTCTACTATGTTTATTCGGCTCTGGGCGACCTTCCAATAATGAAATGATGTCATACCACTTCATCCGTGTGATGCAGAAGCTATATAATTAGAGATCACATCCTTACCCTTGGGGGAGCAATGAACCTACATCCTACACTGACTCCATTAGTTGCCCATAGCTACCGTTTCCGTACCGATAATAGCGAACAAAAACTCATATTTTCATAGCAGGCATATGGTAGCTCTTGTTTGTCATAAAGTACATCCAGGATATTGGATCTCCGGATCTTACATCTCTCCAACCTGAAACCGAGCAGCATCAGTTTCTCTCCCTTCCATTGAGAAAGAATGAGACCTGAGGTAACTGGAATGATACGGATTTTCATCCTGATCGCTGCCATTGAGAGACAATATTTATTCCCAGCTGCTGTAAGGAGAGTAAACCTGATCTCACATGTCCCCACCCTGGAGCCAGGCATGCCACCACCACCATCAGTTTCTCTATCTCTCCTTGAGAAACAATGGGACAGAGGAAACCCGGAGTAAAATGTAAATTTGTAATTTTTTTCCCTCGTGAAAAATAAAATTCCCACATATGGAACTCTTTCCCCAAGCGTTTATTTTCCACAACTATTTTTCACAACTTCCATCTAGTCTCCTATCCAGGGACTGACCAGGATCAACCCTGCTTAGCTTCAGAGGCAAACCAGCAGTGGGATGCAGGGTACTATGTTGCTGGAATTAATGAGCCATAACTTGCTGGAAAATAGGAAGCGAAAGCGAAGGCTAGGGTAAGATAACGAATGCTCAGATGCAACTTCATAATGTAAATCTTGGTGGGGCAAACATTTTTTATAAATGTTTATGCATGCCAGCAAAGCCACAATACAACACAACACAACACAACACTAAACAATACCTTCATTGCACTATAACTGTGACAAACGGTGCCCACAAACTGTTAGGGCCTACATAACAACAGAGTCCCATCAGCAGTCCCAACACCTTCCCACTGCTACACCTGGCTATCAGCAGAGCCTTGTCTGGCAGCAAAACAGTTCATTCAGCCTCATTTACTGCCTTTAAAAAAACATAGCTGATATGGCTGACTTGCTTAAACAAATGTGGTTTCTACTGACAATTGAGATGTACAAACTATAAGAGGATAAGAGGCAATCCGTAATTTCCATTAAGACATTAATGAGTGAGCTAGGACGGACGTAGTCAATATAACTATTTGTTCAGCACTTTTGAAATGTACAGCGACAGAATTTAGAACATGGGCAGTTCTTAACGTATTCTCCCTGTACACCAAATCAGAACCATAGGATAAATAAGGGGGGCATATAAGCAGACAACAATATTTGATTATTATATTTGAATATTACATTTCTCTATAGGTTACATGTGCACCACCAAGTCAGAACAATAGGCTAAATTATGAGGGGATAATTGACCAAGGCACATGGGCTACTAACAGCTTACTACACAACATATACTTAGTATTGTCATGCCCTGATCTGTTTCACCTGTCTTTGTGACTGTCTCCACCCCCCTCCAGGTGTCACCTGTTTTCCCCATTAGTCCCTGGGTACTTATTCCTGTGTTCCCTGTTTGTCTGTTGCCAGTTCATCTTGTTTTGTTAAGTCAACCAGCATGTTTTTCCGTATCTCTGTTTTGCTAGTCCTCCCGGTTTTGACCCTTGCCTGCCTTGACTCTGAATTCGCTTGCCTGACCATACTGCCTGCTCTGACCTCAAGCCTGCCTGCCACTCTTTACCTCCTGGACTCTGACCTAGTTTATGATCTTTTGCCTGTCCACAACCATTCTCTTGCCTGCCCCTTGGATTGTGATAAATATTGGAGACTCGAACCATCTGCCTCCCGTGTCTGCATCTGGGTCTCGCCCTGTGCCCTTATAAATATTACTTCCTTAGCTACATTATACATATCTCCCTGGCATATTACATAATTTATGCAGCAGCATACAATACACTTTTTAAGCGGCAATCCTTAATTAAAACATTAACAAATAGTTTTCCCCGCCACAGTTTTGGTAAAAAGCTGATGGATCGAGCTGGAGAAATTCAACCACTCTCAAATCCATAGACACACACTGCTGGACGTGCCAGGTCTCGATAGGCTCTCCAGCCAGGACTAATTGGGGCTGATTGAGAGTTGGTGAGTAATCAAGGGCTGATTGCTCACCAGCTCTGCAAGTCCTATAAAGCTGCCAGAAGGGCAGCACACAGGGAGACTGGGGGGAAGAAAGGACTCCCGTATAGCTAGAGGGATGGAGTGAGTTCAGTTTTTGATCCCCACAGGATACAGCAAGACCCGGAGCCCAGAAGACGGTAACCCGGAGAGGGTCTCATGGGGGAGACCTATTATTTTATTTTTGAAATTATTATTTTTAATAAACACTTTTGAAACTGAGCTAATCCTATTTTGTCCGTGTGTGATCTGTGTAAACGTCTTGACCCAACCCCCTGGTCTGCCACAGTCATTACGCACACCTGGTCCCTATTCCCATTGATTAGTAATTGTATAAGTGTGCCCTTTGTTCACCATTGTGATGTTGATTATTGTTCCAATGTCTGCTGGTTGTGTGAGTACCTGTGCTATGTTGTTTTGGCTTTCGTGCCACGTGTATTGTGCAGATGATTACGGGCTTTGTCCCATATGATAATCATTTTGTGTTATTTATTTGAGGTACTCCTTGCTCTTTTGTTTGGGTTTCAACCCTGTGTTTTGTATAGTGTTTGTTTGGTCTTCGTCCACGTGCCTTTACACGGCACGCTGTAAATTAAAAACCCCTATTACGCATTCCTGCGCCTGTCTCCCGACCCTTTATATCAACGTGACAATGTTTTTAGGCCATACAGTGTTAGTTTACATTTACTTTGTTTACAAACATTGGAGTAAATGGAGCGTTTTCTTACATGTGGAATTGGAAGTAAAAAAATCACATGTGGAAAAACAATTGTTTTACACAATCTCACGTGTAAAAATCTAATTTTGAAGTTTCTTCTGTAAAAAATGTTCACGTGAAAATGCAATTCCACAAAAGTTTTCTACATAAGAAACTGCAAATTAGATTTTTACACGTGAAATTGTTTTACACATGTCAAACTGCATTTCTCATTGGGTGAAAACATGTTATTCTCCTCACATGTGAAAAGATGGTGTTAACGTGTGAACTGAAATTGTATACATGTGAAATGTAAGCTCAACATGTGAATTTTTATGTGTTTTTGTTGTTGTTGTAAGGGCTCTGCCTGTCACATCCAATCAGTCCAGAAGCTGAGGCTCAAGTGTAATCAGCATGCCCCATTGCCCATGCAGTGACATTGCAGTCTTCCCCCCCCCACACTTCTGCTCCTTGAGTGCAGTACAGAGGGGTGTTGGGTACAAGGACCTTGCAATGGGGTGGGTTGTGGATGAAATTTTGAGAATCCTTAAATTCTATGGTTATGTAGTTGCTGGGTAAGTGCATTAGATGCTTTCTTAAAACCTAGAAGTACTGCTGTAGCCCCAGTTCCAGAAATGCCTTTTCTGGGTCAGTTGTACTGTGGTCTGGACAGAATTTCCACTGTGTCAACATTACACCTAGGGTTGAAAAATTCCTGGAACTTTCAATACATTCCCTGAAGACCTCCAACCAGGATTTCTGGAAATCCAGGGAATTTATTGAAAGTTACCAGAATTTTGCAACCCTAGTTACACCTCACCAAGTTTGTTTTGTTGGTCTAGCATCCTTAACACTTGTGTAGGCAACCTTAATACCAGTAGATGCATCATTATCATACTGTATAGTTGAGGTACTGTTGCTATGGTTGTTTGTTTGCAGTATAGTGTTGATATCACTTCGTACATAAGCACAGGTTGTGATGAATGTGAGACATGCACAGTCTTCACAATAAAGACATGTGATAGATGTACTAGTCAATCACATTTCCCATCTGAATTCAATTTAGCTCTGTGTATTCATGTGTGCGTTTTCAATCAGAATTTTTTTTCCTACCCCCTCGCTCTCCTTTGCTGGCACGCTGATTGCTTTCTGTGGAGAGGTCAGATTATCCCCTTCACATACTGGCTTTAGAAAAAGGAGCGCAAAGTGTTTATTTTCTGCTGAGGAATAGTAAAGATGGGATCAGTTAATACAGTATTTCAATTACAGCATGTCTAAAACAGAATTCCCCTTGGGGCTTACTTGTCCCACCTAGGACAGCGATAGGCAGGTAGGAAAGTGATAGAGGAAATTATTTAGGCAGGACAGTAATAGGTAGGAGAGTGATATAAAGTGATAGGCGATTCCCAGCAGTGCATTATTGCCACAGACTCGTCCCACTGTGTACACACTGGTTGAATCAACGTTGTTTCCACGTCATTTCAATGAAATAACGTTGAACTAACATGGAAAAGACATTGAATTGACGTCTGTGCCCAGTGGGATGATCTTTGTTACATTGAGAGTGTGGTACTATAAGGTTCTATTTGCAAAAATATGATTCTGAGATAATTGGCTCTGAGAAAACCAACATTAATGCTAATTATTTTTTTCCCCTGCCAAGAAGTTTCCTTTCGTTTGAGACAAAAATTTAAAAATCCAATGGGGTGAATAGCCCACTTATGATGCCCACTGTAGATATGAATTTATCTTTGATGTGTAATGGCACAGGCAGGTGCTACACATTTCATAACACTTGACAGTGGGTGCGTTTCACTGGTAAAGCTAAAGCAACCAACTGTAGACGAAAGTCAAGGAGTGAAGTTGGGGGAGGAGCATCTGCAACAGCCTAAAGTCGGACACTGATGTGGTTTTCCAACAGCAAGGCTCAAATCAACATGGCAGTGTTTCTATTGTTTATAATGTCAAAATAAACATGTCTCCAATCCCCATATCTCACACTCATAAACTGAAATTATATCCCACTGGGCACACACTGGTTGAATCAATGCTGTTTCTACATTATTTCAATTAAATTACTTTGAACCAATGTGGAATAGACATTGAATTGATGTTTGTGCCCAGTGGGATGTGTGTACATTGTATAATCAATTAGTGAGTCATCTCTTTGTGACATTTGTTTAGGTCAAACAAAAAACCCCTAATGATATGTTGACACAAGAGCCTTCCACAATGCAAGGGATGGCTGTGATGATGTTGGTGAAGAGCAACTGCAGAAACTTCATGACCTTTGATCACAATATTTGTGTTAAGTTCATGCAGTGGACATGTAGGCGCAAGTCGGACAATGCAACACACATTGAAAGGCGGTGACCAGACTTGACAAAAGTGATCGTCTCGAACGCGCCCAGTGTCACCCCAGTGTGTGTCTCTCTCTCTCTCGCTCGCGCAGCAGCAGCAGGAAGGCGCAATCAGGTCGCATCCTTCTCCTCCTCCTGAAGAGAAGCTAGAACGAAGTCCAGCGCGCGTTTTCTAACCGCACTATGGTGGGAATGACGGAATTGGGGTGCCTTTTCGTCCCGGTGATGATGCTGGTGGGGTTCACCTTGCAGGCGGAAATTAACAACGGGAAAGAGGATGAGAAACCGGGGAATTTTATGGAAGACGAGCATTGGCTGTCCACCATTTCACAGTACAGCCGCAAGATCAAGCATTGGAATCGCTTCAGAGACGTAAGTCGCTGTTTTGGTTGATTGAGAGATCTGCCGTAATGCGGTAAGCTATATTGATAGGGAAACAGAAGCCAGCGGCACGATTCCGCTTGGCAATAGTCCTAATAACCGTGATGCGTTTGCTAGGCTACTCCGATTCTATTTGGCAGATGATTAATATCAAGGGTTTGGTGTCATTACTCAAAATACACATCTGAAGATGTGATGCTGTTTTTTCTATTGTAAACATTATCTTATGAAAAAAAACAGTGATTGTTAGGCATAATCATTCAGATGTAGCCTAAGATGTTGACCTCAGATATGCCCTAGAAGAGAGTAGCCTAGGGTACAGCCTCATTGTGGTCATGGTGCACTGATCTATTGCATTTTCTGGAGAACTGGAGAATGTAGGGTTGCCTATGCAGTCATATCATTATTATACATAATTTGTAAACACTCAACGGACCTCTGCAAGGTAACCTACATTTAATTGTGTAACTGCCAAAATAAAGGAAACACCAACATAAAGTGTCTTAATAGGGCATTGGGACACCATGAGCCGCCAGAACAGCTTCAGTGCGCCTTGGCATAGATTCTACAAGTGTCTGGAACTCTATTGTAGGGATGCGACACAATTCTTCCACAATCAATTCTATAATTTGGTGTTTTGTTGATGGTGGTGGAGAACACTGTCTCAGGCACGGCTCCAGAATCTCCCATAAGTGTTCAGTTGGGCTGAGATCTGGTGACTGAGACAAACACACACCCTTTAAACCCCAAATGCTTCTTTGAGACCCCTCTTTCAAAGTCATTTAGATCTCTTCCTCAAGCCATGGTAGCCAAAATAATGGGCAACTGGGCATGATGGTATGTTAATTGCTTAATTAACTCAGGAACTACACCTGTGTGGAAGCACCTGCTTTCAATATACTTTGTTTCCCTCATTTACTCAAGTGTTTCCTTTATTTTGGCAGTTACATGTACATACATGCCATGTATAATGTGTGATTTACACTACTACATAGGTACCTGCCATCATCTTACCAAAGATCACGTATTTTCTGCCACCTAGCCTCACTGTCCATAGGCCTACCTATTGATACTTTGCCATTCTTTGGCATGTTATTGGCAGTAGTAATTATGCACATTGCAAATTTGCAATGATTTAGAATGACATTTGTTCCCCTTTAAAAATCCGTCTCCACATTCACCCCTTATACTTATTCCGTCATGTTTTTAACGGTACGCATTCTGGCCTGCTGTCCTACTGCTAATAATTCAGCCTAGTGTTTGTAAATGATCTGTTACAAACAGAATAGGCACAATGCAACAATGCAATTATAATACAAGTTCTGATCATTGATTGCTGAGGTAATGCAGTTAGCTTCAAACTGAATCCGGCTGTAGCGATTGATTTTAGCCTGAAGGGCATGTAAATATTGCTTTGTTTACGAATATTATGTGTGTGTGTGTGTGTGTGGTGTGTGTGTGTGTGTGTGTGTGTGTGTGTGAAATCCTGCATCCAGTCATGATTACCAAAGATCACAGCAGGGCATTTGCATGGTAATGGCATTTTGTTGAGACTCAGATTTCTCACGTAAAATGTAACAAAAAACATTGATTTCAAAATTGATCAAACCATACAACACTATGCACAAGGAACACTTTAAACAATATACACAGAAAATGTTACAAAACACATTTACTATAAGATCTGTGCAGATCCCTCAGTTTTTTATATGACCACGTTTTCCAAAAAAACTCAGTTAAATATCTGCTCAGAATTAAGATTCAAATATGTCTGCAGAAAGAATGGGGTGTCAGCTATGACATGACACCTTGAGTTTGAAAAAATCTCTTTTGGTATTGAACTACAGTAAGTGAAGTGGATTTACACCCGGTAACGGAATTGCGGTAACGGATTTGCGGTAATGGCAATTGTTTCAATCATAATAAAAGTCTGGTAGCCGCAGTTGTGGTGTGTGTGTGTGTGTGTGTGTGTGTGTGTAGCATGAATTTACTGTATATATGTGTATGTGTGTGTGTGTGTGTGTGTGTGTGTGTGTGGAGTGAGTGCATGTGTGCTAAGGTGTGGAGAATCAGATCAGGTGGTCAGTCCAGTTTGGTGCTCAGTGAGTGTGGATGCTAGTTACAGTAAACAGGGGAAATTCTCGTTGCCTCTTCAGAAAGTTGCAGGAAATACCGAATCACTGATGCAGTCTGTTCATGTCTTATGATAAACTTGGGTAAATGAATACATGTTCAATATATGTAGTTGATTCCCTACTAAGTTCAATGTTTACTATTGTTGAATTCCATTTTGTCTGGACTCTGTGATTCTGTCCGCGTTCTCCGTATCACAGATTTTATAGGGCCCTAAAACAGTTCAACTGAACATAACAGTATGCCGTGGAAGAGAGGACAGTAGTGCTGAACATAACAGTATGCCAGTGGAAGAGAGGACAGTAGCAGGTGACCCAACTGTAGTTTGTGACAACAGGATTTCCCATTGCAGCCAATTCAATTGCAGAAATTCCGTTACAGATTTTTCTGAAATTCTGTTACCTAGTTGGTAGCAAAATTTAGTTTTAATCACTTAATAATTCATAAACAAAATGTATATCAGTAAAAACACTATAACTAATTAACATGTCTACCTTTACTTGTTACTTCTGTGAACTTGTATTATTCTCCCTCCTCACAAGGGAGAAAAATTACAAAATATCTTGAAGATATCTAGGTTTTTGATAACAAGATTTCATGGTCCAAGGAAATGTTTCTAAATTTACAGAAGGCAGAAAAACTAAATAGAAGTGTTGATATTAGTTGGCAGATGTAACATTTATGCCAGGAGTCAGGAAACAAGTGCAGAAGGTGATTTTAATGATGAACCCGAAGCAAGTGAACAAACATGAGGCGCGTACATAATGTGAGAGAAAACAATAACACCTAGTGACTGAAGACAAGTGAGGGATAAATAAAGGAGGAGTAATCAAGGAGAAAATGATGAGCAGGTGTGCGCAATGCTGGTTGCCAGGACCGGTGGTTAGTAGACCAGCGACGTTGAGCGCCGGAGGGAGGGAGCAGGAGTAGGCGTGAACGCAGGGTTCTTTACTTCAACGTTATTGTTTTGATGTATTTCTAATACCTTTTAAGACTTTATCTGGTAGATGTTTTTTAAGACCCCCTTTCCATTTGTTTGACAAGAAATTCCTTATTCCTAATTTTTAGGATGGATAATGATTTAAAAATGTATATATCGTATGACTTCATTGGAGCATACAATACATGCTTTTTTTCTGAGTTGATTATTGGATTGAAATGTGTGGAAATATTATAATAAATACTATAATAAATATCCTTATTTTGTATTAAGGAAATAGCGAAGCCACTCCATGTCCAAAATAATTATGCCATACTGTGTCAAAAGTGTCATATTGTAATCACTCTAAATAAAACCCTCTGCTAAATAACACAGATATAAACATGTAAACAAAATCTATTATTGCACAAAAATGACAAATCCCCACTTCCCAAGTATGTCTAACTAAGCTTCTGTCTCATTGTTATGCAAATTATTCAACCCTTTTTGATGCAATTTTGAAATGTTCCCAACCCCAGTAAAGCAGGTAAATGTGTCTAAATTGTTGTACATCTCCCCTGCTGTCCCGGGTGCACACACACACGCATAGAGACACACACACACACACATAGAGACACACACACATAGAGACATACACACACACGCATAGAGACACACACACACACACACATAGAGACATACACACACACGCATAGAGACACACACACACACACATAGAGACACACACATAGAGACATACACACACACAGAGACATAGAGACACACACATAGAGACATACACACACACATAGAGACATACACACACACATAGAGACATACACGTATAGAGACATACACACACACATAGAGACACACATAGAGACATACACACACACATAGACATACACACACACATGCATAGAGACACACACACACACACACACACACATAGAGACACACACACACACACATAGAGACACACACACACACACATAGAGACACACACACACACGCATAGAGACATACACACACACGCATAGAGACATACACACACACGCATAGAGACATACACACACACGCATAGAGACACACACACACATGCATAGAGACACACACACACACACGCATAGAGACGTGCACACACACACACACACACACCAGAGTACTCTCCTGGCGAAGCAGGATTAAGTTTAGATATATGTCCTCTGGAACTGTACTGTAGAAATAATGAAATTGTGGGCATGAAGATTAAGTATGAATTACAGTGGGATTATTATGACGGGCCTGGATGGGTGCTGCTTTGTCTTTACACGCACACACACACACACACAGATGGAGTCTGTACACAACCCTGCACACATCACAACCGTCCCCCACCCGCTCCTTTTTTGTTGAAAATAAAAATACAACTTTTTAGGGAAAAAAAGCTCAGCTCTTCTCAGTGGGTTTGCCGTCCAGTAGAGTTAAGATTTCTCTTTTCCTCAGTTTGAAATCAAACCCCAGATGAGTCACAAACAGAGACCACAGCTCTGCCTGCATGCCCTGAATGAAGGAGTTTATGTATTTTTCTCTCTGTAGACTTGGTGGATTACTGTGTATGATGTCAGAGGTGACATGGCATATCTTTGGTTACCATTCCCTGAGGGAGGTGTGGTTGTGTGTGTGACGGTTTGTTTGTGTTTGTGGGGGAATGTTGTGTTGTGTGTGTGTGTGTTTATTGGGGGGTGCATGGTGTGTGTGTGTTTAAGGGGGAAAAAGTGCTGATCTGGTGATGTTGACAGAAGAAACATCAGAGGCAGCGCATCACAGAACTCCCTGGGGATCACCAATAGCAACCTCTTTGATGTCAGTGTGCATCCGTAGCAACGGAGGTCCTCTGAAATGGGCCTGAAAGTAACTTGTTTCAGAGGGAAGTTGACTATGGTAAAGCGTATGGTGGAGTGGTAAAGTACATCCAGTTTGTTGAGGGCGGACTTTGGGCCGTGCTGTAGATGACATCTCCATGATCCAGGATGGGTGGTATTGTCATTTGGAACAGGGTGTGTTTAGCGGAGTGTGTGAATGAAGATTTGTTCCGTTAGGGAAAGCCTATTCTGGACTTGACCTTTGCTTGAAGACTTTTGATGTGTGTGGGTGGAATGATAGTGCCGTGTCCAGACAGATACCCAGGGATTTGTATGAGCCCATCTAGTGAGGGTTGATGTGCGTTTTCCTTTTGTTTTGTTTGTGTACAGGTAACTGCCAAAATAATGGAAACACTTAAATGAGGGATACAAAGTAGATTGAAAGCAGGTGCTTCCACACAGATGTGGTTACTGAGTTAATAAGTAATTAACATCCCATCATGCTTAGGGTTCTGTATAAAAATGCTGGGCAGACCATTATTTTGGCTATTATTTTGGCTACCATGACTATGCCCCGTTAGGATGACAATGCTCCCATTCACAGGGCATGAGTGGTCACTGAATGGTTTTATGAGCATAAAAGAAAATGTAAACCATATGCCATGGCCGTCTCAGTCACCAGATCTCAATCCAATTGAACACTTATTGGAGATTTTGGCGCCTGAGACAGCGTTTTCCACCACCATCAACAAAACAACAAATGATGGAATGCCTCGTGGAAGAATGGTGTCGCATCCCTCTAATAGAGTTCCAGACACTTGTAGAATCAATGCCAAGGCGCATTGAAGCTGTTCTGGCTCGTGGTGGCCCAATGCCCTATTAAGACACTTCATGTTGGTGTTTCCGTTATTTTGGCAGTTACCTGTACTTTTAGTATCATTACAGGGAGAGATTATGGATTCATCAATACCTTCCCTATTATCCATATGGATAATGATACAGTATTTTTGAGAGTTTTACACTCCTCAGTCCTCAAATTAAACATTAGTCTGAATCTCCATGCAGCTGATGAGATAATCAGAGTACTAATGATTTTACTCCTATGAACCTTGACCTGGGCTGTAATGAACATTGGTTCATTACATCAACCTCAATATCCAAATGGTCAGACGACCCATAATCAGAGGATGTATGTGTGTTCATAGAGGCTCCAGAGTAATGTGTATTCACTGCTGGAATATATTGGTTTACTCCGAATATACAGTATTATATTTTAATCACTATTGTTGTTTCCCATGATGTCTTTGAAGATAAATAAAATACAAAAAAATGCTAACAAAACCAGAAAATTTGTTCAAAGGGTATTTTTCAGGAAATAATTTGGTTAATCTATGAAGGGTCACCGATGATGGTATCTAATAAGCCAAATAACAAAATTGATGTTGACTCACTGAGTCCTTTGAGGGGAAGAATGTTGAATTTTAATGCAACAATGGAAAAAAACAATTATCAAAGAGGCAGAATGTGAAAAAACATTCACACAAATATACACACACTGTACATACCCACACAAACATTCACACAAATATACACACACTGTACATACAAATATACACACACTGTACATACCCACACAAACATAAACAAATATACACACACTGTACATACCCACACAAACATAAACAAATATACACACACTGTACATACAAATATACACACACTGTACATACCCACACAAACATAAACAAATATACACACACTGTACATACCCACACAAACATAAACATATATACACACACTGTACATACCCACACAAACATAAACATATAAACACACACTGTACATACCCACATAAACATATATACACACACTGTACATACCCACATAAACATATATATACACACACTGTACATATAAACATATTTATACATGAATGTTCTATATTCATTATCCTCCTCTTTCAAGTATAAGACCCGCGGTACAGTATGCACTGGATAGAGTGTGGATGACCCGCGGTACAGTATGCACTGGATAGAGTGTGGATAACCCACGGTACAGTATGCACTGGATAGAGGGTGGATGACCCACGGTACAGTATGCACTGGATAGAGTGTGGATGACCCACGGTACAGTATGCACTGGATAGAGTGTGGATGACCCACGGTACAGTATGCACTGGATAGAGGGTGGATGACCCACGGTACAGTATGCACTGGATAGAGTGTGGATGACCCACGGTACAGTATGCACTGGATAGAGTGTGGATGACCCACGGTACAGTATGCACTGAATAGAGTGTGGATGACCCACGGTACAGTATGCACTGAATAGAGTGTGGATGACCCACGGTACAGTATGCACTGGATAGAGTGTGGATGACCCACGGTACAGTATGCACTGGATAGAGTGTGGATGACCCACGGTACAGTATGCACTGGATAGAGTGTGGATGACCCACGGTACAGTATGCACTGGATAGAGTTTGGATGGCGGCTGTTTCGTATTCGATAAAAATAGCCACCACCACTCCACACTTCAATCAATCCAATCCCCTTCATTGAAAAGACAAGGCGATTAGAAGTAACAATTACCGTCAACAACTACATTTAATACATCCAATCCTTTAATCTGACAGACAGGTGCACTGGACAATTTTTCATTCCACTAATGCACCCAGGCTGGAAATCCCAAAACAAAGGAAAACACAATAATGTTGATTGGCTGCTGGAGGAAGCCATTGTGGTTTAAAGGCCTTACAGTG
Organism: Brachymystax lenok tsinlingensis; assembly: GCA_030435695.1. Lineage (NCBI taxonomy): Eukaryota > Metazoa > Chordata > Actinopteri > Salmoniformes > Salmonidae > Brachymystax > Brachymystax lenok. The sequence continues at coordinate 448,517 of CM059805.1, read as the reverse complement.
TCACAAGTCCGATTGAGAAGACCACCCTTTGACTGAAACTGTTGGCACACAAGCCTTACAATTGAATTTCATGTCTTGATTCGAAGATGTGAGGGATTATAATTTATAGAACAACATCCCATCTCTAAATAGACTTTTCTTCTTCTATACAGCAGTATCTCTATATTCCTGGAGTAGTGTCTTCTGTACCCTAGCGGGATTCACATTTGAGTCAGTATTCTTTATCCCCTGGCCTCTTCTTCAAATGTCCATTATGATGATAAGACAGTCAATTAGAACTCCATGTTCAATTTGAACTCTGTTACCGCAGATCAAACGGACCCTGAAAAAGGCTGTTGATCCAGCAAATGTCTCAAACTCCCCTTTTCCACCCAGGTTTCACAGTCACACAAACTGGTCAAAATGTTAATATGTTAAGATGTTTAATGCAACTCCATTATATGGCCGATGATATGGCTATCAACCTGGATCAAACTCCGATAGGAACATCCGATGAGTCTGGCTACATCTCAAATGGCACCCTGTTCTCTATTTAGTGCAATACTTTTGCTCAGGGCCCATAGCTCTATGTAGACAGTAGGGTACTATTTGGGACGCTGCCTCTGTCATTGTGCAGCAGCTCACAGGTCAAGCAACAATCTCATCCATCCTTGTAATAATAGGAAATTGGATGGCATGGTTGAAACTGCATGGTTAAACCTGCTTTGTTGAAATTGCAGTGGGTCTGCACGTTATGCATAATTTATCTGATTTAGTCTCTGACTGAATACAATTTTATGCTCAACTAACTTCCCCTTATTAATGTCACATTGTGAAGTCACACTTTGGAATCAGTCTGATCAGCCTTGGAGACAGTGACTGTGTCCCATATGGCACCCTACTCGATACAGAGTGCACTACTTCTGACCAGAGTCATATGGTGTTTTCTATCTTTGATAATGACCTAGAATAGATCAGTTTAGAATGTGCACTAGATAGACTGCTAATGAGACCCACCTGTGGGAGAGGATAACACTCATTATTGTTAGGAGAGTGTGTAGTGGCAGCGAAATGCACGCACAGCTGACCTATCCTTAGGTCTCTCTCTCTCTCTCGCTCTCTCATGGAATCACTTCAATCTGCATCCCCCCTCTACCAATTCAGCAGTAGCTCATTAGACCACAGTAGCGGTCCAGGGCTGTGCCACCAGGTCCCTGGTAGCTCATTAGACCACAGTAGCGGTCCAAGGCTGTGCCACCAGGTCCCTGGTAGCTCATTAGACCACAGTAGCGGTCCAGGGCTGTGCCACCAAGTCCCTAGTAGCTCATTAGACCACAGTAGCGGTCCAAGGCTGTGCCACCAGGTCCCTGGTAGCTCATTAGACCACAGTAGCGGTCCAGGGCTGTGCCACCAAGTCCCTGGTAGCTCATTAGACCACAGTAGCGGTCCAGGGCTGTGCCACCAGGTCCCTAGTAGCTCATTAGACCACAGTAGCGGTCCAGGGCTGTGCCACCAGGTCCCTGGTAGCTCATTAGACCACAGTAGCGGTCCAGGGCTGTGCCACCAGGTCCCTGGTAGCTCATTAGACCACAGTAGCGGTCCAGGGCTGTGCCACCAGGTCCCTGGTAGCTCATTAGACCACAGTAGCGGTCCAGGGCTGTGCCACCAGGTCCCTGGTAGCTCATTAGACCACAGTAGCGGTCCAGAGCTGTGCCACCAAGTCCCTGGTAGCTCATTAGACCACAGTAGCGGTCCAGGGCTGTGCCACTAAGTCCCTAGTAGCTCATTAGACCACAGTAGAGGTCCAGGGCTGTGCCACCAGGTCCCTGGTAGCTCATTAGACCACAGTAGCGGTCCAAGGCTGTGCCACCAGGTCCATGCCTGCACCTGTTCTTCCTCTACTCCACTTAATTTTTAATGAACAGAAAATGTTCTGTGCGTTCATACAAACCTTGCCTCAGTACTTCAAACACAAACCTCCCCTCAGTCCCCCAGTCGAAGCTGTTTGGTGGGGGGTGTTTAGGCAGTTTGGCTTGCCGGAGCGAAGCTCATTATGAAGTTTCAGTGATTTGTGCCAGAATGTTGTAATTATGGTGTTGTGTTCAGTGTGTGTCTGTGTTTGCAAGCTTGATAATCAAATCAGTTGGATGCAGTTTTGCAGGTGCTCGTGAATCCAGTTGGCGTGGCGGCCAAAACAACATATTACCTGCTGCGTTGTACCTTACTTTGACCAGGGTTCCGAGACAATTATATTGTTTTTAGTGTGGTTGCATGACACATATAGTGTGCTCCCAAATGGCACCCTATTCCCAACCTAGTGCACTACTTTTGACTAGAGCCCTAGTAGAGCATAGGATGCCATTTAAGTTGCAACCATTCACACTCTCGGGCGAAAAACAAAACACACACAAAAACAAAGGTTGTTTGATGAACGCCAATCATGGCACCTGTTCCTCTTCTTTGATTTTGGCACAACAAACACCCGCCCCTTCAGTCCTCCAAACCAGAAAGTGTTAGGGCCACACTGTGGAGTGAAAACAGAACCCATGGGCCTTATGTTGTGTTGTGTTCCGCTGCACTACACAAGTTCACCACTAGAGACATACTTGCATTATAACATACAGTGCATTCGGAAAGTATTCAGACCCCTTAACTTTTTCCACATTTTGTTAAATCTACACACAATACCCCATAATGACAAAGCAAAAACTGGTTTTTAGATATTGTTTTTGTTCAGGCTCAAATCTTCTTGGGTATGACGCTACAAGCTTGGCACACCTGTATTTGGGGAGTTTCTCCCATTCTTCACTGCAGATCCTTCCAAGCTCTGTCAGGTTGGATGGGGAGCGTCGCTGCACAGCTATTTTCAGGTCTCTCCAGAGATGTTCAAGTCCGGGCTCTGGCTGGGCCTCTCAAGGACATTCAGAGACTTGTCCCAAAGCCACTCATGTGTTGTCTTGGCTGTGTTGCTGAGGGCTGCTGTCCTGTTGGAAGGTGAACCTTCGCCCCAGTCTGAGATCCTGAGCGCTCTGGAGCAGGTTTTCATCAAGGATCTCTCTGTACTTTGCTCCGTTCATCTTTCCCTCGATCCTAACTATTCTCCCAGTCCCTGCCACTGAAAAACATCCCCACAGCATGATGCTGCCACCACCATGCTTCACTGTAGGGATGGTGTCAGGTTTCCTCCAAACGTGACACTTGGCATTCAGGCCAAAGAGTTCAATATTGTTTTCATCAGACCAGAGAATCTTGTTTCTCATGGTCTGAGAGTCCTTTAGGTTCCCTTTGGCAAACTCAGCAGGCTGTCATGTGTCTTTTACTGAGGAGTGGCTTCCGTCTGGCTACTACCATAAAGGCCTGATTGGTAGAGTGCTGCAGAGATGGTTGTCCTTCTGGAAGGTTCTCCCATCTCCACAGATGAACTCTGGAGCTCTGTCAGAGTGACCATCGGGTTCTTGGTCACCTCCCTTCTTCCATTTAAGAATGATGGAGGCCAGTGTGTTCTTGGGGACCTTCAATGCTGCAGATATGTTTTGGTACCCTTCCCCAGATCTGTGCCTCGACCTCATGCCTTAGTTTTTGCTCTGGCATGCACTGTCAACTGTGGAACCTTACATAGACAGGTATGTGGCTTTCCAAATCATGTCCAATCAGTTGAATTTACCACAGCTGGACTCAATGGAAACAGGATGCACTTGAGCTCAATTTCGAGTCTCATAGCAAAGGGTCTGAATACTTATGTAAGTTATTTTCAAACATTTCTGAAAACCTGTTTTCGCTTTGTCATTATGGGGTATTGTGTGTAGATTGATGGAGATTAACATTTTATTTAATCCATTTTTGAATAAGGCTGTAACGTAAGAAAATTTGGAAAAGGTCAAGGGGTATGAATACTTTCCGAATGCATTGTACCTATTACATAAAGAACGGAATACCTAGTGAGATGATGTAGTGATATGTAGAAGAAGAGTATGCATGTGCTGATGATGTATGCTAAGCTTGCCGAGTAAACTTCCTCTTAATTATACCCACCGTGTCCTCATGTTACTGATTCTACTGCACAACACCTTGTTCAAATACTTTAGAAATGCATCCTTCCTTGAGCTAAGCACAGGTTTACAAGTGATTGATAGGTGAAAGCAAGGTTAACGTCCTATTACTTACCCCAATCCAACTGAATCAGATCTGTGATTACTTCAAGGAGGACAGGAAGGAAGGATGCATTTCTGAAATATTCAAACATCAAATCAAGATTTATTTATACAGCACATTTCAGACATGGAATGCAACGCAATGTGCTTTACAGGGAAAAACAAATAAAAAACAATGAAAATAAAAGCTGAAATATTTACTACACAACAAACATAAGATAAACTAAAGAATGACACAAACTGAACAACTAAAAAGCACCCTGAGGAAAAGCAAAACAAAAAAGTGTGTTTTAAGATCTCATTTAAATATGTCCACAGTTTCAGACCCCCCCTCAGGTTCTCTGGCAGGCTATTCCAGAGGCTGGGGGCATAATAACTAAAGGCTGCCTCTCGGTCCAAGGCTTTGGAATAGTTCAAGTGCCAGTGCCAGAGGACCTGAGGGACCTACTGGGTACATAACGTAAAAGCATGTCTGACATGTATTGGGGTGCACGATTATGGATTAATTAAAAAACCAATAGAATAATCTTACAAGAAATTCTAAAACTCACAGGCAGCCAGTGCAGAGACCTTGAAATCGGGGAGTAATGTGTGCTCTCCGTCTGGTCTTGGTCAGTACCCGTGCTGCAGCATTTTGTATGACCTTCAGTTGACCAATGTTTTTTGGGGGTAAACCAGATAGGAGAGCATTACAGTAGTCAAGCCTGCTTGTAATAAAAGCATAGATGAGTCTCTCTATATCAGGCTGAGAGAGAAACGGCCGCCCTTTGGCAATGTTTACCACCTGTTCCTCAGGTGGTAAAAAAGCTATTTTAATCACATTACTAATGTGTGATTCAAAATTTAGTTCAGAATCTAAAATTGCACCTAGGTTTTTTACCTGGTGTTTTATCTATATTGCCCGTGAATTAAAATGTACGGCTAGATTCTCTCTCTGTGCTTTGGCTCCAACAGTAAGTACCTCGGTCTTGTCTTGATTTAGCTGGAGGAATTTGTGAGCCATCCAAATATTTAAATCACTAATACAGTCTAACAATTTATCCATGGAGCTAAAGTCCTCTGACACAGAAATGTATACTTGTTTTTCATCTGCGTAGCAGTGAAAATCAATGCTGTGCTTTCCGAAAACACTGACGAGAGGAAACATATATACTGTAAACTGAACAGTACCGGACCCAAAAACAATCCTTGTGGAACCCAACATTTGATATGTAAACTTTTTCAGGACCCAGTCTTTCAAAGATAATTTGTAAAAATCCAAATAACTTCACAGATCTTCATTGTGAAGGGTTTAAACACTGTTTCCCATGCTTGTTCAATGAACCATAAACAATTAATGAACATGCACCGGTGGAACGGTCGTTAAGACACTAACAGCTTACAGACGGTAGGCAATTAAGGTCACAGTTGTGAAAACATAGAACACTAAAGAGGCCTTTCTTCTGACTCTGAAAAACACCAAAAGAAAGATGCCCAGAGGGTCCCTGCTCATCTGCGTGAACGTGCCTTAGGCATGCTGCAAGGAGGCATGAGGACTGCAGATGGCCAGGGCAATAAAATGTTGGTACTGTGAGACGCCTAAGACAGAGCTACAGGGAGACGGGATGGACAGCTGATCGTCCTCGCTGTGGCAGACCACGTGTAACAACACCTGCAGAGGATCGGTACATCCGAACATCACACCTGCGGGACAGGTACAGGATGGCAACAACAACTGCCCGAGTTACACCAGGAACACACAATCCCTCCATCAGTGCTCAGACTGTCCGCAATAGGCTGAGAGAGGCTGGACTGAGGGCTTGTAGGCCTGTTGTAAGGCAGATCCTCACCAGACTTCACCGGCAACAACGTTGCCTATGGGCACAAACCCACCGTCGCTGGACCAGACAGGACTGGCAAAAAGGGCTCTTCACTGACGAGTCACGTTTTTGTCTCACCACGGGTGATGGTCAGATTCGTGTTTATCGTTGAAGGAATGAGCGTTACACCGAGGCCTGTACTCTGGAGCGGGATCAATTTGCAGGTGGAGGGTCCGTCATGGTCTGGGGCGGTGTGTCACAGCATCATTGAACTGAGCTTGTTGTCATTGCAGGCAATCTCAACGCTGTGCGTTACAGGGAAGACATCCTCCTCCCTCATGTGGTACCCTTCTTACAGGCTCATCCTGACATGGCCCTCCAGCATGACAATGCCACCAGCCATACTGCTCGTTCTGTGTGTGATTTCCTGAAAGACAGGAATGTCAGTGTTCTGCCATGGCCAGCGAAGAGCCCGGATCTCAATCCTATTGAGCACATCTGGGACCTGTTGGATCGGAGGTTGAGGGCTAGGGCCATTCCCCCCAGAAATGTCTGGGAACTTGCAGGTGCCTTGGTGGAAGAGTGGGGTAACATCTCACAGCAAGAACTGGCAAATCTGGTGCAGTCCATGAGGAGGAGATGCACTGCAGTACTTAATGCAGCTGGTGGCCACGCCAGATACTGACTGTTACTGATTTTGTCCCCCCTTTGTTCAGGGACACATTATTCAATTTCTGTTAGTCACATGTCTGTGGAACTTGTTCAGTTTATGTCTCAGTTGTTGAATCTTGTTATGTTCATACAAATATTTACACATGTTAAGTTTGCTGAAAATAAATGCAGCTGACAGTGAGAAGATGTTTCTTTTTTCTCTGAGTTATGTTCACCAACCGGTTAAATTAAGAACTGGACTGGAGAGGCCAACCCACTTCTCCAGTCTGTCCAGAAGGACATCATGGTCAACAGTGTCGAATGCAGCACTTGAATATAAGAGTACAAGGACAGAGAGCTGTTTGGCATCTGTGTTGCCTCTAAGATCATTTACCACTTTAAGGCTTTCTCTGTGCTGTGGTGGGCATGAAAACCAGATTGGAATTTTTTCCAAAATACAGTTGCTATTAAATGTTTTTTGCTGTTTGAACACACATTTCTCCAGAATTGTGGTCCTTTCAAATGGCTGTAGCTCAGTGGTGTATGTGCTGGACAGTGGACAGTGAGGGTGGACCTGCACCATCGTAACTCCAGAACAGCATATGGATCATAATTATACATAATAGCATTGGGGACAGTGCAGCCAAATACTCCATTAAAGATTATCCTATTCAGGAGATTACTGTTGGTGTCATGCCCAGGAATTATTATTGTAGCCTACTGTACCAGTCCTGTATATATCCCTTGTTCGGACTGTCACAGAAAAGCTGTAGGCCAGGGGTGTCGAACACATTTTCCCCCGGGTGCCGCATTCGGTTTTCAATGAGGTCCGGAGGGCCGCACTGCAAATGTTTTATATTTCCTTGCCGTCAAAATTAGTCCTCTATCAATTGTTCTTTTGAATTTTTGATTCTCCCTGTGACTGTCTAGTGATTATTAGCAAGCTGGACAGTCAAGAAACTGTATGAATGTGGGTCCATTGACTGTGCACAGTGATTATTAGCAAGCTGGACAGTCAAGAAACTGTATGAATGTGGGTCCATTGACTGTGCACAGTGATTATTAGCGAGCTGGACAGTCAAGAAACTGTATGAATGTGGGTCCATTGACTGTGCACAGTGATTATTAGCGAGCTGGACAGTCAAGAAACTGTATGAATGTGGGTCCATTGACTGTGCACAGTGATTATTAGTGAGCTGGACAGTCAAGAAACTGTATGAATGTGGGTCCATTGACTGTGCACAGTGATTATTAGTGAGCTGGACAGTCAAGAAACTGTATGAATGTGGGTCCATTGACTGTGCACAGTGATTATTAGCGAGCTGGACAGTCAAGAAACTGTATGAATGTGGGTCCATTGACTGTGCACAGTGATTATTAGCGAGCTGGACAGTCAAAATGAGGTTTTAATCATTCTAAAGTATATTGAGTTCGTTTCCACCCCCCACAACTTTTTTCCCAAAAAATAAATAACAAATGATTTACTCAAACCACCCACAGGCCGGATTGGACCCCCCCCAGCGGGCCGGACTGGATCCCTTCCAGCGCGCCGGATTGGACCCCCTCCAGCGGGCCGGATTGGACCCGCTCCAGGCTGTGCACGGGCTGTATGTTTGACATCCCTGCTCCAGGCATTCAGCTGTTTATTCAATTATCTTGACTATTATTTATTTATAGGTTATTTATATTTTCAGATTAAGATATTTAATGTACAGCTCTCACTTGGTTCATATGTACAGCTTTGTCAAGAGACATCATCTCACCGACATTCTTTTATTGTGCTGTTCTAAGCTTCCGGCCTTTTTCACATGCAGCAGACATTTGTCTGATCAAAGGCAGATTAGATGGAGTGTGAACATAGATCAGCAGGTAGGGTGTAGATGGAGTGTGCCAAGATCAGCTCCTAGACAGCGCTGTGGAGTGTCCTGGCCCGGCACCAGAAGTTGTGGGCTCTTGGGATGTCACCGTAGATAGAGTGCACCTAGATCAGCGCTGACAGCGAGTGGTTCCGAGCACCATGCTACACTGTTGGGTGTCTTGGCCCAGCAGCAGAGAGATAGGTGGGATATAATTAAGAGAGAAAAAAATATCCTTTCATCATCGTCCACTATGCACTCCTAGGATGCATTCCAAATGACACCCTATTCCTTATATAGTGGACTACTTTTGACCTAGGGCCCATAGGGAAAGACACAATAATTATTGTGAATGATTGTGTTTTCCTTGAAAGACACAATCATTCTTAAAAAGTGTCATAGTCTGTCTCTGAAATGCCACTGAACTTGTTGTGTTGTTTTGCCTTGAGCCACCTGGGCCCTGGTCAAAAGTAATGCACTTCATAGGCTATAGTGTACCATTTGGGACGCACAAAGTCACAAAATCTACAATCAGTTATAGCTGGATACTGTAGAAGGCACTGTGTGTCTGACAGCAACACGGGACAGAGGGATAAAATCAGCGTTGTGGAGAACGTGAACGGAATCAGACATTAAAATAGAATTCAACAATGTAAAACATTTTTTTTAACTGAGTAGGAAATCAACCAAACGAATTGAATTGATTAGAAAATGCATTCATTTGCCCAAGATTTTCATAAGACATGAACAAAATGCATCAGTGATTCGTATTTTCCTTCAACTTTCTGAAGATGCAACGGCACAGGAATGCCCGTGTCTGTGTGCCCGCATTTGTCTACCACTTTGTGTAGCTGTTTGCAATGATGCTAATGTCTTGACAACCATCTCCTGGTAGATGGAAAGGCTTTCCCAAAAGCCTTCTCAATTAAATGTTAACTACAAAGTAGCCCATGCATATTTTGCTCTAGGAAGCCGACATGCCTCACAAGACTTGTCTGAAGGTCCCCCGGTACTAGTTGAAAAATATATGGAAGTATATATGGAGACTGTTTAGTGATAAGGGGTTAAATATATATAAAATAAATGTTTCCTGATATAGGACAGACAGTTCAGAACAAACTTCCTTTAGATCTTTTTTGGGGGGGACTATCTTTTATTCCATGTAGTACATGTTTTATTCAATGCGTTTGTATGGGCTAATAGCAGTTAGGACCCACAAATATTCTGCATGTAAAAAATAAATAAAAATGGGATACTTCAAGGGGTCTTAAAATTCAAAATCAAATAGAAAAATGATCCTTGGTATGACCCTTCTTATAACAATTCCATATAGTTTAGTTGTAATCCCCCTCCCTGCAGGGCTTAGACTCTTATGGGTTAAAAAAGTGTGATTTTTGAGTGTGAAAACCTGTAAAAAATTGAAATAGCAGACTCCTGGAAAAACTAAATAAAGAAAACTGAGTTTGGTGGAAAAATGAACAGAATTAGTCCAAAAATCTAACAGATTTTATAGGGCACTAGATTAGTAACACAGCATGGGGGAAATGGAAACACTTGGAGGATTTTAACATTTCAGTCCATTTCTGCTCTTTTTTCCCCCCTCATCCTGTAAAATCCAATACTGTTCAGAGCAATGAATTGGGCCTGTATTGAACCAATATTGAAACAATGTCTATCATCTCATGAGTCACCAAGTAGGCTAATGTGGATCAGCTGAATATAGTTACAATGTTGCTTTTCTACTGGGAAAAGGGTATAGAAGATTGTGCTCAGTGTCAAGCTTCCTAATCATAATCTTGCCCACTTCCTTGACTTCATGCGAGAACATTGTGCTGGTAGTCAATTAACGTGAGATTTAAATTAAGATGTACTTTCCTCTTTACCTCTTTTATGAAGACAAAAGAATATTGTCTCAGCAACAGCATTGGCAGTGGAAACTGAAACACACACAGTGTCAAGGTGTTGTCTTTGTAATGGACAGAGTGGAGAGTGGTCACCTCAGGGCACTTCTTGTGATGTAAACATGTTTACTTTCCCTAACACTGTTCAGTTTGATCTGACAATCTATCGATCTCTCTCTCATTCTCTCATTTTCTCTCCGTCTCTCCTTCTGTTTGATCTGACAATCTATAGATCTCTCTCTCTTTCTACCTCTCTCTCCCTCTGTTCTTATGTGCGTTCTGCTCTGTCCTCTCCCTCTCTCTCTCTACCGCGCTTTCTCTCTCCTCCCACTTTCCCACAGGGAGCATCTTTGAGTCATACCCCCTCAGAGGTACTTAACCCCTCTCTCACCTCCTCACCACTCTGACAGCTCTCAAATACCACTTCCTACTGTAGCCTCTACTCTCTACCTCCCTACCCTCCCAGCCCTCTAAGCCCTCCCAGGATCAGCAGCTTCTGAGCTGGATCCCCACACGAGCCCCAACCCTGTCTCCCTTAACCTCCCTACAGCCAGAGAAGATAAGTGGGCTGCTGCTACTGCAGCGTGTGATCTACCTCCATTCCCTCCACACTTCTAATCTTGAAACCCCTGGTTGAAAGCGAGGAATACCCATGTGTGTATACATACACACATCCATACATATAGACCAATTAGAACACTAGTGATCTAATCTGTGCCTCACAGCTCCTTTAACGCAACACACTGCACCATAACGCAACACACTGCACCATAACACAACACACTGCACCATAACACAACACACTGCTGCTATAACACAACACACTGCTGCCATAACACAACACACTGCTGCCATAACACAACACACTGCTGCCATAACACAACACACTGCTGCCATAACACAACACACTGCACCATAACACAACACACTGCTTCCATAACACAACACACTGCTGCCATAACACAACGCACTGCTGCCATAACACAACACACTGCTGCCATAACACAACACACTGCTGCCACAACACAACGCACTGCTGCCATAACACAACGCACTGCTGCCATAACACAACGCACTGCTGCCATAACACAACACACTGCTGCCATAACACAACACACTGCTGCCATAACACAACACACTGCTGCCATAACACAACACACTGCACCATAACACAACACACTGCTGCCATAACACAACACACTGCTGCCATAACACAACACACTGCTGCCATAACACAACACACTGCACCATAACACAACACACTGCTTCCATAACACAACACACTGCTGCCATAACACAACGCACTGCACCATAACACAACGCACTGCACCATAACACAACGCACTGCACCATAACACAACACAATGCACCATAACCCAACACACTGCTGCCATAACACAAAACACTGCACCATAACACAACACACTGCTGCCATAGCACAACAGACTGCTGCCATAAGACAACACACTGCACCATAACACAACACACTGCTGCCATAGCACAACACTGCTGCCATAACACAACACACTGCTGCTATAACACGACACACTGCTGCCATAACACGACACACTGCTGTCATAACACAACACACTGCACCATAACACAACACACTGCTGCCATAACACAACGCACTGCACCATAACACAACGCACTGCACCATAACACAACGCACTGCTGCCATAACACAACACACTGCACCATAACACAACGCACTGCTGCCATAACACAACGCACTGCTGCCATAACACAACGCACTGCTGCCATAACACAACGCACTGCACCATAACACAACGCACTGCACCATAACACAACACACTGCTGCCATAGCACAACAGACTGCTGCCATAACACAACACACTGCACCATAACACAACACACTGCTGCCATAACACAACACACTGAACCCTAACACAACGCACTGAACCCTAACACAACGCACTGCACCATAACACAACACACTGCACCATAACAAAACACACTGCACCATAACACAACACACTGCTGCCATAGCACAACACACTGCTGCCATAACACAACACAATGCACCATAACACAACACACTGCACCATAACACAACACACTGCACCATAACACAACACACTGCACCATAACACAACACACTGCACCATAACACAACACACTGCTGCCATAACACAACACACTGCACCATAACACAGCACACTGAACCCTAACACAACACACTGCACCCCAACACACTGCACCATAACACAACACACTGCACCATAACCCAACACACTGCACCATAACACAACACACTGCACCATAACACAACGCACTGCACCATAACACAACGCACTGCACCATAACACAACGCACTGCACCATAACACAACACACTGCACCATAACACAACACCTGCACCATAACCCAACACACTGCACCATAGCACAACACACTGCTGCCATAGCACAACACACTGCTGCCATAACACAACACCTGCACCATAACCCAACACACTGCACCATAGCACAACACACTGCTGCCATAGCACAACACACTGCTGCCATAACACAACACACTGCTGCCATAACACAACGCACTGAACCATACCTAACACAACGCACTGCACCATAACACAACGCACTGCACCATAACACAACACACTGCACCATAACACAACACACTGCACCATAACACAACACACTGCACCATAACACAACACACTGCTGCCATAACACAACACACTGCTGCCATAGCACAACACACTGCTGCCATAACACAACACAATGCACCATAACACAACACACTGCTGCCATAACACAACACACTGCTGCCATAACACAACACACTGCACCATAACACAACACACTGCACCATAACACAACACACTGCTGCCATAGCACAGCACACTGCTGCCATAGCACAACACACTGCTGCCATAACACAACACACTGCACCATAACCCAATGCACTGCACCATAACACAACACACTGAACCCTAACACAACACACTGCTGCCATAACACAACACACTGCACCATAACCCAACGCACTGCAACATAACCCAACGCACTGCAACATAACCCAACACACTGCACCATAACCCAACACACTGCACCATAACCCAACACACTGCACCATAACCCAACACACTGCACCATAACCCAACACACTGCACCATAACCCAACACACTGCACCATAACACAACACACTGCACCATAACCCAACACACTGCACCATAACACAGCACACTGAACCCTAACACAACACACTGCACCCTAACACACTGCACCATAACACAACACTGCTGCCAAAACACAACACACTGCTGCCATAACACAACACAACACACTGCACCATAACCCAACACACTGCACCATAACCCAACACACTGCACCATAACCCAACCACCTGCATTATAACCCAACACACTGCACCATAACCCAACGCACTGCACCATAACCCAACGCACTGCACCATAACCCAACGCACTGCACCATAACCCAACGCACTGCACCATAACCCAACGCACTGCACCATAACCCAACAGACTGCACCATAACACAACACACTGCACCCTAACACACTGCACCATAACCCAACACACTGCACCATAACCCAGCACACTGCACCATAACACAACACTCTGCTGCCAAAACACAACACACTGCTGCCACAACACAACACACTGCACCATAACCCAACACACTGCACCATAACCCAACACACTGCACCATAACCCAACACACTGCACCATAACCCAACCACCTGCATTATAACCCAACACACTGCACCATAACCCAACGCACTGCACCATAACCCAACGCACTGCACCATAACCCAACGCACTGCACCATAACCCAACGCACTGCACCATAACCCAACGCACTGCACCATAACCCAACGCACTGCACCATAACCCAACAGACTGCACCATAACACAACACACTGCACCCTAACACACTGCACCATAACCCAGCACACTGCACCATAACACAACAAACTGCACCATAACACAACAAACTGCACCATAACACAACACACTGCACCATAACACAGCACACTGAACCCTAACACAACACACTGCACCCCAACACACTGCACCATAACACAACACACTGCACCATAACCCAACACACTGCACCATAACCCAACACACTGCACCATAACACAACACACTGAACCCTAACACAACACACTGCACCCTAACACACTGCACCATAACACAACACTCTGCTGCCAAAACACAACACACTGCTGCCATAACACAACACAACACACTGCACCATAACCCAACACACTGCACCATAACCCAACACACTGCACCATAACCCAACACACTGCACCATAACCCAACACACTGCACCATAACCCAACGCACTGCACCATAACACAATGCACTGCACCATAACCCAACACACTGCACCATAACCCAACGCACTGCACCATAACACAATGCACTGCTGCCATACCACAATGCACTGCACCACAACACAACGCACTGCACCACAACACAACACAACGCACCATAACACAAAACAGTGTTGCCATAACACAACGTGTTGGATGAGAGTAGACTGGAGAGAGGAGGATGGAAGAGAGGTGAAAAGGGATGAGATAAAAGAGAGAAGATGTGAGGCAGTGGAGAGAAAAAGAAAGTGAGATAGAAAGAGGGAGAGAGAAGAAGACTGAGGAGAGAAACTGAGAGCCAAACATATAGAGAATGAAACGGAGACTGAGAGAACACTAGAAATGAGGACAGTGCAGACTGCAGAGTTTTACACAGTCTAAAATCAGCGGTTCGATGCCAGGCCAAATGAGAGCTGCCCAGCAGGTAGAGTGACGCAGCAGGGCGGAACTGAATTTACTCGGAAGCAGAGAGGCAGAGCAGAACTCATTTTATCTTCCTCTCTCTGTCATCTCAGAGGGCAATAGTTTCTGTAAGGAAACATCCTCCATTTTGACCCTTTAATGATGAGCGGTTGTAGACTCAGGTGGTAAGAGTGTGATGATGGCAACCCCATGGTAGTGGTTTCAATTCCTGCAGGGAACAGATACGCATACTGATACTGAAGTTAGTCACTGAGTAATGTCAGGAGTGAAGGTGTTCATATGGCCTTTCCCTATGAGATTAGTGTTGCTGATTGCTTGTGTTTTAATGCCTTTCCTCTGATACAATACGGATATTTGCTCCTTCCTCGTCTAGACATGCTATTGTGTATGGATAGTCATGCATGCATAGATTGTCATCTGAGGTGCATGTCCCACTACCTTCTGTTTTGCTCGTTGGGCTGGATGTGTCAATGTGTAGTTCATACATGCATAATCTATGAGCAGAATTGCTGTTTTACCTCAATTAGCCACGAAATCCCTAGTTTGAAAGCAACTGTTTACTGGAATCTGTGTGGCTCCATTTTCCCTAAATTTTCCCCCCATGTGAGCCAGCCCCCAAACAATTTGAGTTCTAGCCAATGAGCTTTAGCCCCTCGCCATTCCATTGACAGCTAGCAAGATGCACACACAGCAGAGCGAGAGAGAAAGCAATGATGTGGTGCACATACAGTATGTGACGTAGTACGCAATTTTCCGGGGGATCACTTTCGGCTCATGAGAGCTACTTTCAGAACTACTGGCTAAAAGTACCAGATAATCTCTTTAAAGGGGTTAAAACTGACAGTGTTACTATATCCCACTTTTAACAGACCTATGATTGTGATACGAGTGGATATTTGTCAATAGAGTTTGAGGTCTGTGTTAGCTACATGCATGCAGTACGAAAAAGTACAAAAATGTATCCACTCACTAACTGGAAGTCTTTCTGGATAAGAGCGTCTGCTAAATGACTAACATGTAAATGCATATGCATCCTTGAGGATTGGCAGGCATTTGCATAACTGAATGATTTGGGGTATTGCGACCTTTCACCCTTTTGACATTGCCTAGTTGCCACAAACTGCAATTAAACTTCAAAGTCACCTTGCTACGCTGTGCAGTTTAGAAAATGATTTCCACTTCTCAACACACTGTTAAATAATGCAAGAGCTTCATCATCAATAACAGGAACATCAGAGGCATACGATTAATGGTCGGGCCGTAAACTCTTGACACTCTTCTCACTGGGCACAGACAGTTTTCCACAATTGTTTCCACACGTTTGCTGAATCTTTGGGCCATTTCCCCAAAACTCTAAACACAAAACTCTACAAATCTCTAGCAAAAGCAAACACTGCATTCAAAATGTTTTTTGCATCAAAATGACACACCCACGCGTCACATGAATAGCTCTGTCTACCAACCAACAACACACTGATGTGCTCAACACAACACTACTATGAATATCCCAGCAGTAGGTTTATGCCTTTTCAGTGTTACACTGTAGCCGGTTGTTAAAGATTGTTACAGTAATGTAATCCTACTCAAATATACATAAATAAACACAAATGCAATATAGTAACAAAAACATTGTAATTTATTTCCAAAGTGCAGTATTTTTGAACACTTGTGTTTTGTGTGTAACACTTTCTATACCCAACAGGAGAAAACATTCAGTAAGATAAAGGGTTTTCTGTACAAAAATAAAAAATGAAAGTGGCTAAACACAAAGACAAAAACATGCAAAATGTAAGAAAAAAGACATTAGGCTGTATCCTATTTGGGTATGGCCACAGCACTTCATCTACATCACAAGTTATGTTCTCCCTGGCTAAACAGTGGGGAAAGAATCTTCTGGAGTGACGAATTCAGCCGCCGAAAGCCCCCACATCAACTCCACCACATGTATCCTCCATTGCCTGGAGAAGAGGCATGCGTGCGAGGGGATGGCGGTCATACACCTTCCATCGCCATGCCGAAAATGTTGGGGGGTTTAGGAATGGGGAATGTGGTGGCGGTTTAGGAATGGGGAATATGGTGGGAGGCATAGAACAATAAATTGTGGGTGGTCGATGAACCAGTTGTGGACCAGAGCAGCCCGAAACGCACGTTGTCCCAGATGACAACATACCTGGGCTGCTCTGGTCCACCCCACTGCTCGGCTGGAATGAGGATGCCATGTAGTGTGTCCAGGATGAGCAGTGCGTTGTGATAAGAAGGGCGGTGTTGTAGGGACAAAGGTTGGCATGGTGATGGAGGACGCCTTGCTGGCTAACGGCTGCGCACATGGTGATATTCCCTACACGCTGTCCAGGGACATTCAGAATGGAACGGTGGCCAATAATGTTCCGTCCCCATCCCCTTCTTTTGTCCAGGTTGAAGCCAGCCTCATCAATGTAAATATAAACGTGCTGAATTGCAGCGGCATCCAGCTCCAAGACTCTCTGAAACAGACAACAAGACAGTATGTGACATAGACCAAGAGCAGTCAATATGGTGAGGCACAATACACTGGATTACAGTACTGTAATGTGTCTATACAGTGCTGATATGATAGTAAATTCACAGTATAGTATTTACTTGCACATATTCATAGCGCTGTTCTTTAACCCTCTGAGTTTTGCTCAAATGGCACCCTGTAGACCTGTTTCATCTAGATTCGATTGCGCTATGATACTTGGTCCAATGTAGACAAGCCCACCTGGTGAATGTTATTGAATATTGTGTTGTCTGCAATTATGTGGTTCTGGATTTCTCATAGTCTAATGGTATTGTTTGCCACCACCATGTTCACAATAGCGGTCTCCTGTTCTGGTGTGAACAGCCGTTGTCTTCCACCATGGCCTGGCCGTCTCTCAGTTCTGCAGAAGATCCACAAATATATGATTGGCTACAGTGAGCTAAAATAAATATATTTTCTTTCAATATGAAATTACATTACTGTAACATTGGCCAACAATCACTGAGTAACATAGGCCTACTGATATGTCGGACTGCAGTATACTACAGTATACATACAGTTGAAGTCAGAAGTTTACGTACACTTAGGTTGGAGTCATTAAAACTTGTTTTTCAACCACTCCACAAATTTCTTGTTAACAAGCTATAGTTTTGGCAAGTCGGTTAGGACACCTACTTTGTGCATGACACGTAATTTTTCCAACAATTGTTTACAGACAGATTATTTCACTTATAATTCACTGTATCACAATTCCAGTGGGTCAGAAGTTTACATACACTAAGTTGACTGTGCCTTTAAACAGCATGGTAATTTTCTAGAAAATTATGTCATGGCTTTAGAAGCTTCTGATAGGCTAATTGACATCATTTGAGTCAATTGGAGGTGTACCTGTGGATGTTTTTCAAGGCCTACCTTCAAACTCAGTGCCTCTTTGCTTGACATCATGGGAAAATCTAAAGAAATCAGCCAAGACCTCAGAAAAAAAATTGTAGACCTCCACAAGTCTGGTTCATCCTTGGGAGCAATTTCCAAACCCCTGAAGGTACCACGTTCATCTGTACAAACAATAGTACGCAAGTATAAACACCATGGGACCACGCAGCCATCATACCGCTCAAGAAGGAGACGCCTTCTGTCTCTTAGAGATGAACGTACTTTGGTGCGAAAAGTGCAAATCAGTCCCAGAACAACAGCAAAGGACCTTGTGAAGATGCTGGAGGAAACAGGTACAAAAGTATCTACATTCACAGTAAAAACGGGTCCTATATCAACATAACCTGAAAGGCCGCTCAGCAAGGAAGAAGCTACTGCTCCAAAACCGCCATAAAATAGCCAGACTACGGTTTGCAACTGCACATGGGGACAAAGATCGTACATTTTGGAGAAATGTCCTCTGGTCTGATGAAACAAAAATAGAACTGTTTGGCCATAATGGCCATCGTTATGTTTGGAGGAAGAAGGGGTGAAGCACGGGGGTGGCAGCATCATGTTGTTGGGGTGCTTTGCTGCAGGAGGGACTGGTGCACTTCACAAAATAGATGGCATCATGAGGGAGGAAAATGATGTGGATATATTGAAGCAACATCGAGTCAGGAAGGTAAAGCTTGGTCACGAATGGGTCTTCCAAATGGACAATGACCCCAAGCATACTTCCAAAGTTGTGGCAAAATGGCTTAAGGACAACAAAGTCAAGGTATTGGAGTGGCCATCACAAAGCCCTGACCTCAATCCTATAGAAAATGTGTGGGCAGAACTGAAAAAGCGTGTGCGAGCATGGAGGCCAACAAACCTGACTCAGTTACACTAGCTCTGTCAGGAGGAATGGGCCATAATTCACCCAACTTATTGTTGTAAGCTTGTAGAAGGCTGCCCTGAAACTTTGACCAAAGTTAAACAATTTAAAAAGCAATGCTACCAAATACTAATTGTGTATGTAAACTTCTGACCCACTGGAAATGTGATGAAATAAATAAAAGCTGAAATAAATCTCTCTATTATTTTTCTGACATTTCACATTCTTAAAATAAAGTGGTGATCCTAACTGACCTAATACAGGGTATTTTTACTAGGATTAAATGTCAGGAATTGTGAAAAACTGAGTTTAAATGCATTTGGCTAAGGTGTATGTAAACTTCTGACTTCAACTGTACATACATAAAGAGCATAGTGTAGATTGTAGGTAACTTACCGGTTCTCATTTCTGAATGTACGGATGATAGATGCAACCGTGTAGCGGCTCAGGTTGGGCTGAGCTCTCTGCCCAGCCTCCCTCATACTCAATCCATGGTTGAGCAAATGGTCAACCAATGTGGCCCTGATCTCACCTGAGACAACTGTCCTTCCTCATCCTCCTCTTACTCCTTCACCTCAGGCTCTTGCTTCACCATTGACTTCCATTTTCCTACAAAACAGGAGAGCTCATCTGTGGCCTTTTATAGTGCTAAAGCTCTCATTTCTAAGTGAACAATTCTGCAACTAGTGTTTACACTGTGAGGAGTGGGTGTTGCCAATTGGTGTATAGAGCTTGGCATTTGATTAGCTTGCTTTCCAAAGGGACTAAAGAGATTTTAATTTTGAATGTTATGCCTAGTGTAGAGAACTGTGTGTAGTGTTTTGCAAAAAGTGTGATATAGAATTGAAAACTGAGTGTAAAGCAGGAATTGTACTTGCAATTTTGCAGACTTGGTTTAGGGATTTGGTGCATGAGTTTCAGGTTTCGGTGATTGCATTTCAAGTTCCAATTTTAGTGTGTAAACAATTCGGAAATACTGTAAGTTCAACATCTAGTTTTGATTTACGTTTAGTTCAGTTGTCAACTAACGTGAATTCAACGGGAAATCAACTAAACATTTTTCCCTGTCATTGGAGTTAGGATAAAAGTTTGGTGAAAAACAATTTGGAAATTCCCTTAAGTTGATGACTTTTTGCAAATCCAATCTGTTTTCCACATTGATTCAACGTGATCACATTAAATCTTTGGGTTGAAATGACATCGGTAAAACTATATGTAGTTGAAATGCGATGGGAACACATTGAACTGTAGGTTTTTCGGTACATGAAAACTCCAGCAAAAAGTACATTTTGTGTGCACTACTGTCATCACACCCTGATTTTTATCTGCAACAAGTCAGTTTGGTGGAAACACACCAATGGTGGGGAAATTGTGCATAAAATATTTACCTCCATGAAAACAGGCCACCCTGGATGTAGAGAAAGGAGAGAGTGCAGAGCAAGGAGAGAGGGCAGAGAGATAAGAGAGCAAGAGCAGAGACCCCAGGATGCCTTTATGAGTGTCATTCTTTATTGTTTCCTCCAGAGAGCCTTTTGGCACCCCCTCTTCCAGTACAGTAAATGTTTATGGTGATGTATATCCTCTTGAGTATACCATCGCTAAGGAGGCAGACCGTATATTTCTTTAAATGGCTATTTACTGTTTTGAGGCCAAGCGATAGGCCTATGTCAGTATGCTTCATTTCTTTGGGGTTTGCTATAGAGAATATAACAACCTAACTAATACAGGGATGATATCACAATGTAAATGTATGCTTATCTATTGATACTGTGGAAATATGCCCTTTAGCTCTATTGATACTGTGGAAATATGCCCTTTAGCTCTATTGATACTGGGGAAATATGCCCTTTACCTCTATTGATACTGGGAAAATATGCCCTTTACCTTTATTGATACTGGGGAAATGTGCCCTTTACCTCTATTGATACTGGGGAAATTTGGACTTTTACCTATATTGATACTGGGGAAATATGCCCTTTACCTCTATAGATAATGTGAAAATATGACCTTTACCTATTTTGATACGGGGAAATGTGCCCTTTACCTCTTGATAGTGAGGAAATGTGCCCTTTACCTCTATTGGTACTGGGGGAAATGTGCCCTTTAACTCTATTGATACTGGGGAAATATGCCCTTTAACTCTATTGATACTGGGGAAATATGACTTTTACCTCTGTTGATACTAGGGAAATATGACTTTTACCTCTAGTGATACTGGGGAAATATGCCCTTTACCTCTATTGATATAGGGGAAATATGACTTTTACCTCTATTGATATAGGGGAAATATGACTTTTACCTCTTAATACTGGGTAAATATGACTTTTACCTCTATTGATACTGGGGAAATTTTGACTTGTACCTATATTGATACTGGGGAAATATGCCCTTTACCTCTATAGATAATGTGAAAATATGACCTTTACCTCTTTTGATATGGGGAAATGTGCCCTTTACCTCTATTGATACTGGGGAAATGTGCCCTTTACCTCTATTGATACTGGGGACATGTGCCCTTTACCTCTATTGATACTGGGGGAAATGTGCCCTTTACCTCTATTGGTACTGGGGGAAATGTGCCCTTTACCTCTATTGGTACTGGGGAAATGTGCCCTTTAACTCTATTGATACTGGGGAAATATGACTTTTACCTCTATTAATACTGGGGAAATATGACTTTTACCTCTATTGATACTGGGGAAATATGCCCTTTACCTCTATAGATAATGTGGGAATATGACCTTTACCTCTATTAATACTGGGGAAATGTGCCCTTTACCTCTATTGATACTGGGGAAATGTGCCCTTTACCTCTATTGATACTGGGGGAAATGTGCCCTTTACCTCTATTGGTACTGGGGGAAATGTGCCCTTTACCTCTATTGATATAGGGGAAATATGACTTTTACCTCTATTGATATAGGGGAAATATGACTTTTACTCTATTACAGTTTTTTTCAATTGTTTACACGCAATTTTGAAAACCGGGTTCTTTTTTTCAAAATATAATCACAATTATCCAAACACCACACTCAATTTGCATAATTCCTAGATTGTTTGCAAAATGACACACTTCAGTCAAAACATACACACTTCAGTCAAAACATATACACATATGTGAAAATGCTATTAGTTTTCATTTAACCAACAGTCCTCAATGATCAGACACTATTGCAGCCAGTTTCACACTGCTGTGATAAATAAAAAACACAATTGTAAAACAACTAATTTTAGGAAATAGCATGTGCTAGATTTTTGGCCAGACATTGTTATGTAAGGGATAATTTAGATGAAAAAAAAAATAGTGACAAACCCACAACATTCTTCATGATTAGTTTGAGATATAGGAGAATGTACACAAATAGGCCTACTATAAACTTACCAAGCACTGCACAACACTGATGCTGCAGACTGAATATTTCAAGTATTTATTTCA
This sequence comes from Brachymystax lenok tsinlingensis, assembly GCA_030435695.1. Lineage (NCBI taxonomy): Eukaryota > Metazoa > Chordata > Actinopteri > Salmoniformes > Salmonidae > Brachymystax > Brachymystax lenok. The sequence goes on along the minus strand of CM059805.1, from coordinate 425,658 downwards.
ATACTTACAGTATTTCTTACCATAATCAGTTACAGTAATCAACCAACAATGAAATCAATGAAACAAATAAAATCTGTAGACAAATAAAAATTACTGCATGAAGTACATACACTTTGACTCTGAAGAAAAACTACTGTAAAAGCAACAAGAATACTGTAACTATTCATCATCTCTCCGTCTGGCTGGATCAGGCCATAAGATTTCATCCACATCACAGGCTATGTCTTCATTGGCAAGGCACCGTTGGAAGAATCGCCTCGTGTGACGAATCCACCCCTGCACAGAAGCTGCTTGATATGATCACAGGCCTGCTCCATGGCCTGAATGAGGGGCAAACGGTCATAGGGCCGCAGGTCGTATACCTTCCACCGCCATGCTGAAAAACTCTTCTATTGGATTCAGGAAGGGGGAGTATGGGGGAAGGTATAAGACTTCAAATTCAGGGTGCTCATGGAACCAATTCTGGACCAGAGCAGCCCGATGGAATGAGACATTGTCCCAAACGACAATGTACCGCATCTGGTCCACTTGGTTTAATGCTGTGACAATCTCGTGCAATCTGTCAAGAAATGCAAGTATTAGATTTGCATTATAGGGTCCCAGATTTGCATGGTGGTGGAGGACCCCATTTTGTGTAATAGCAGCGCAAAGGGTGATGTTACCCCCTCGCTGCCCTGGCACATTGGTGATTGCCCTGTGTCCAATTACATTTCTCCCTCTTCTTCTTGTTTTCGCAAGGTTAAATCCAGCCTCATCCACATATATAAATTCATGTTGAATTTCTGCAGCATCCATTTGCAAGACTCTCTGAAACACAGTAAAAGACAATAGGATGCTATTCAATATCTATTGCACAGTATTTTTTGTGCCAGAACATTATGAGCAGTGCACAATACCACACCATAGTAAGATGAACAATACATACCTCCACATACTCATTGCGCAGATGTTTCGCTCTCTCTGAATTTCTGTCAAATGGTACCCGATACAGTTGCTTCATGTATATTTGATTTTTCTTGAGGATTCGACCTAATGTTGACAGAGAGACTCGTTGGATGTTATTGAAAATATGGTCATCATTGATGATATTGGCTTGGATTTCTCGCAGCCTGATACAATTATTGGTCAAAACCATGTTCACAATGGCGGCCTCTTGTGCACGAGTGAACATAGGGCCCCTTCCACCTTGGTGTCCTCGACCCTCAATCCTATGTAAAACAAATATATAAAAATACACATGCAGCCTACTGTCAAATGTCACAGTAAACAATATTGATGATAAGTACAGCAAGCTTCAGTTTCAATGTACTGTGTGGTTAGCTTACCTGTTTTCTTGATGAAATGTCCGAATTACTGACGCAACAGTATTTCTGCTGAGATTTGGTTGAACTCTTTGTCCAGCTTCCATCAGTGTCAGTCCATGGTTGATAACATGGTCAATAAGTGTTGCACGGATTTCTTGAGTCAAATTTGGTCCTCGTCTTCTTTGTTCAGGTTCTATCAACTCTTCAAGTCCTTCTCTACCTCTTCCTCTACCTAGGCCTCTTCCTCTATCTCCTTCTTCTCCTCTTCCTCTACCTGGGCCTCCTCCTCTACCTCCTTCTCCTCTTCCTCTACCTCCTTCTCCTCTTCCTCTACCTCCTTCTCCTCTTCCTCTACCTAGGCCTCTTCCTCTACCTTCTTCTCCTCTTCCTCTACCTAGGCCTCTTCCTCTACCTTCTTCTCCTCTTCCTCTACCTAGGCCTCTTCCTCTACCTTCTTCTCCTCTTCCTCTACCTAGGCCTCTTCCTCTACCTCCTTCTCCTCTTCCTCTACCTCCTTCATCTCCTCTTTGAGCTCCCCCTCTCATTCTCACTCTTCTTCTTCTTCTAGCTCCTTCCATTTTTGTTGAAGACAGGTGAACTCACCTGCTGCCTTTATAGCACACCTGAGTGCTGCGTTTTCAAATTAGCACATGTGTGCTTCCACACCTGGTGGATGTGATTATCCAATTCGTTCATTAGTGTGGTCATTGGCAATCCGGGGCTTTGTAATGACAAGGAAGTAACCTCAAAATCCTTATCTGTGTCTAAGGTGTGAAAATGTGTGTAGAGTTTTACAAATCACTGTGTGTAATGTTTTGCAAAAAGGGTGAAGCAGACATTGTGTGTAATGTTGTGCAAATCTGTGGAGGTGTTTTGCTCATTGGAGTAGAATTTTGCAAATTGTGTGGAAATTTTTATTTTAGTGTGTAAACAATTGTAAAAAACTGTAATACTGGGGAAATATGACTTTTACCTATATTGATACTGGGGAAATATGCCCTTTACCTCTATTGATACTGGGGAAATGTGCCCTTTACCTCTATTGATACTGAGGAAATGTGCCCTTTACCTCTATTGGTACTGGGGGAAATGTGCCCTTTACCTCTATTGGTACTGGGGAAATGTGCCCTTTAACTCTATTGATACTGGGGAAATATGACTTTTACCTCTGTTGATACTAGGGAAATATGACTTTTACCTCTAGTGATACTGGGGAAATATGCCCTTTATCTCTATTGATATAAGGGAAATATGACTTTTACCTCTATTGATATAGGGGAAATATGACTTTTACCTCTATTGATACTGGGGAAATATGACTTTTACCTCTATTGATACTGGGGAAATATGACTTTTACCTCTATTAATACTGGGGAAATATGCCCTTTACCTCTATAGATAATGTGGAAATATGACCTTTACCTCTATTGATGCTGGGGAAATGTGCCCTTTACCTCTGTTGATACTGGGGAAATGTGCCCTTTACCTCTATTGATACTGGGGAAATGTGCCCTTTACCTCTATTGATACTGGGGAAATGTGCCCTTTACCTCTATTGGTACTGGGGAAATGTGCCCTTTAACTCTTTTGATACTGGGGAAATATGACTTTTACCTCTATTGGTACTGGGGAAATGTTCCCTTTAACTCTATTGATACTGGGGAAATATGACTTTTACCTCTGTTGATACTAGGGAAATATGACTTTTACCTCTAGTGATACTGGGGAAATATGACTTTTACCTCTATTGATACTGGGGAAATATGACTTTTTCCTCTATTGATCTTGGGGAAATATGACTTGTACCTCTGTTGATACTGTGGAAATATGCCCTTTACCTCTATTGATACTGGGGAAATATGCCATTTACTTTACTTCTGCTGTGCATTCCATTTATGAGCATAAAACTATCTTACATAGTGTTTTTTGTTGTTATTGCATAATCAATTATATGTTAATTCACTGCTAGCTAAAGCTTGTTGCCATTCATTGTGTCTCCGTGGAGACCAAGAATTAAGAGACGCTGTATATTGAAGATGGTGATAAATGTTGATGAATACACCTCAATATATCTGATGTTACACGTTCTAATCCTCTAACTATCCCTCTCTTTTCTTCTTCTCCTCTGCCTCTCGTTCTACCAGGAAGTAGAGGTCAGTTTATTTCTTCATCTATATTCTACCCATCCCTTTTTCTTTGATGTATTTTTTGAATGCTTGTAACTCACTTTCATTGTGTCTCTGTCTCTCTCTTTATCGCCATTTACACTCTCTCTACCCACCCACCCTAACCTCTCTCTCTATTTCATATACATCTCTCTCTCTCTCTCTCTCTCTCTCTCTCTCAACTTGTCCATTTTAATGAGAACGATTAATGTTCTAATTAAGAATAAAAAGTAACAAATACAATTGAAAGACCGCTCCCCCTGATGCCGTATGTTCCACAAACGGCGCTTCAGTCCCTATATAGTGCACTTTTGACCAGGGTAAGTAGTGCACTATACAGGGTTTTAGATCCCCATGCAGACTCATCTGGATCTACAGTGTCTACGTCCTAAATGCCACCCTATTCCCTTTTATAGTGCACTACTTTTGACCAAGGTCCATAGGGCTGTGGTTAAAAGTAGTGCACTATATAGGGAATAGGGTGTTATTTTGGACTCAACCAGTGACTCACTCAGTTAATATTGATGCTTATTTTGCTGTGGGTTAACCTGGAACTCTCTGTCTCTGCAGGATGACTATGTGAGGACCTGGGATGAGAATCAGGGAGGCTCTAATGAAAGTAAGCTCCACCTCAGTTCTTTAACATACTGTATATTATACATCTATTGTACTGGTGTAGGATCTTAATTTGAGCCAGTTTGCTACAGCAAGAAATGTGGATTATAAACAATGGACATTTTCGTAAAGGTTGATACATTTTTCGTAAAGGAAAATCAAGTCTGAAATTTCAAAGTGGAAATTACAAACTTCAGAAGCCTTTTTAAACCTGGAATAGAATACAATTTTTACATTTGCTACGTTGCAAGAAAAGGTCTTCTGCAACAGAATGATCAGATTGCTGTGCTGTCCATGTCATTTACTATGGACTCTACTTATGAAGATTCAACACCCACCACTTTTGAGAAATAACCTGAGAGTGATCATGTTATCCATTATATTTACCTCAATTTCATCAAGTGGTGAGTTGATCGATAAAACATTCTCAGAGAAAACAAAAACCGAGCTCTTGAAAGCTGACTAAATCAGTATAGGCTGGCTAGTCATCCATCTGAGGGACAGGTTGGCAACATCGCAGGGTTCAGTGCCAGGCCAGGAACCAGGGGTTGAAGATCACTGGGTTTATCAGACACGACAGTGTCCATTAGAATGAGAGTGCACCTAGACGCGCTTCAGCCCAGGTCGCATAAAAAGGAGAACCAAAAGGTGCACAACTGAGGTACCACACACTACACTGGTGTATTAGACAAGGCAAGCTACATGTTTCCAATCCCATTTGTATTCTAGGGTCAGATGCTGTACACACGTGGTCTCAGTGAGGTGTTAGCTCGCTGTAACAGCAGCCGTCTGACTGTATCTTTCTCCCTGAGGAGGTTCTGAGCTCTGCTGTCGACCAACTACCAATCAACATTGAGTAGCCTAGCCTGTCTTCTCTTCTCTGCTGTCCTCTTCTCTGTCTTTAATTGAGCCACAGGCCGATGGAGTCATGACATCCAGGCAGCATCCCAAATGGAACCCTATTCCCTATAATGGTGCACTACCTTTAACCAGAGCCTTATGGGCCCTGGTCAATTATAGTAAACTGTATAGGAAATATAGTGCCATTTGGAACACAAGCTTGATGTTGTGTCCATGACCATTGTGTCTTGATTTGCAGCTCAAATAAAGTGGTGTGAATGGAATGGCTGAGTCCATTAGTACTGCTATATCTCTCAGAGCTTAATTAGCGGGTAATTATGAATTGGAGAGAGAGCGGGGAGAGAGGGGAGGAGGGGGAGAGAGAGATTATACTTTCTACTATTGTGTTTTCTTGCTGGAGTCCATTTTGTGGCATTGTATTTTATAATATTGTCAATAATTGAAATATCAAACAATGCTGTAGGAATTGTTAGAGCTCTCATCTTTAATAGAACTGATCTCTCTCTAGCTCTCTCTCTCTCTCTCTCGATCACCCTCCCACCATTCTATTTCTTCTCTCACACACACTTGAGGCAATTCAAATCAAATCGAATAAAATGTTATTAGTCACATGCACCGAATACAACAGGTGTAGACCTTACAGTGAAATACTTACTTACAAGCCCCTAACCAACAATGCAGTTTAAAAAATATGAATAATAAATAAAAGGAACAATTAATTAAAGAGCAGCAGTAAAATAACAATAGCGAGACTATATACATGGAGTACCGGTAAAGAGCCACTGTGCGGGGGCACTGATTAGTTGAGGTAATTGAGGTAATATGTACATGTAGGTAGAGTTATTAAAGTGACTATGCATAGATGATAACAACAGAGAGTAACAGCGGCGTAAAAGAGGGGGCAATGCATATAGTCTGGGTAGCCAGTTGATTAGATGTTCAGGAGTCTTATGGCTTGGGGATAGAAGCTGTTTAGAAGCCTCTTGGATCTAGACTTGGCGCTTGTTACCGCTTGCCATGCGGTAGCAGAGAGAACGGTCAATGAGTAGGGTGGCTGGAGTCTTTGACAATTTTTAGGGCCTTCCTCTGACACCGCCTATTATAGAGGTCCTGGATGGCAGGAAGCTAGCCCCAGTGATGTACCGTACGCACTACCCTCTGTAGTGATGCATCCTGACTGGTTGCATCACTACCCTCTGGGCCGTACGCACTACCCTCTGTAGTGCCTTGCGGTCAGAGGCCGAGCATTTGCCATACCAGGCAGTGATGCAACCAGTCAGGATGCTCTCGATGGTGCAGTTGTAGAACCTTTTGAGGATCTGAGGACCCATGCCAAATCTTTTCAGTCTCCTGAGGGAGAATAGGTTTTGTCGTGCCTCTTCACGACTGTCTTGGTGTGCTTGGACCATGTTAGATTGTTGGTGATGTGGACACCAAAGAACTTTAAGCTCTCAACCTGCTCCACTACAGCCCCGTCGATGAGAATGGGGGCGTGCTCGGTCCTCCTTTTCCTGTAGTCCACAATCATCTCCTTTGTCTTGATCATGTTGAGGGAGAGGTTGTTGTCCTGGCACCACAAGTCCAGGTCTCTGACCTCCTTCCTATAGGCTGTCTCGTCGTTGTCGGTGATTAGGCCTACCACTGTTGTGTCATCTGCAAACGTAATGATTGTGTTGGAGTCGTGTCTGGCCGTGCAGTCATGAGTGAACAGGGAGTACAGGAGGGGACTGAGCACGCACCCCTGAGGGGCCCCTGTGTTGAGGATCAGGGTGGTGGATGTGTTGTTACCTACCAGGGGGTGATAAGGGTAGGTCTGTATGCAAATTGGAGTGGGTCTAGGGTTTCTGGATAATGTTGTTGTGAGCCATGACCAGCCTTTCAAAGCACTTCATGTCTACAGACGTGAGTGCTACGGGTCGGTAGTCATTTAGGCAGGTTACCTTAGTGTTATTGGGCACAGGGACTATGGTGGTCTGCTTAAAACATGTTGGTATTACAGACTTGGACAGGGAGAGGTTGAAAATGTCAGTGAAGACCCTTGTCTGTTTGTTAGCGCATGCTCGCAGTACACGTCCTGGTAATCCGTCTGGTCCTGCGGCCTTGTGAATGTTGACCTGTTAAAAGGTCTTACTCACATCGGCTACGGAGAGCGTGATCACACAGTCGTCCGGAACAGTTGGTGCTCTCATGCATGTTTCAGTGTTATTTGCCTTGAAGCAAGCATAGAAGTAGTTTAGCTCGTCTGGTGGCACGTATCACTGGGCAGCTCGTAGACAGCTACGAAAAATACAGATGAAAACTCTCTAGTGTGGTCTACAGCTTATCATGAGATACTCTACCTCAGGTGAGCAAAACCTTAAGACTTCCTTATATATCGCGCACCAGCTGTTGTTTACAAATATACATAGTACGCCACCCCTTGTCTTACCAGATGCCGCTGTTCTATCCTGCCGATACAGCGTATAACCAGCCAGCTGTATGTTGATCATGTCGTCATTCAGCCACGACTTAGTGAAGAGTAAGATATTACAATTTTTTATGTCCCGTTGGTAGTTTAATCTTCCTCGTAGGTCGTCGGTTTTATTTTCCAATGATTGCACGTTAGCTAGTAGAACGGAAGGCAGTGGCCGTTTATTCGATCGCCTACGAATTCTCAGAAGGCAGCATGAGCACGTAAAACGTCAGCCATCTTCTCCAACGCCATGTTATGGTTGAGAGAGATGGAGAGAGCAGAAGAGAGATACAGAGAGAGTGAGATAAATGGTGAAAGAGAGAGAGAGAGATATGGAGATGGATATAAGGAAAGAGATGGATAGGTTTGTCCCTCAGACATCTTCATAGTCCGTGTGATGTCTTCACTGTAGAGCCAGGCTGAGCAGGTTGGCTTTTATACCCCATTCATACACAGACCAAAATTCCACAAATTTACCATGCCTGGATTTTATAACAGCTTTTTAATATATCTGAAAGGGGTAGGGGTTAAAATACATGGAAAAATAAAAGCCACCTAAAGACAGAGTTATGATTCCTTAACACTTCCATTGTTTAACTACTTAGGGAGTGGTGGGGCGCTAGCATGAACTGCAAGGCGCCAAATTCAAAATCCAAAAGTTGAATTATTAAACATTCATCAATATACAAGTGTTGCATAGTCATCAAAAGCTCTGCTTCTTGGCAATATCACAGCATTGTCAGATTTCAAAAAGGCTTTACCGTGAAAGCACAACATTTGATTGTTTGAGGGTAGCACCTCCAATATTTTTACTATTAGCATAAATTCATAAACCATCGCGGTTCACACAAAACACATTTCACAGCGAAAACAAATCCCTTACCTTTTGAAGAGCTTCTGCTGAGGGCTTCCCAAGTGTCCAACGAAGACATCCAATGGTTCTTTTGTTAGAAAAAGTCATTTATTATATCCATAAATCTCTGTTTGGTTGGCGCATTATGTTCATAAAATACAGCGTCCACTCGCCCATTGAACCGTGAAGAGAGGCAATGTGTCAAAAACACTGCTATATCCGTTCTGTTATACTCACAGACAATATTTTAACACTCTTAGAAACTTCAGAGTGTTTCCTATCCAATAGTACTAATTATGTGCATATCCTATTTTCTGGGCCTGAGTGGGAGGCATTTTACTTTGGGCACGCCAGACTCTCCAAAACCGTCACCTCGGGAGCCGCTCCCCTAAGAAGTTAACCCCTCCCTAATTTAAATTGCAAACAGACCCCATGGTTTAACAATACTCCCACCCCTTCCAAATAAGGGGCTGTTTGAAAGGGGGTCATAAAAACATTGCCTTATATATTTTTTTTACAGGTAACATACCACATCTTCTGTCTGAAATGGATGTTATTGCTTGCACTGGAGGCAGCTCTGCAGAGTGGTCACTAGCTAGCACAGCCACAAAGTGTGTGTGTATGTGCATGTATACACACTCATCTGTGTGTGTTCATAAACTACATGATTACTGAATACACTGAGTATACAAAACATTAGGAATACCTGCTCTTTTCAGGACATAGACTCAATATTAGGAAGTTGTTCCTAATGTTTTGTACACTCAGTGTATGTCTGAGTCACATCTCCATATAATCAAATCACATCAAACTTTATTTGCCACATGCGCCAAATACAACAAGTGTAGACTTTACCGTGAAATGCTTACTTACAAGCCCTTAACCAACAATGCCGTTCAAGAAGAAGAAAATATTTACCAAGTAGGCTCAAATAAAAAGTAATAATAAAAGTAACACAATAAGAATAACAATAATAAGGCTATATACAGGGGGCACCGGTACCGAGTCAGTGTACAGAGGTACAGGCTAGTTGAGGTATAGCCTATCTATGTCCTGGAAAAAGCAATATGCGATAGCTCTGATTACATTAGTGATGATGACTGAGTTGAGCTCACCGTTCTCCAGTCCCAATCTGCAGGGGTTAGCCTGGTGATAATCTGGATTAGGATGGATTACCACATGCTGTGCCTAATAAGGATACTTAATAGCAGCACACTCTTATGACATAACAAGGATAGAGAAGGAGAGAGAGAGAGATGAAGGAAGAAGTGAGAGATGGTGTGAGGAAGATGCATAGGGAGAAAGGGGGTGAAGAGTGGGAGACTGAGGAGAGAAGAGGAGAGACAAAGATAGAAGACAGAGTAGAGGTGGAGGGAGACTGATAGAGACAGAGTAGAGGTGGAAGGAGAAAGATAAAGACAGAGTAGAGGGGGAGGGAGAAAGATAAAGACAGAGTAGAGGTGGAGGGAGACAGAGACAGAGTAGAGGTGGAGGGAGACAGAGACAGAGTAGAGGTGGAGGGAGACTGATCGAGACAGAGTAGAGGGGGAGGGAGAAAGATAAAGACCGAGTAGAGATTGAGGGAGAAAGATAAAGACAGTAGAGGTGGAGGGAGTCAGATGAAGACAGTCGAGGTGGAGGGAGACAGATAAAGACAGTAGAGGTGGAGGGAGACAGATAAAGACAGTAGAGGTGGAGGGAGTCATGAAGACAGTGGAGGGAGACAGATAAAGACAGTAGAGGTGGAGGGAGTCAGATGAAGACAGTCGAGGTGGAGGGAGTCAGATGAAGACAGTAGAGGTGGAGGGAGACAGATAAAGACAGTAGAGGTGGAGGGAGACAGATAAAGACAGTAGAGGTGGAGGGAGTCAGATAAAGACAGTAGAGGTGGAGGGAGTCAGATGAAGACCGTAGAGGTGGAGGGAGACAGATAAAGACAGTAGAGGTGGAGGGAGACAGATAAAGACAGTAGAGGTGGAGGGAGACAGATAAAGACAGTAGAGGTGGAGGGAGACAGATAAAGACAGTAGAGGTGGAGGGAGACAGATAAAGACAGTAGAGGTGGAGGGAGTCAGATGAAGACAGTAGAGGTGGAGGGAGACAGATAAAGACAGTAGAGGTGGAGGGAGACAGATGAAGACAGTAGAGGTGGAGGGAGACAGATAAAGACAGTAGAGGTGGAGGGAGTCAGATGAAGACAGTAGAGGTGGAGGGAGTCAGATGAAGACAGTCGAGGTGGAGGGAGACAGATAAAGACGGAGTTGAGGTGGAGGGAGACAGATAAAGATGGAGTAGAGGTGGAGGTTTAACACTTTTTTGTTTAACACTTTTTTTGGTTACTACATGATTCAATATGTGACGTAATTTTGACGTCTTCACTATTATTCTACACTGTAGAAAATAATAAAAATAAAGAAAACCCCTTGAATTATTAGGTGTGTCCAAACTAAAAAATCCCAACATATGGATCGCAATGATCACAAGTATGGAAATAGAGCCTGCGTGAAGAGCCCTGTGGCTTCAGGCTATTTGGCGTGGGAAATGTGGGGACCCGGTATCCAAGTATGCCACAGCTATGTGTGTGGAAAACATTTAATCACAGGTCAGACATTTAACTTGTTTAGTAGAAGCAGACAACAAGACAAATGAGTTTAAAAAGGGTGAAGTTTATGTTGTGAGGCAATGGGGTGACCTAGGTAACCACAGGTTGTTTTCCCCACAGGCAGGAGTTCTATCTAATACGGACTAGGATTATAAAAGACGAATGCCAACAAGAATGTGGTAAAACTTTATCTGTTTGAAAGGGGACCAAAAATGTTCACGCAACATACTGCAAAGCCTATGTGAAAAGTGTAACAGTTAGCCTGTTGCTATGGAGACATCATCATTGTGGTGCAGGCAATTCTTTAATCCATGGAAGCCTGTTAACACTGGGCTAACCACCTTATGCTATTATTGTGGCTGCTGCTATACCAACAACATTTATTTACAATGTTTTATATAAACGTGGATTGTGTCTTTTTTATTTGCCTTTATTTTCTTTCTCTTCTTATTTCTTTAGCTGAGGTTAAATCCTCTAAAGAAGTCAACAGATGGTTATGCAGTCGAGTGTACTGCATAGGCAAAGGCACGAGTCAGACAAATAGATTTATCTTTATTTTTTCCTTCTCTCTCTCTAAGGGCCAAGTTGGCAGGCTGCCTGCTCTGTTCTGATTCTGCTGATGCATTAGTGTGAATTAGCTGTGAGTCGAAGCATCAAACCAGCCTGGAGGAGAGAGGAACAGAGGAAAGGAGAGAGAGAGAGAGCGAGAGATACACAATCAATGCCTGCAGCAGAGTGTGTAGCTGACAAATGGAGAAAGACCAGTTGATGACAGACTGAAAGGGTGATGATCAGGCTGGATCATTACCATGACTCTTCTCTGGCATGGCGTGGCTGACGAATGGGGGTGGATTGTTTTGGGATTTGATTTTCAAACCTGATATCTGTGGGTTTGCTATGATAATCCGCTGATGATCTCTGTATTACTGATTTAGTCTTCTTCATCCTACACTGCCATAACATGAGATGAATGGAATTGCATTTTAATGAGGGAAATAAGTATTTGACACCTCTGCAAAACACTACTTAGTACTTAATACTTTTCCTCCTCACTGTACTTACCATATTGTCTCTATACTCGTAATGCTGACCTACAGAGGAGGTGTTATTTGCAGGGTTTTAGCATTAAGCAACATTTATTTATTTATTTTTGTTTCACCTTTATTTAACCAGGTAGGCCAGTTGAGAACAAGATCTCATTTACAACTGCGACCTGGCCAAGATAAAGCAAAGCAGTGTGACAAAAACAACAACACAGAGTTACACATGGGATAAACAAACGTACAGTCAATAACACAATAGAAAAATCTGTATACAGTGTGTGCAAATGAAGTAAGGAGGTAAGACAATAAATAGGCCAATAGTGGCGAAGTAATTACAATTTAGCAATTAACACTGGAGTGATATATGTGCAGATGAGGATGTGCAAGTAGAAATACTGGAGTGAAAAAGAGCAGAAAAACTAAATAAAAAATATGGGGATGAGGTAGGTAGTTGGATGGGCTATTTACAGATGGGCTGTGTCCAGCTGCAGCGATCGGTAAGCTGCTCTTACTGCTGACGCTTAAAGTTAGTGAGGGAGATATAAGTCTCCAGCTTCAGTGATTTTTGCAATTCGTTCCAGTCATTGGCAGCAGAGAACTGGAAGGAAAGGCAGCCACAGAGGTGTTGGCTTTGGGGATGACCAGTGAGATATACCTGCTGGAGTGCTGCTTCGGTGGGTGTTGCTATGGTGACCAGTGAGCTGAGATAATGCGGAGCTTTACCTAGCAAAGACTTATAGATGACCTGGAGCCAGTGGGTTTGGCTACGAATATGTAGCGAGGACCAGCCAACGAGAGCATACAGGTCGCAGTGGTGGGTAGAATATGGGGCTTTGGTGACAAAACGGATGGCACTGTGATAGACTGCATCCAATTTGCTGAGTAGAGTGTTGGAGGCTATTTTGTAAATTACATCTCCGAAGTCAAGGATCGGTAGGATAGTCAGTTTTACGAGGGTATGTTTGGCAGCATGAGTGAAGGATGCTTTGTTGCGAAATAGAAAGCCGATTCTAGATTTAACTTTGGATAGAAGAGGCTTAATGTGAGTCTGGAAGGAGAGTTTATGCAAATTGACACATCAGAACATAAGAACAACACAACCTCATTGCCTGGAACACACCCATTGAGAGAGCCCAGCCCCTTAAAGGTCCTTTCGCTAGACCTGAGAGGTCGTAGTATTTAAAACTTCTGGACCTGAAGAAGTGTTTAACATCTTAGGAAACCCATTGTGGCTTGTAAGGATGTTTTCCTGCTACCATTGATGACTGCGTTCCTGGTCGGGTATCATGTCTGAGGAAATGAGACTTTGTCGAACTCCTTGCCCTGAGGAGTGTATATCATATGGCAAGATATGCTCTATAAAGATCATTAGAAGTGGAGAGCATTTCTACTCTTCAGGCTGTGAACATATCATCCAATAATTAATCATAGTTTGTAGATATGTTTTGGGTTTATAAAGATGGGTGTTTTAGTGTTAGTTCCTTTTTGTTTATTTTATCTCATAGCACAGCTTAGCTTCATTTTATAGTTTTGGACTACCACCATCTCAGAAGAAGATTTGGCTAACTTCTGCACATGGCTGCATTGTTCACCAAACCAGGTTATGTCAATCTACAAAATGAATGTAAATGTGATGCCAGCTCTGACTTTTGTAGGTATCAGATTGTCATCGATTCTAGTTACATGTTCAAGGAGGGTCGTGTAGTCCAGTGGAGGCTGGTGGACGGAGCTATAGGAGTATGGGCTCATTGGAATGGTATAAATGGAACGGAGTCAAACGTGGTTTCCATATGTTTGTGTTTGAAACTGTTCCATTTCTTCCATTCCAGCCATTACAATGATGTCCTCCTATAGCTCCTCCCACCAGCCTCCACTGGTGTAGACATCTCAGCAATTGAAACCAGTTTGACCACAAATAGCAGAGGGAATAGTAGGAAATCAATATACCTTACTCATGAAGAAAAAACGTCCCTCCTATAGATCTTGACCCTTATTGTGTGTTCCCCTCCCCATGCATCTGATACAAACCTACAGAGGAGGTATTAACTTTAGCCACATGCTCAATGCAACATAACCTCTGTTTGAACATTCTAATGCGGTAATGCAACTACAGTAAAAAGCTTGTTTGCGCTCCACCATTAGACACTGAAGAAGCAGAAAACAAAAGAACACGCCCACATTGAGAGAGCGCAGCCCCTTGAAGGTCCTACCTCTTAACTCCGCCTGGGTACATCTACTTCTCTCAGCCGCATCTTCATCGTAGAGGTGGAGGGCTGGCTGTAGTTTGCCGTGAGACTATTAAAATTTCCAAGATAGAGTTTCATGACGTTACAGCATTTGAAAATCTCGCGCTGAAAATGACTGGCCAAACGTCACTGGCTGTAATCTTAATCTACCGACCTCCAAAATGTCCCTCTGATTTTTTCTCTGAGATTAGTGCGTTACTCACTCCTGTCTGTGGTAACTATCCATCTGTTATTCTGCTTGGTGATTTTAACATACATGAAAACACTGCACATTGCAATGAATTGATGGCTGTACTGGACTGTTTCAACCTAACCCAACATGTAACTTTTGCTACTCACTCCAGGGGTCATATACTGGATCTATACATCTGGCTTAAATAATATTCTTGTTAGCAGCTCTGATTTTGCTTTTTCAGATCACAAATTCATAAGCTTCAGTTGTAGTTTTCCTATATCTATATCACCACTGAAGAAAATGCTGACCTATCGTAAAATCAATTCTGTGAATCCATCTTCTTTTTCTGCTTTAATAAGGGATTCTTCTTTGTCAGAATGTCTACTATTAAATTGTCCATCAGAAATCTGCTGTATATACAATAATGTCTTGTCTCAAATACTTGAGAGGCAGGCTCCTGTCATAACTAGACTGGTTCCATCTACTCGTGCCTCACCATGGTTCACTCCTGAACTACGAACGATAAAAACCGAGGGTCGCCGCCTAGAAAGACTATACAGGAAAACTGGACTTGTTGTCCACTCTTTGGCTTTTAAAGAACACTTGCTTAAGTACCGTACAGCCCTTAACGATGCAAGATCCTCTTATTTCACCTCTACCATTAGAAATTCAAAGTGCAGGCCCAAATCACTCTTTGCAATGGTTAGCAAACTCACAAATCCACCACAACATGTTATGTCGGGCTCTGTGGGGCTTGTAAATAGCTTTTTACAATTTTTCTCTGAAAAATTAAAGTCAATCACTGCATCCATCGCCAAAAACACTCCTCATCCAAGTGACTCAAATGTTCACTTAATAATAGCTGATTTTACTCATTCTACAAACTCTCTCTCTTTCACTCTAACTACTCCAACTGCTATAAGTGATCTAATTGTGAAGTCAAATTCCACATCCTGCCAACTTGATCCTACACCTACTGTTTTGCTTAAGTTGTGTGTCCCTGAGGTTGCACCCTTCATAACACATATGATTAACTGTAGTTTGGCGTCCGGCGTGGTTCCTGCAGATTTAAAAATGGCTGCGGTGACGCCCATTCTTAAAAAATCAGGCCTAGACCACCTAAACATGGAAAATTACAGACCAATATCCAACTTACCATTCTTAAGCAAAGTCCTTGAAAGGGTTGTTGCTTCGCAATTGCGATCACATTTGGATATAAACGGTCTTTTGAACCTTTTCAGTCTGGATTTCGCCCAGCTCATAGCACTGAAACTGCTCTTCTCCGGGTGGTTAACGACATTCTTTTGTCCATGGATGCAGGGCTGATAAACATCCTGATGCTTCTTGATTTAAGCGCTGCTTTTGACACAGTCTGCCATGAAATACTTATCTCTAGGCTTTCTGACATTGGTATCACTGGCTCTGCTCTTTCTTGGCTCATCTCCTACATTAGTGACAGAAAGTATTATATCACTATACAAGGGTTTAGATCTGCCACTGCTTCACTTACACAGGGTGTCCCTCAAGGTTCGGTTCTTGGCCCACTATTATTCATCATCTACATATATCCACTCGGTGATATCATACGCAGGCACGGACTTCAGTTCCATTGCTATGCTGATGATATTCAAATCTACCTCACCACCAGCTCTGATAGGTTATCTTTGCCTGACTCACTCACTGAATGTATCAGGGACATCAAGAAATGGATGTCCCTGAATTTCCTTAAACTGAATGATAATAAAACTGAGATATTATTGATTGGTCCTGCTGCCTCAGCCAAAAGGATTGATCAGTCCTTTGATGTTGATGGAATCCACGTTAAGCCTTCATCATTGATTCGTAACCTTGGTGTCCTATTCGATTCAACTCTATCTTTTGGCTCTCACATTTCTTCTCTTGTTAAAAACTCTTTTTTCCATCTTCATAATATTGCTCGTCTCCGATCTTCTCTCACTTTAGCTGATGCTGAAACTCTAATTCATGCATTAATCACTTCACGCTTGGACTATTGCAATGCCTTACTTCTTGGTCTTCCCAAAAACTTATTGCAAGATTACAGTATGTTCAAAACTCAGCAGCAAGAGTTCTCACCTCCACTAGGCGCTCTGCTCACATCACTCCTCTGCTTCATGACCTTCACTGGCTACCTGTGGCATCACGTATCCACTTTAAGGTATTGCTTCTAACTTTTAAAGCATTAAATGGTCTTGCTCCCCAATATTTCTCTGATTTACTCTATCCTTACCGCCCTGCTCGGTCCCTTAGATCAGCTGAACTTGGTTTGTTGACCGTCCCTCGCTTTCCGGTTGTCCACTGTAGGTGGGAGGTCATTTGGTGTTAATGCTCCTAAATTATGGAATTCACTACCTCTTACACTACGCAATACCTCATCCGTGGGTCCATTCAAGATCCAGTTGAAGACATATCTGTTTGACATGCATTTTGGGTAGTGTGTATCCTATGTGACTGCGATGTATGTGTGTGTGTGTTCTGAATGTATTGTAATGTGCAATGTAAAGCGACCTTGAGCTATGGAAAGGCGCTATATAAATAAAACTTCTTCTTCTTCTTCTTCTTCTTCACCTGAGCAGAGGGGCTCTGTAATAGGCATTGTTTGATGACCCTTTATTTACCTCAACGAGCAGATGCTTTGAACCAGGGGTGTCAAACTCATTCTGTGGAGGGCCTAGTGTCTGCGTGGTTTTCTTTCTTTTATGGTATAAAGGAGTTTGCAACAATCGGATGTGTTGGTAGATGTGCGGGTGGGTAATAACTATAAAAAATAAATAAAATATCATACTATCAAACTATCAAAAAAGAAACTGAACAAAATCAACCTGCTTTTCTGTAAAAAAAACCCAATTCTAATCAGGTCCCAACACAGGCTCAGAAGGACATTTCCTAGCGACAGTAGTCCTTGCAGTGCTTCTGCCATGAAGTCTTGTTGCCCCAAAAACCTCTCGGCTGCAGATATGATGTCCAACTTCTTAGACACTTATGCTGTACAATCAATCACTGTGACTATAAATGCTACAAAATTCACCTTCACAATGATTGTATCCAGAACACTTGATTGACTTTAAACATTAGTAACTGGTTGTAATGCATCCATCGCCATATCTTTTTCAACACTGTGGCCTCCTGCCCCTTCGACTCTCTTCACCGCCTCCACATAGGAGATCTACTGTACAGCCCTGATCCTTGACATCTCGACCTCTTTCACCCTAACAGGGCAGTTGCAACATTTTCCATTCACAGATTCTTCAATGCCATACTTCTCCCGTCTGCAAACATTTGACACATGACCATATTTTTTACAATTCCCACACTGTAATGGTTTGGGCAGAACTGCATATTAATGCCCATCATTTTGTTCGACTAGCAAGTGTCCACATAGTTTTGGTCATGTAGTGTATCAACAGAGAAATACTTTTTAACCACATTTTACTATACATTTAATGGTGTGTATTAATAAGCCTAAACAACAAAGATATTGATGGAGAATGTTGGAAGCCATCTTACAAACGGCTAGGTTGACCTAATACTGCCTGCAAGAGATGTTCCAAAAAGGCTATTCATTCTGCAAGAGATGTGCTAGAAATTGTGTTTAAAGACTGTTTGCAGAAGAGCTTCAGTTGTGGAGTGTATTTCTACTGCCAAAGTTGTACACCATTACTTTTTATAGACTTTTTACTTGCCATTTGCATTTTAGATTGTAGCTATATTACCACTTTAACCTCCATCACGTACACCTTTATTTAACCTGGCATTTCAATTAAGAGCACGTTATTATTTACAAGGCTGCCTGGGCCTTCACACCTGGGCCTCACACACTTCATACACACAGGTAAAACTCACAGTCAACAGATTGGACTGCCAACATCTTACTGGCAATGCTTATTGTTTGACTAAATACTCAAACATCAGACATTGTTCACCAAACCATTGTTGTTTTGTAGAACTGCACACTACCACAATCTGACATTGAATGCTTATTGTTTGGCTAACGACTGAGTAGTGATGTGCATGTGAAAGGCTATACGGTGGAAAGTTTAGGTTTTATTAATTCGCATCAAAGTGAAAGACAAAACCGTGCAGATAAAAAACTGGTAAAAATGGTGTGCAGGTGAGGTTGGAAGCCCAAAAGGGCTGATATGAAAACCACACCACAAATATATAATTACAAAAAATATAGGGTTCAGTCAGATAAACAAAGCATATTAATTATAATTGTACATGATATACTCAGTATAGAAGAAAAAATGTAGGGCATTATTGGGTAATTTGGTTCATCAGGCTGACCCCCAGTCTTCGCTTGAAGTTATTGAGGAATTATGAGGTTTTGACAATTTCAGACAGGTCAAAAGAAGCATGATATAAAGAAAATGTAGTCTATTTCAGAAGAACAGAATAGCATACTCGTGAGTTGACATTTGTTAGGTCCTGATCTGGCTATGCCAAATGGCTGTGGGCTACACTAATTGATTTAGCAGACAAGATTTGCTTAGAATTATTTTATAGTAAGAAGAATACAATTGAACAAAGCTGGCAGGCTCAGGGTCAGGGACAGGCAGAGTGGTCAGGCGGGTGGGTTCAGGGTCAGGACAGGCAAGGGTCAAAAACCAGTAGGGCGAGAAAACGGTACTGGAAACCCCTGCCCCGTGGTCAAACCCTCAGGAGGCGTCTCATCGTGTATGCCAGATGGCCATCAATGACGCGGGGAGGAGGGGTGGGCCTAGAAATGGAAGACAAGGGACTGTGAGACACAGGCTTGATACGGGACACATGAAAGGTGGGGTGTATACGAAAGGTACGGGGCAACGGAAGACGAACAGCAGAGGGGCAAATGACCTTGGAGATGGGGAAAGGGATGATAAACCGGGGGGACAGTTTGCGAGACTCCATACCTTCTGCCCGAGACGATACTGGGGAGCCGGGGTCTGATGGCGATCTGATTGTCGTCGGTACCTGGAGGGGGTCTTGAGGAGGGCCGACTGGGCTCTCCTCCAGATACCACGACGGCGGCGGACAAACATCTGGGCAGAAGGTATGCCCATCTCCTCTTCCTGCTCAGGGAAGAGCAGGGGCTGATACCCCAGGTAACACTCGAAGGGAGATAGACCCGTGGCAGAGCAGGGAAGGGTGTTGCGGGCATATTCGACCCAAACAAGCTGCTGGCTCCAAGTGGTTGGGTTGGTGGAGACCAGGCAGCACAGGGTGGTCTTGAGGTCCTGGTTGGCTTGCTCCAACTGGCCGTTAGAATGGGGGTGGAACCCGGAGGACAGGCTGGCCGACGACCCAATGAGGGTGCAGAACGCTTTCCAGAACTGAGGACCCCGGTCGGAGACCATTTCCACGGGCAGTCCATGGATCCGGAAGACGTGCTGCACCATGAGCTGGGCTGTCTCTTTGGCAGAGGGTAGTTTGGAGAGAGGAATGAAGTGGGCGGCTTTGGAGAACCGATCCACCACGGTCAGGATGGCGGTATTGCCATCAGATGGGGGAAGACCCGTGACAAAGTCCAGGGAGATGTGAGACCAGGGACGGTGGGGGACAGGCAGAGGTTGGAGGAGAGCAGATGAACGGATGTTGTGCCCCCTCCAGCCAGTGTCTCCATTCCTCCAACGCCATCTTCACTGCGAGAAGCTCCCGATTCCCCACATCGTAGTTCCTTTCTGTGGCATTGAGGCGATGGGAGAAGAAGGTGCAGGGATGTAGCTTGAGGTCAGGGACAGAACACTGGGATAGGACAGCCCCCACCCCGATGTCTGAAGCATCGGCCTCCACCACGAACTGACGAGATGGGTCCGGATGAACTAGGATGGGAGCTGTGGTGAAGCGAACCCCAGGAAACGTTGCAGCTGCACCCTGGACGTAGGCTGAGCCCAATCCATCACTGCTCTCACCTTCCCGGGATCCAGAAAGGCGATGGTGGAGCGATGGAACTCACACTTCTCCGCCTTCACAAACAGCTGATTCTCCAGAAGGCGTTGAAGGACCTGCCCGGATGTGGAGTATGTCTTCTTGAGGGGAGCGGGAGAAGATGAGGTTGTCATCAATGTAGACGAAGACGAACCGGTTCAACATTTCGCAGAGAACATCATTCACCAGAGCCTGGAACACTGCAGGGGCGTTGATGAGGCCAAAGGGCATGACCAGATATGGATTCCTGCCATAAGCCCTGGACCATTACCCCTGATCATCACAGCTAGCTAGCTGCCACCGAGTGGCCCAGCCCCGAAGCTAGCTCTGAGCCAGGCCCACCTCCCGGCCTGCTCAGTGATCACTCGGCTACACAGCTGATGCCTCCCGGACTCTACCCCAACACGGCTAGAATCCACTACTCCACCGGATCCTTTCTGTAAGCTCTGCACCTTTGCATCGGCTCATCACTGCTAACTAGCTGCTACCGAGTGGCTATAGTGGCTAACGCCCCTGTCCCGAAGCTAGCACCAGTTAGCCGCGAGCCAGGTGCATCTCCCGGCTAGCAAACGAAACTACTACAACTACAACACCTCTTTCACCAACTGGCCTGGACCCTTTGTCGACATGGTGCCCCGCCGTACCACCACGACTGGTCTGCCGACGTAACTCCATCCGCTGTGCCCTCAACCGGCCTTTGCCGGACATCGGAGCAGACGCTTCTACTAACCCCGGGCTGCTAACTTTAAACTCTTGCCAGCATAGTAACGACTACCCCGCGGCGTCCATGTTCCATCTATTGCTGTTCACTGGACCCTATGATCACTTGGCTACATAGCTGATGCCTGCTGGACTGTTCATTAATCACGGTACTCCATTTTGTTTATCTGTCGGCCCCAGCCTCGAACTCAGGCCCTGTGTGTAGTTAACGGACGCTCTCTGCCCATTCATCGGCATTTTACCTGTTGTTGTTGTCTTAGCTGATTATCTGTTGTTGTCTTACCCGTTGTTGTCTTAGCTAGCTCTCCAATCAACACCTGTGATTGCTTTATACCTCGCTTTATGTCTCTCTCAAATGTAAATATGCCTTGTATACTGTTGTTTAGGATAGTTATCATTGTTTTAGTTTATTGCAAAGCCCCTAGTCCCACTCAACATGCCTCAGATACCTCCTTTGTCCAAACCTCCCACACATGCAGTGACCTCACCCAGCATAACTAGCGCATCCAGAGATGCAACCTCTCATATCATCACTCTATGCATGGGTTTAGCTCCACTGTACCCACACCCCGCCATACCCCTGTCTGTACATTATGCCCTGAATCTATTCTACCACGCCCAGAAATCTGCTCCTTTTATTCTCTGTCCCCAACACACTAGACAACGAGTTTTGATAGCCTTTAGCCGTACCCTCATCCTACTCCTCCTCTGTTCTTCGGGTGATGTGGAGGTTAACCCAGACCCTGTGAGTCCCCAGGCACTCTAATTTGTTGACATCTGTAACCAAAAAAGCCTTGGATTCATGCATGTTAACATCAGAAGTCTCCTCCCTATGTTTGTTTTACTCACTGCTTTAGCACACTCCGCCAACCCTGATGTCCTTGCCGTGTCTGAATCCTGGCTTAGGAAGGCCACTAACAATTCTGAGATTTCCATCCCCAACTACAACATTTTCCATCAAGATAGAACTGACAAAGGGGGAGTAGTTGCAATCTACTGCAGAGATAGCCTGCAAAGTTCTGTCATACTTTCAAGATCTATGCCAAACAGTTTGAGATTCAAATTTTTTGAATCTCCAGAAATAAGTCTCTCACTGTTGCCGCCTGTTATAGACCCCCCTCAGCTCTCAGTTGTGCCCTGGACACCATATGTGAATTGCCCCCCATCTATCTTCAGAGTTTGTTCTGTGAGATGACCTAAACTGGGATATGCTTAACACCCTAGCAGTCCTACAATCTAAGCTAGATACCCTCAATCTCACACAAATTATCAAGGAACCCACCAGGTACAACCCTAAATCCATAAACATGGGTACCCTCATAGATATTATCCTGACCAACTTGCCCTCCAAATACACCTCTGGTGTTTTCAATCAGGATCTCAGCGATCACTGCCTTATTGCATGCATCCGCTATGGGTCAGCGGTCAAACGACCACCCATCATCACTGTCAAACGCTCCCTAAAATACTTCTGCGAGCAGGCCTTTCTAATCGACCTGGCAAGGGTAACCTGGAAGGATATATTGACCTCATCCCGTCAGTCGAGGATGTCTGGTTGTTCTTTAAAAGTAATTTCCTCACCATCTTAAATAAGCATGCCCCTTTCAAAAAATGTAGAACTAAGAACAGATATAGCCCTTGGTTCACTCCAGACCTGACTGCCCTCGACCAGCACAAAAACATCCTGTGGCGGACTGCACTAGCATCGAATAGTCCCAGCGATATGCAACTGTTCAGGGAAGTCAGGAACCAATACACGCAGTCAGTCAGGAAAGCAAAGGCTAGCTTTTTCAAACAGAAATTTGCATCCTGTAGCTCTAATTCCAAAACGTTTTGGGACACTGTAAAGTCCATGGAGAATAAGTGCACCTCCTCCCAGCTGCCCACTGCACTGAGGCTAGGTAACACTGTCACCACCGATAAATCCACGATTTATCGAGAATTTCAATAAGCGTTTCTCTACGGCTGGCCATGCTTTCCTCCTGGCTACCCCAACCCCGGCCAACAGCTCCGCACCCCCCGCAGCTACTTGCCCAAGCCTCCCCAGCTTCTCCTTCACCCAAATCCAGATAGCAGATGTCCTGAAAGAGCTGCAAAACCTGGACCCGTACAAATCAGCTGGGCTAGACAATCTGGACCCTCTCTTTCTAAAAGTATCCGCTGCCATTG
Source organism: Brachymystax lenok tsinlingensis (assembly GCA_030435695.1). NCBI lineage: Eukaryota > Metazoa > Chordata > Actinopteri > Salmoniformes > Salmonidae > Brachymystax > Brachymystax lenok. The sequence continues at coordinate 402,528 of CM059805.1, read as the reverse complement.
TTGCAACCCCTATTACCAGTCTGTTCAACCTCTCTTTCGTATCGTCCAAGATCCCTAAAGATTGGAAAGCTGCCGCGGTCATCCCCCTCTTCAAAGGGGGTGAAACTCTAGACCCAAACTGTTATAGACCTATATCCATCCTGCCCTGCCTTTATAAAGTCTTCGAACGCCAAGTTAATAAACAGATCACTGACCATTTTCGAATCCCACCGTACCTTCTCCACTGTGCAATCCGGTTTCCGAGCTGGTCACGTGTGCACCTCAGCCACGCTCAAGGTACTAAACGATATCATAACCGCCAGCTGTCTTCATCGACCTGGTCAAGGCTTTCGACTCTGTCAATCAGACTCAACAGCCTTGGTTTCTCAAATGACTGCCTCGCCTGGTTCACCAACTACTTCTCAGACAGAGTTCAGTGTGTCAAATCAGAGGGCCTGTTGTCTGGACCTCTGGCAGTCTCTATGGGGGTACCACAGGGTTCAATTTTCGGACAGACTCTTTTCTCTGTATATATCAATGATGTCGCTCTTGCTGCAGGTGATTCCCTGATCCACCTCTACGCAGACGACACCATTCTGTATACATCTGGCCCTTCTTTGGACACTGTGTTAACAAGCCTCCAAACGAGCTTCAATGCCATACAACACTCCTTCCGTGGCCTCCAACTGCTCTTAAACGCTAGTAAATCCAAATGCATGCTTTTCCACTGTTCGCTGCCAGCACCCGCCCGCCCGACTAGCATAACTAATCTGGACGGTTCTGACTTAGATTATGTGGACAACTACAAAAACCTAGGTGTCTGGCTAGACTGTAAACTCTCCTTCCAGACTCACATTAAACATCTCCAATTGTAAATTAAATCTAGAATCGGCTTCCTCTTTCTCAACAAAGCCTCCTTCACTCACGCCGCCAAACAAACCCTCGTAAAACTGACTATCCATTTTATTCATAAAAATGAATAAAATGTCGTTGAGCCAGGAGAATCCCAATACCACGGGAATCAGAGGGGACTTAAGCAGGAACTGGACAGCCTCGTTGTAGTTCCCTGACACCCGTAGGTGGATGGGATTGGTGTTGTGGGTGACTTGTTGTGGGTGACTTGTGCATATTGAAGATATTGGAAGAACTGTCCTCATTTTCTTTTCGTCAGCCAACAAGATGAGCAGGCCTAACGAACAGCAAATGCACTAGCCTATGTCAATCTACTATCCCCCATAGTACAAATGTCGACCTATGCTATTCTGTGCGAGAAATAAATATTCCAAACATAGTCTGGGACAGTTGGGATGGGATGGGATAGATCCCAAATTAATACAAAAAAAACTTTTTTATGCAATGTGGCTGATGCAACAGATCAGAACGTTTAGTTTAAAATGTTTATAAACTATTAGGCTATTTCTTCACATTATAAGTGTAGCATTCGCACATGGCTGTAGGCTATAAGTGTGAATGTTCCATTAGCAGGAAAACACCATTATCAAAAGTGACCACGAATGCAATTATGCATGTAATGCTTCTATTATAAAGGTGCATTTCTATGGTGAAAATTATCTTCCCCAAACTTGAAACTCATGCACTGCTTATGTAAGCCAGTTAGGCTCTACACCCCTTGTAAATCGGAATAATGTGCTATTTGGCTACTTTAGTTGTGATACAAACTTTACCAAAACATATAGGCCTATGGGCTAGGCCACATGTGTGCGACTATGATTAGAAAAAGTTGCAAAAAAAAGGCATTGTTTCTTATCACAAGTGATAATATATAATTCACAAGTGAGTCTAATATTGTCACCCATCAGACTATTCTTGATTTAATCTTGTCTTTACATATACTAAATAATATATGTGTGAAATTTGTTTTGATTTAGAATGGACCGTTATCATGCACCTGTCTCGAAAATATATGTCATCAATGCACTTAAATAGCGAATGGAGGACGCTTTTCCCGTGGTTCATTTTCATGCCAGCCAAGTAGGCTATACTCCTGTTGTAAAAATAGGCAATGTGCATAATATTAGGAAAGTTGAGAAATAAATATAGTAGGCCTAGCCTATAGAAAGCTGATGGGATCCTCATATTTTTAATAAAGGCCATCACTCTGTTTTCTCAGCAATTGTATAGCCCATAGAAATGTTGCGCAACATGAGTTCATGGGTTCTCGTGAAGTGTTTGATTAGATTTTCAATCACATTTGCATTGATGTCAGAGTGATTAGAGGGACAATAGAGTGCTGAGTACCAGGCAGTTAGCAAGTTTGGTAGGCTACTAATGACCATCAGCAGCTTGGAGAAGCCTAATTACCGTGACTAAGCGGTCACGTGGAATTTGACTGCCTTCATGATAAACCTGATGATGGAGTTGGTGTCGTGCAAAGCCACGCAGTCTAGAACCAAAAAGGGTTCTTCGGATGTCCCCAAAAAATATCCCTTTGAAGAAACCCTTTTGGTTCCAGGTAGAACCCTTTTGGTTCCAGGTAGAACCCTTTTGGGTTTCATGTATAACCATTTCCATAGGGAGTTCACCATGGAACCTAAAAGAGTTCCACCTGGAACCAAAAAGGGTTCTTCTATGAGGACAGCCGCATAACCATTTTGGAACCCTTTTTTCTAAGAGTGTGCCCGTCAGGAAGTCCAGGATCCAGTTGCAGAGGGTGGTGTCCAGACCCAGGGCTATGAGCTTGGAGGAAATAATAGTGTTGAATGCTGAACTGTAGTCAATGAACAGCATTCGCACATATGTGTTCCTCTTATCCAGATGTGTTACGGCAATGTGAATAGCGATGGAAATGGCATCTCCTTGTCTTTCCACAGATGTTGACACCACCAAAGACCCCTGTCAGAAGGTGAAGTGCAGCCGAAACAAAGTGTGTATCGCCCAGGGATACCAGAGGGCTGTGTGTGTCAACCGCAAGAAGCTTGAGCACAGGTGAGTGTGTGTAGATTGGTGTCACATCCCATTCAATGGTAATTCTAAGGTTGCTAAGGTTAGTGAATTAAATTCTACTTCTACGGTTAGCTCCCCTAACAGTAAAGTGTATTTTCTTAATTCATCTCTCCCTCATTACAGCTTGATGTTTAATGATACTGCTGTGTTGCAGACCACAGGAGGCTGCTGAGGGGAGGAAGGCTCATAATAATGGCTGGAACAGAGTGATGCTCCAGCCATTACCACGAGCCCGTCCTCCCCAATTAAGGAGCCACCAACTTCCTGTTCTGCAGACAGATGATTAAACGCCTCTAGGTGTACTGTAATGGTACTGTACGTCGCTAGCTCTATAAATACCCTGTGGTTGTTGTGATAGGATCCTGTGGATGGATCCTCAGGACATGTCTGTGGATGTGTTAACAGGTAGAAAACCTCCATCAAACTACATTATCACAACAAAAGCTTTCACAAAATATAATATAAATATAAGATTTATTCTGAGGTGGAATTCGAAGAAGCCGAACTGATCTATGCAATACAATTCAATGTAATGTTGCTAGTGGGAAGTGCGTTGAACAAAAATATAAATGCAACATGTAAAGTGTTGGTCATGAGTGTTTCATGAGCTGAAATAAAAGATCCCAGAAATGTTCTCAAATTTTGTGCATTCATTTGTTTACATCCCTGTTAGTGAGCATTTCTCCTTTACCAAGATAATCCATCCACCTGACAGGTGTGGCATATCAAGAAACTGATTAAACAGCATGGTTTTATTGCTGGGGACAATAAAAGGCCACTCTAGAATGTGCAGTTTTGACACACAACACAATTCCACAATGTCTCACGTTTTGAGGGAGTGTGCAATTGGCATGTTGACTGCAGGAATGTCCACCAGAGCTGTTGCCAGAGAATTTAATGTTAATTTCTCTACCATAAGCCGTGGTAGAGAAATTAACATTCAATTCCCTGGCAACAACTCTGGTGGACATTCCTGCAGTCAGCATGCCAATTCGTCGTTTTAGAGACCAGCGACCCGGAAATTGTTGTATGTTGCATTCATATTTTTGTTCAGTATACATTGCCACCAAGTCATTGGAAGCATTATAGAACCTCTTTGTCCTCTGTGTCTTAAGTAAAGCAGCCTGCTCAAATACTGTGTGTGTGTGTGTGTGTGTGTGTGTGTGTGTGTGTGTGTGTGTGTGTGTGTGTGTGTGTGTGTGTGTGTGTGTGTGTGTGTGTGTGTGTGTGTGTGTGTGTGTGTGTGTGTGTGTGTGTGTGTGTGTGTGTGTGTGTGTGTGTGTGTGTGTGTGTGTGCGCGCACTGTAGACTAAAGCAGCCTGCCTTGAGGTCTCCTGAAGGAGGGTGTCAGCCCTGTCCCATCTCCTCCTCTGGTCCTGTGTGTGGCTCTGACGGACACAACTACGCCTCCCAGGTACAGCAACACACACAAAGTGACAAGTCACAATTTTCTAATATTTATCACAAAGGAGCCTTTATATGAATCGAACTTAGTCTAATTTAATTTCCATATTCCTCTTCAACATTTCATTCTCAACAAGATCAGAGAAGATAAAGCATAAATCAATATAAACACATAGGAGAGATGCGTCACCACACCAACTCTCTGGTCCTCTGAGGCTATTTATCACAGCCCTTTGTCTTTGTGCTGTCTATGTCTATGGAGGCTGTCCACACTGTTACCCTCTAACTATATCTGTATATCTCTGGAGGCTGTCCACACTGTTACCCTCTAACTATATCTGTATATCTCTGGAGGCTGTCCACACTGTTACCCTCTAACTATATCTGTATGTCTATGGAGGCTGTTCATTTTGTATCAAGTCTGCCCAATATATAAACTATCTCTGGGACCCTCAGGATTATTTACCTTCAAATGTGAATGTATCAAACCAGTTGCTGTGGTAAAGTTTTTTTGCTGTTGTGTACTCTCCTCAAACAAAAGCATGGTATTTTTTCACTGTAATAGCTACTGTAAATTTGACAGTGCAATTATATTAACAAGAATTTAAGCTTTCTGCCCATATAAGACGTCTATGTCCTGGAACGTCATTCTAGTCACATTAGCGCACGTTAGCATCAACCGTCCCGGTATAGGGACACCAATCCCTTAGAGGTTAACCTATAATCTGAATATCTCTGGAGGCCGTCCACATTGTGAAAACCTCTTACTGTATCTGTATATCTCTGGAGGCCGTCCACACTGTTAACCTATAATCTGAATATCTCTGGAGGCCGTCAACATTGTGGAAACCTCTTACTGTATCTGTATATCTCTGGAGGCCGTCCACACTGTTAACCTATAATCTGAATATCTCTGGAGGCCATCCACATTGTTAAAATCTTTTACTGTATCTGTATATCTCTGGAGGCCGTCCACACTGTTAAGCTCTTACTGTATCTGTATATCTCTGGAGCCTGTCCACACTGTTAACCTATAATCTGAATATCTCTGGAGGCCATCCACATTGTTAAAATCTTTTACTGTATCTGTATATCTCTGGAGGCTGTCCACACTGTTAAGCTCTTACTCTATCTGTATATCTCTGGAGGCCGTCCACACTGTTAACCTCTTACTGTATCTGAAGCATTATGTACAAGCTCTAGATCTAAGAGACACAACAAGACTACAGCCGTGTTGTAATTCACTGATAATAAACACAAAACACAGAGATACATAGCCTGATAAGAGGTGTGTGTGTGTTGCAGTGTAAACTGGAGCAGCAGGCGTGCCTCACAGGGAAGGAGTTGACTATGAAGTGTTCAGGTCTTTGTCCCTGTCCAACCGCGGCCCCAACCACAGAGACAGAGGTCAAGCATGGTGAGTAAACACACACACACATGCACACACACATGCACACACACACACACACACACACACACACACAAACTGCAACGCTATACAATAACTTTCTCTCTCTTTCTCTCTCTTTCCCTCTCTCTCTCTCGCTCCCTCTCTCCCCCATAGAGAGTTGTACAGGGCAGGACCTGTCTGATCTGGGGGACAGGCTGAGGGATTGGTTCCAGCTGCTGCAAAGCAACGCCAAGCTGAACAACAACAGCAAGACTGGAGCCAGCAACACAGCAGGGGCTACCTCTGGATCAGGTAAGAGGTAGATGGTACAGGTTCAGTCTGTGATCTACCAGCAACCCTCCCAGCTGAGACACGTATACTCCTCTCCCCACTGCAGGTAGAGGTTCAAACTACGCTCCAACCCTTTAATCTGGGTATCCCACCTTCTCTGTCATTTCATAACTGTCTCAATAAAGTTAAGAGACAGTACAGTACAGTAGAGTTAGTATAGGGCCAGCACTGCATCAGGTAAGAGTTCATAAAGGTCAGCACTGACTTGCCTAGTTAAATAAAGGTTAAATAAAAATAACATAAACAATAAAAAACCAAGTAAGAGTTAAATAGGACCAGCACTGCATCAAGTAAGAGTTAAATAGGACCAGTACTACATCAAGAAAGAGTTAAATAGGACCAGCACTGCATTAGGTAAGAGTTAAATAGGGCCAGCACTGCATCAAGTAAGAGTTAAATAGGACCAGCATTGCATCAGGGAAGAGTTAAATAGGACCAGCACTGCATTAGGTAAGAGTTCAATAGGACCAGCACTGCATCAGGTAAGAGTTAAATTGGGCCAGCACAGCATCAGGTAAGAGTTAAATAGGGTCAGCACTGCATCAGGGAAGAGTTAAATAGAGCCAGCACTGCATCAGGGAAGAGTTAAATAGGGCCAGCATCATATCAGATGCAACATTGTGGATATTCTCATTTTACTTTCCTAATAAAATTTTGGAGTTACTATATTCCTGACCTCTACCACTGTTATGAACATATCTCATTCCTCCTCTCCCCTTTTCACTGTGGGTGTGTGTGTGCTTGCATGTGCGTGTGTATCTCAACATGTGTGTGCTTGCATGTGCGTGTGTGTCTGAACATGTGTGTGTTTTCCAGCTTGTGCGTGTTCTCTCTGTGTGTATCATATCTCCCTCTCTGTCTGTAGTCCTGGACAGGAGCGTAGTGGCCAGCTGTAAGGACTCTGTAGGCTGGATGTTCTCTAAGCTGGACACCAACAGTGATCTGTATCTAGACCAGGCCGAGCTGGCAGCCATTAACCTGGACAAGTATGAGGTCTGCGTCCGGCCCTTCTTCAACTCTTGTGACTCCTACAGCGACGGGGAAAGTGTCTACGGCCGAGTGGTGCCTCTGCTTCTGGAGAGAGAGTGAGTATACTTTGGGGAAAGGTGTGTGTGTGCGTCCATGTGTCTCTCCTATCTCCCCTTTCTCTCTTCTCCCCTCTCCCCTCTCTCTTATCTCCTCTCTCTCCACTCTCCTCTCTCTTATCCCCTCTCCTCTCGATCCCCTCTCTCTTCTCCCCTCTCTCCCTTCTCCCCTCTCTCTTCTCTCCTCTCTCTCCACTCTCTTCTCTCTTATCCCCTCTCTCTCCTCTCGATCCCCTCTAACCCCTCTCTCTTCTCCCCTCTCTCCCTTCTCTCTTCTCCCCTCTCTCTTCTCCCCTCTCTCTCCTCTCAATCGACTCTCTCCCCTCTCGCAGTCCATCACTGTATGTCTTCCCCCTAGTTGTTTTTAGTTACCCAGTGGTGGGGGGAATGGCCACAGTGGTGCAGTAACAACATCACTGTAGCTTGTTGCCAGGATGGTCCACCCACAGCTCTCACAGATTGTGTCTGTCAGCCAAGCAGCCGGCCAGAAACTAGACAAGACCTGTGTTTACCACTGGACCTATGGCTGGAGCCGCTGCATGCGTCCAAAATGGCACCATATGCCCTATAAAGTAGACTACTTTTGGCCAGAGCCCATGAGTGTAGTGTACTATATAGAGGATAGGGAGCCATTTTGGGTACAGTCTCAGTCTCTAGTCCAAATCCACTCCATAGCCTACAGAGGGAAGAATCTGACCTGAGAAACACAGTAGTTTGAAGTGGCATATAAATCATGTATCATTTGTATGGGAGATTTGTGTGAATGTTCGACAGATTTTCTATGCCTATCTGAATTTTCTACGATTTGCCAAATGATTTCAGAGTTTCAGAGTTTAGCAAAAGACAATAAAGCTCAACGCAATGTGTGTATTTGTGTGTGTGTGTGTGTGTGTGTGCGTGCATGCGCACGTGTGCGTTAGTGTGTGTGTTTTTTATTTATTTATTTCACCTTTATTTAACCAGGTAGGCAAGTTGAGAACAAGTTCTCATTTACAACTGCGACCTGGCCAAGATAAAGCAAAGCAGTTCAACACATACAACAACACAGAGTTACACATGGAGTGAAACAAACATACAGTCAATAATACAGTAGGAAAAAAACAAATCTATATACAATGTGTGCAAATGAGGTAGGATAAGGAACATAAGGCAATAAATAGGCCATGGTGGCAAAGTAACTACAGTATAGCAATTTAACACTGGAATGGTAGATGTGCAGTAGATGAATGTGCAAAGTAAAAATACTGGGGTGCAAAGGAGCAAGATAAATAAATGACTATGGTAGGGATGAGGTAGTTGGTTGGGCTATGTACAGGTGCAGTGATCTGTGAGCTGCTCTGACAGCTGGTGCTTGAAACTAGTGAGGGAGATAAGTGTCTCCAGTTTCAACGATTTTTGTAGTTCGTTCCAGTCTTTGGCAGCAGAGAAGTGGAAGGAAAGAAGGCCAAAAGAGGAATTGGCTTTGGGGGTGACCAGTGAGATATACCTGCTGGAGCGAGTGCTACGGGTGGGTGCTGCTATGGTTACCAGCGAGCTGAGATAAGGCGGGGCTTTACCTAGCAGGGACTTGTAGATGACCTGGAGCCAGTGGGTCTGGCGACGAGTATGTAGCGAGGGCCAGCCGACTAGAGCATACAGGTCGCAGTGGTGGGTAGTATATGAGTCGAAAGCCTTGGCCAGGTCAATGAATACGGCTGCACAGTAATGTCTCTTATCGATGGCGGTTATGATATCGTTTAGTACCTTGAGCGTGGCTGAGGTGCACCCGTGACCAGCTCGGAAACCGGATTGCACAGCGGAGAAGGTACGGTGGGATTCAAAGTGGTCAATGATCTGTTTATTAACTAGGCTTTCAAAGACTTTAGAGAGGCAGGGCAGGATTGATATAGGTCTATAGCAATTTGGGTCTAGGGTGTCACCCCCTTTGAAGAGAGGGATGACCGCAGCAGCTTTCCAATCTTTTGGGATCTCGGCGACACCAAAGAGAGGTTGAGCAGACTGGTAATAGGAGTTGCAACAATGGCAGCAGATAGTTTTAAAAAGAGAGGGTCCAGATTATCTAGTCCAGCTGATTTGTACGGGTCCAGATTTTGCAGCTCTTTCAGAACATCTGCTATCTGGATTTTGGTGAAGGAGAAGCTGGGAAGGCTTGGACAAGTAGATGCAGGGGGGGCGGAGCTATTGGCCGGGGTTGGGGTAGCCAGGAGGAAAGCATGGCCAGCCGTAGAGAAATGCTTGTTGAAATTTTCGATTATCATGGATTTGTCGGTGGTGACCGTGTTACCTAGACTCAGTGCAGCTGGGAGGAGGTGCTCTTGTTCTCCATGGACTTGACAGTGTCCCAAAACTTTTTGGAGTTAGAGCTACAGGATGCAAATTTCTATTTGAAAAAGCTAGCCTTTGCTTTCCTGACTGATTGCGTATATTGGTTCCTGACTTCCCTGAACAGTTGCATATCGCAGGGACTATTCGATGCAATAGCAGTCCGCCACAGGATGTTCTTGTGCTGGTCAAGGGCAGTCAGGTCTGGAGTGAACCAAGGGCTGTATCTGTTCTTAGTCCTACATCTTTTGAAAGGGGCATGCTTATTTAAGATGGTGAGGAAGTTGCTTTTAAAGAACGACCAGGCATCCTCGACTGACGGAATGAGGTCAATATCCTGCCAGGATACCCGGGCCAGGTCGATTAGAAAGGCCTGCTCACAGATGTGTTTTAGGGAGCGTTTGACAGTGATAAGGGGTGGTCGTTTGACCGCGGGCCCATAGCGGATGCAGGCAATGAGGCAGTGGTCGCTGAGATCCTGATTGAAAACAGCAGAGGTGTATTTGGAGGGCAAGTTGGTCAGGATAATATCTATGAGGGTGCCCATGTTTACAGATTTAGGATTGTACCTGGTGGGTTCCTTGATGATTTGTGTGAAATTGAGGGCATCTAGCTTAGATTGTAGGACTGCTGGGGTGTTAAGCATATCCCAGTTTAGGTCACCTAACAGAACGAACTCTGAAGATAGATGGGGGGCAATCAATTCACATATGGAGTCCAGGGCACAGCTGGGAGCTGAGGGGGGTCTATAGCAGGCGGCAACAGTCTTATTTGGACTTATTTCTGGAGAGATACATTTTTTGAATTAGAAGTTCGAACTGTTTGGGCATAGATCTGGAAAGTATGACAGAACTTTGCAGGCTATCTCTGCAATAGATTACAACTCCTCCCCCTTTGGCAGTTCTATCTTGGCGGAAAATGTTGTAGTTGGGTATGGAAATCTCCACATTTTTGGTGGCCTTCCTAAGCCAGGATTCAGACACGGCCAGGACATCAGGGTTGGCGGAGTGTGCTAAAGCAGTGAGTAAAACAAACTCGGCATGAAACCGAGGCTTTTACGGTTACAGATGTCAACAAAAGAGAGTGCCTGGGGCATGGGAATAGGTGTGGTGCTGGGGGCTACAGGGCCTGGGTTTACCTCCACATCACCCGAGGAACAGAGGAGGAGCAGGATGAGGGTACGGCTAAAGGCTATCAGAACAGGACGTCTAGTGCGTTGGGAACAGTGTGTGTGTATTGAAGTGATGTACTGAAGCGTTGGTGTGTTTCCCCCTCAGAGCCCCCCTGCCTGGCTGAGCTGGAGAGGATCCAAGTACAGGAGGGAGGCAAGAACAAACTGGGTATTTATTATGTGCTACATGTTCCTGCATGATTGACTTTTCCCAGATGTGCATGTGGGCTTTGAGTGAGCATACCACTTACGGAATTTCACGTGATCACGTGATGGCAAGGCGGCAGGTAATCTAGAGGCTAAGAGCGTTGGGGCCAATAACTGAAAGGTCGCTGGTTTGAATCCCCGAGCTGACTAGGTGAAAAATCTGATGTGCCCTTGAGCAAGGCACTTAACCCTAATTGCTCTGAATAAGAGCGTCTGCTAAAATGTTAATTTAATGTGATATCATGTGGTTTGAATATGCCCCAATGCAACATTAAGTTCACATTATTTACATTAACCCTTTACACCCTTTACACTTGTCCTATATGGATAGGGATACATTTAAATGCTTCTTACAGAAGAAATATGAAAAGCACATACATAACCATGGTAGCGATTAAAAGGGAACAGTTTGTAGATAATGTGGAATTGTTTAGACCAAAGCTGAGTACACAACAGTTCACCTGACACTGAATCCAATCGTTACACTGTTGATTTTCGCCACATTTGTTGATAACAAAATCGGAAAATACTCTGGGATACATTCAGTAACATGATAAGACAAAAACATGGAACAGGAACATGATAAGACAAAACAATTACAAGAGTCTGAGTGAGAGGACTAACTGGTGTCTCCACACACCTCTCCAAAGTGTGCACAGTTCCTAAGCAATTTCAATGCACATTTATAACTCAGTCTTCAACTATAAGGTGCTTTTTTTAGCTCTCTTAGCTGTGCCGTTGAGGAACCAGAGCAAGCACACTTGTAGTTGTTTTATTTGGAACACAGCCTTGCATCCCCACCATCACAGAATTACTGTTGTTGTTTACGCAATCCAAAAACAGTCCAATATAAATCACAGTCTGTGTCAGGTGGAAATGATTTGAAAGCTTGTTCTATTGTTTTCACAAGGCAATTCAGAGAAACAGATCGTAATTTTGGTGCGCATAGAATGGAGTCATGAGTGCATTCAGATGCGTGGTCTGTGGAAAATGTTCTTCACAACAGAAACAGGCTCATTCTGTTGAGAACAACCCAGGGTATGAAGCTATGCCATCTTGTAACTGTACATCAAACATAGTGATCATAAACGTTGACACTGTATATCACATGAGTTTTATGATATGTAATGTGAAGTGCACATTTGAACTCACGAGGTGTTTGGCTTACTTGTATGACATCATAGCGGTATTTATTATAATCCTCAACGTCTCATCTTTCAAAATACATAGAGGCATCTTAATTTGCAGCATTTCCCTAACCCAGACTTTGGACAAAAGTTGTCCAATTACCGGAAGGGATGGAGGGCACTTCTTGTTGCACGGTGCTCAAGTTCAGAACGTCTATCAGTCAAAACCCATACAGAGCTGTGAAGCGGAGACCCTGAGCTCTGACGTCATGTATAGCATGTTACTGTACAGCCACTACGTTCCAATTTAGGAGATTATTAGTGCCCAAATTAGTGCCATTTTCAACCCGTATACAGGTACACATATTTTTCACCTTATTCTGCATTTACTTCGATATAGAAGTCCTATGACATTCTATCCCAATTTCATCCCTTTTCTGTTAGTGGTGCATATCTTATATTATAATAGCCTACAGATAGATGCTGATATATTCTAAGGTGTCAGGGCTTAAGTCTCAGTAACCTAGTCCAGATTCATAGCACGTGTCCTTGTTCTCTAGTTATTAGCCAGCCCCTTGGTGCAGCAGCCCCTTGGTGCAGAAGTAGTATGCTGACCACATAATATTAGAATTACATTGCCATTCTATTTCTATGGTGCTGTCTACACAGTTATTCCCCTCCATCCTATACCTTCTCAATGAATGGATTTTGTATTCATGACTTATGACATTTGAAATTGGCTGCAGAAAACAAATGCTGCATACATACAGTATAATTTAAGCTACACTACACTTACACTGACCGTGATTAGGTATGATGGTTGGCCAGAACATATAGTTTACTGGCGTATGTAAGTCCAATTAAGTATATACACTGCTCAAAAAAATAAAGGGAACACTTAAACAACACAATGTAACTCCAAGTCAATCACACTTCTGTGAAATCAAACTCTCCACTTAGGAAGCAACACTGATTGACAATAAATTTCACATGCTGTTGTGCAAATGGAATAGACAACAGGTGGAAATTATAGGCAATTAGCAAGACACCCCCAATAAAGGAGTGGTTCTGAAGGTGGTGACCACAGACCACTTCTCAGTTCCTATGCTTCCTGGCTGATGTTTTGGTCACTTTTGAATGCTGGCGGTGCTTTCACTCTAGTGGTAGCATGAGACGGAGTCTACAACCCACACAAGTGGCTCAGGTAGTGCAGCTCATCCAGGATGGCACATCAATGCGAGCTGTGGCAAGAAGGTTTGCTGTGTCTGTCAGCGTAGTGTCCAGAGCATGGAGGCGCTACCAGGAGACAGGCCAGTACATCAGGAGACGTGGAGGAGGCCGTGGGAGGGCAACAACCCAGCAGCAGGACCACTACCTCCGCCTTTGTGCAAGGAGGAGCACTGCCAGAGCCCTGCAAAATGACCTCCAGCAGGCCACAAATGTGCATGTGTCTGCTCAAACGGTCAGAAACAGACTCCATGAGGGTGGTATGATGGCCCAACGTCCACAGGTGGGGGTTGTGCTTACAGCCCAACACCGTGCAGGACGTTTGGCATTTGCCAGAGAACACCAAGATTGGCAAATTCGCCACTGGAGCCCTGTGCTCTTCACAGATGAAAGCAGGTTCACACTGAGCACGTGACAGACGTGACAGAGTCTGGAGACGCCGTGGAGAACGTTCTGCTGCCTGCAACATCCTCCAGCATGACCGGTTTGGCGGTGGGTCAGTCATGGTGTGGGGTGGCATTTCTTTGGGGGCCGCACAGCCCTCCATGTGCTCGCCAGAGGTAGCCTGACTGCCATTAGGTACCGAGATGAGATCCTCAGACCCCTTGTGAGACCATATGCTGGTGCGGTTGGCCCTGGGTTCCTCCTAATGCAAGACAATGCTAGACCTCATGTGGCTGGAGTGTGTCAGCAGTTCCTGCAAGAGGAAGGCATTGATGCTAAGGACTGGCCCGCCCGTTCCCCAGACCTGAATCCAATTGAGCACATCTGGGACATCATGTCTCGCTCCATCCACCAACGCCACGTTGCACTACAGACTGTCCAGGAGTTGGCGGATGCTTTAGTCCAGGTCTGGGAGGAGATCCCTCAGGAGACCATCCGCCACCTCATCAGGAGCATGCCCAGGCGTTGTAGGGAGGTCATTCAGGCACGTGGAGGCCACACACACTACTGAGCCTCATTTTGACTTGTTTTAAGGACATTACATCAAAGTTGGATCAGGCTGTAGTGTGGTTTTCCACTTTAATTTTGAGTGTGACTCCAAATCCAGACCTCCATGGGTTGATAAATTTGATTTCCATTGATAATTTTTGTGTGATTTTGTTGTCAGCACATTCAACTATGTAAAGAAAAAAGTATTTAATAAGATTATTTCATTCATTCAGATCTATGATGTGTTATTTTAGTGTTCCCTTTATTTTTTTGAGCAGTGTATAATAACCTAAACACATCATCAATTCAAATGCTTTTTAAATATGGATCTCTTGACTCAACAGAATGAAGCAAAACCATAATTCACAAATAGCCTGGTTCTCCAACAAAGTGATACCAAATAATAAGCACCAAAGAAGGCAAATAACAACAAAAAAAGGGCCTGAATTAACAATACCGTAAGAACCTGGGCAGTGCCATGTTGAGGTGTGCCAGTTTAGATGTGCTCTCCGTTCTCATAAGTGTTGCATAGCAGTCATTTTCCAGTGTTGTTGAAGGTGGCGATGCCTCTCAGATACTCCTAAAGTGGTTTATTCTGGTAGTCCTCCACGAGTCGCTTCAACTCCTGCTGGCGGCTGCGCACGCAGGGCAACTTCCGTGGCAATAGAACACCAGCGAGTTCCTGCTCCCTCTGTAGTGACGTCCTATGTTGTTGTAGTTGCAAGGCATCGAGGAACTGGCAAATTGTGGGTTGTGTCACTGTGGTATCGGTAAGACGCCCCACAAACGACTGACACCATCCCTTTGTGATGTTATTGGTCTTCCCCATGTCAGACTGCAATCTGCAGTCCGACATGCTATCCGTCCGGGATGTGGTTGTGGTCTCCCAACAACCCCATCAGTGAGGATGATGCAACCTCGGCACGAGTACCAATTGTACTCTGTACATTTCCAGAAAGATTTGTTAGCCATATCTCGTTCTTTTCTGTAAGCGTAGCCCCCATGCACCAGGATTCTGTTTCCAAGCACAGAGGACAAACTTGGGTTCCAAAGTTAGGTTCCATTGTAGCTCCTTCTTGGGGACCTCCTCAGAAAGGAATGACTGCTGAGGAATGGGGTGCTCTACTTGTACAAAATCTTGGGGTTATTAGCATACCAGTGATTTGCAGATCAAAATCCAAAACTGCAGTTCCTTTCTACAATCATGTGACAATTAGCTTTTTTCCCTATCTTCTAATACAAACCACTAAATGTTTTCTTAAATTAATCAAATCATAGGATAATTAATAGTCTATAATACGAACACTAATTATTTTAAATGTAATAGAGTAGGCTATGATAATTTAACATCACATACACCAAAATGCAAACAGCAACCGGTGCCCCCGCACATTGACTCGGTACTGATACTGTTACTTTAGTTTATTTAGTAAGTCTTTTCTTAACTCTATTTGTTGAACTGCGTTGTTGGTTAAGTGCTTGTAAGTAAACATTTCACGGTAAGGTCTACACCTGTTGTATTCGGCACATGTGACAAATATAATTTGATTTGATATATGTATTCTATCTAAAAATGTATGTGTGCCTCCATATGTAAAATCCTCTTTGTGTGTGTGCGTGTGTGTCAGGCTTGTTTATCCCTAGCTGTAATGAGGATGGATACTACAGGAAGCTGCAGTGTGATCAGGCCAGGAGAGAATGCTGGTGTGTCGACCAACAGGGAGGAGAACTAGCCAACTCCAGAATCCATGGCAACCCCGACTGTGGTAAGAGACAATCAGGGTTCAGTTTCTGAAACCCCCTGGCACACACTCAGTATAGAACCCCACTCACATACTTAGTAGGCTACAGACCACCCCACACAATCAGTACTGATACCGATACACAGTCTGTATTCCAACACATAATTCCTTTTTTTACATTTGAGTAATTTAGCAGACACTCTTATCCAGAACGACTTACAGTAATTCGCAGTGTTGTGTTCGAGATCACCTAAAGCGAGACCGATTCAAGACCAAGACCGGAGCAAATCGAGTCCGAGTCAAGACCAAAACTGGGAGGGGGACAAGGGGTCCGAAACCGAATCAAGACCGAGACCAGAAAAATGCGAGTCGAATTCAAGACCATGATTGTAATTTTGTAAAATCGCCACTGTAATAAGAGTTCAAAATGTCCAGTATTTCTGTGTTCATATTTTAGAAGAACATATGGATTCTTTAGAAAAATGCATGCTGAGGAGAAATAAAGCCACTCATCAAATTATTACTAACCCAAACACAGTGGGGAACTATGAGGGACATCTATCCCTTCAGGGAAAGCTAAGGATTTATAAAATAATAATAATAATAATAACAATTATTATTTTATTACATTATTCTTTGAAATGATGTTCTGATTTAATCCATTTTTTTTGATGGAAAGGGTTAAAACTAAAAAGAAAAAAAGATCCAATCAGGATTTTTATTTGGTCTTCTAAATCTAGCTAGTCATCAGATAGATAGAATCTGCTATTCAACTGTATAAGAACAACATTTTGGAGTGACAGTGGAATCAACCAATCACATTTAGACTTGTAATGGCTAGGACCGTTTTTACAAAAAACGTATGGAAACTTCTGCCTTCTCAAAAGCCAACAGGTCGCAGTACTTTTCCCACTGTCTATATAGCTATCGTTTGTTGTAGGCTAGTTTACAGTGGCTGCAGCAGATGTTATTGAAGAGGATGTTGTTGCTAATTTGTTAGCTTCTCCCTTTTCAAGAATAACTTTCAACAAGAAGTTAACCTTTTACTGCAGTGGGCTAAATCAGGATCACACACAGTGTGGTTCTTGGTAGTCTTAAACAAATCTACTTTGAAACAAAAAGTGTACACCTCACACACATGGTTATGGACTTTAAAAAAAATAAGACACCTGTACCATGTCAATTACAGAGTTGAAATGTATTCCATTTTTTGTTTGCATCCCAATATTACACTTTATATACATCACAGAAGACTGAACTATAACAAAACTGTTTGACATAGAAACACCGAATTTTAATCTGTTTAAAAATATTATGAAATAATATGAATAACATTCCACCCATGAGGCCAAAGAGGGCACTTTTGTTAATTGACTGCAGGAAAGGGTTGTTTCAAATGATCATCTGGTGAGTGGAACTGTGTTTTTTTGTTTTTGCTCAATCTGATTGGGTGGGCCTGGAAGGGCCTGGCTCCCCGGTAGGTGGGCCTGTGTCCACCCAGGCCCACTCATCCTTATGCCCCTGATGCAAACAGCTCATGATGACTGAATTGCACATCACAAATAGCCTACTAACCAAGATTTCGAACCAAACTTATTCAATACCTGGTTTGCATACACATTATTGCCTTAGACTCCCGAGTGGCGCAGCGGTCTAAGGCACTGCATCTCAGTGCAAGAGGCTTCACTACAGTCCCTGGTTTGAATCCAGGCTGTATCACATCCGGACGTGATTGGGAGTCCCATAGGGCAGTGCACAATTGGCACAGCATCGTCCAGGTTTGGCCCGGTGTAGGCTGTCAGTGTAAATAAGAATTTGTTCTTAACTGACTTGCCTAGTTAAATAAAGGTTCAATAAATACATTAATTATAGTTAGCATTTACTGGTAGATATCTTAAGTTGAAACGTCTTTCCCGGCTACCGATGACGTTCTTCTGTGAGCTGCTCCGTGCCAAAACCAGTTGTGAGCTGCGCGCTGTTGTGAGCTGCGCAGATGATATTCCGCTACTTTGTGCAGGATTTCTCTATTGTACTACATAATGGCTCATTTGGGGCGGCAGGTAGCCTAGTGGTTAAGAGCGTTGGGCCAGTAACCGAAAGGTCACTGGTTTGAATCCCCAAGCCGATTAGCTGAAAAATCAGTTGATGTGCCCTTGAGCAAGGCACTTATCCTCAATTGCTCCGGTAAGTCGCTCTGGATAAGAGCATCTGCTAAATTATGAAAATGAATAAGCAATATACCTCCACTACACTACTTTGATATGCATGAGTGGGGATTAAGAAGTGAGTATATGCAGTGCCACATTCAAGTCAGGGATTATTTGCATTCTAAAGAACCGCTTGTCGCTGAGAGAAAAGTATTTCAAGATAAAATGGTTGTCTGGCTGGACGGAACCTGCTGCTGATTAGAATGGTTCCTGCGGCAGGGTTCAGAAACAGCCATTAAAACCCAGACAAAGTCAAACACATGCCCTTCAGTTCACCTCTCTCTCTCTTACTCTTCTCCAGATGAGGCGGTGGCATATTCAGGTGATTTTGGCAGTGGGGTCGGATGGGAGGATGAGGAAGATAAAGAAGCGGAGGAGAATGCAGAGGAGGAGGAAGGAGAGGTGGGAGAGGCAGATGATGAAGGATATATTTGGTGAAGAAAACAATGAAGTCTAGCTGGTCCAACATTACTACCGGAGCATCTCAACTTCTCTCTCTCACACACACACACAAATAATGATCCTGAAAACCTGAAGAGATGGACACAATTGAAAAAACACACTCAGAACAACACTAAATCAGTCGTGACTAAGTGAGGTGGCGTTGGGGGTTGGAGAAGGGTTGGTGGTGTCGGTGGGGGTTGGAGAGGTAGGGGGTGTCGGTGGGGGTTGGAGAAGAGGAGGTGGGGACAGTGGGGGTTGGAGAAGAGGTGTGGACGGTGGGGGATGGAGAAGAGGTGGAGACAGTGGGGGCTGGAGAGGAGGGGGACGGTGGGGGCTGGAGAGGAGGGGGTTGGAGAAGAGGAGGGGGACGGTGGAGGGTTGGAGAAGAGGAGGTGGGGGTTGGAGAGGAGGGGTGTGGACGGTGGGGATGGAGAAGAGGTGGAGACAGTGGGGAGCTGGAGAGGAGGGGGACGGTGGGGGGCTGGAGAGGAGGGGGTTGGAGAAGAGGAGGGGGGCAGTGGGGGTTGGAGAAGAGGAGGGGGACGGTGGGGGTTGGAGAAGAGGAGGTGGAGACGGTGGGGGCTGGAGAGGAGGGGGAAGGTGGGGGTTGGAGAAGAGGAGGTGGGGACGGTGGGGGTTGGAGAGGAGGTGGGGACGGTGAGGGGTTGGGGGACGGTGGGGGTTGAAGAGGAGGGGACGGCGGGGGTGGGGGTTGGAGAAGAAGAGGTGGGGACGCTGGGGGGTTGGAGAGGAGGGTGACAAGTCAGATGTGTCCTAAATTCTTGTGAATATCTTTGTTATTTTTTCTGTTGTATGTGCAAGACAACTTTCTCCAGGAGAAGTTTTTAGCAGCTGAACATTTAAAGTTAAAGGCAGGAAGCAGCTGGAGTTTATGTGCTCATGTTAGGAACTGGAGGTGCTTTTGGGTGCTTCTCAATTAGTCATAAGTGGCTTTCTACCATTGGCTCCTATCCTTAATTTCCTTCTTTCTCTGCACTGATATGAAAGAACTGGACAGGTAAAAGCCCATTTCCTTCAGGCTTTTGCTTACTGTTTTCACCAACTGAGTGCTTTCAAATTAGTGGAAAGGAGAGCTGAGAGGAATCCACTTTATACTCATTGTATTCCTATTGCATAATTGAACTATCCCCATTCCATCCCGTATGCTTCAGCTCATCTATGACAGTAGTGCCCTGTCTCATCAAGTCTAGTAAAATTAAGTTTTTCACTCTACACTCATAAATGTGAATAAGTGTGTCTGAAGACAGATTTGCCACTATTATTAGTCCTGTATTGCTAATGCCTTGAGATACTGGCAGACAGTACTGCTTGATTGACAAGTGTCCATTGTATCATCTGTGGATCAACATTGTGTTTAATAATAAAATACATTGGTTCTATGTGGCTCTACCAGGCCACCATACTCCTCTGTCATAATGTCTTCTCCTTAATCTTGGTTTCCCATAAGTAAAATTCTTGCGAAGTTGTCACTTCCCATTCTTGCTGTTCACGCGTGAATCTGTCCACGAGCGATTATCCTCTCCTTGGCCTTTTGTCCACTCCACTCTGGACTGTTCTGTTATGTCCAGCAGTTCAGTTCACTTCCATTCCTCCTAACCTTTTTCTGCAGCTTCTGAGGCTTACATCTATAGGAAGCTAGCAAAACACCATGGAGCTTTATGTTGTCATAGGTTTAGTATGAGCCTTCATAGCTTTCTAAACCCTGATAAGCTCTACTGCCTTGAAATGTACTTTTTCAAATGGAAAAGTAATCAACCCTTTTTAATCATATTTCTGCCATGATGGAATCCGGAACATAAATTTAAAGGTCATTTGAGTGAGCCGAAAAATGCAGCGTTCACCGTGAATGACTGCAGTCTTTGCTAACGCAGGAACATTGCCTTTAAATTTCTATCACGCTGAACTTCCGCGATACGGATTTAGAGCCCTAATAGTGTTACCTCAAAGCGTCTACAACAGGTTCAAATACTATTTGAAATCTTCCAAAAACATTGACCGTTTGCTCTAGCCTACCTTGCGTGCCAGATGGGCTATTCTATTGGTTCATTGCATCGTGGAAGCTCAATAAAGCCCAGCCAAAGTATTTGCAATTACTTCAAATGGTACTTGAACCCAGGTCTCCTCTCTGAGTGCAGGGGAGAGAATAACAGATGTGTGAAAAGGGGTCTTGACAGCTTTTTCCTCAGAGCTACCCAAAGGGACCAATCAGTCTGTGCAACGTCAGATAATCAGATTTCACCTCCCATCCCGCCTGGCAGGGAGCGAGCCGTGTGTAACTTTACCAGCTGTAAATCTGACACTTAAGGGGGTCGATGCAATGGTTCTAATTGTATGGTGCTTTACTGTAATGGTAGGAATTTATTCTCCAGATGGGTACAGTATGAAAACAGAGATGACATGGTGGAAAACGCTGAAGGTGTTCAGTACTAATCTGTAGTAGAGATTGTGTATCTAAAGCTTATATAGCTTGTTTTATAAGATTGGTACCTGTGTGTATGACATTGGGGGGGAGAAACAAGATGGGTCATTATCAATCCTATCAAATAAGATCTTTATTGTCCGAGAACAATCATTCTGTTACACAAGAAGAGTGTCAGTGGCTCAGAAAGCAGACAGTAGTATGAATGAATCATGTATGTACTAAAATCAACACATTTGAAATACCAGTACTTCAAAGTTGGCACGTTAGTCAGCTCTGGTCCACTCTTTGTCGTGGTAATCATGTTACCATATCATGGTGGTATTGTAACATTGAGGAGATACAAGACTAGTCTGGCTGACGCGTGACCCACGGTCAAAGACTTAAGGGCTGGTGTTAGCAAGCCTAAGAAATGACATTATGGTAGATAAACACATTTCAAACTGATGATAGTAGCACCTTAAAACAAGGTCATAGAAAAGTCCGAATCTTTGTAAGTACTGTATGTGTGTGTGTAATTAGTCACAGTTTGCTCTGAGCAGCCTGAGCAGCCTGTAGCCTCCACACCCTCCTGACTCCCTCATCGGTCGTATCCAAGTCACAGAACACACCAATGTCGCCCTTCTGGGCGTATCTCCGTAGCAACGGCTCCAGGACAGTCATTGGGACACTGAAGTTCAGGTGAGGGTAGGTCACCTTGGCAGAAAAGTCTCTGGTGTTACTGGAAACCAGACCTAGAATACAATTAGGACAATCAGCCATGAGGTTTAGGTTAGAGAAAGAAGGGTTTGAAATGTGGCATAACAGGCTGACTACACCGCTCGCGTTACAAAATACATTTAGAAATCTATATTATTCAATTATTGTACCCACACTGCTCGCGCGCGCGCCAACAAGCTTCTGCGTTGCCAAGGGCTAAAATAGAAGTCAGTTCTATTTGTGACGAAGATCACGCTGCAAGTCCAGCCTCTCCCATCTCCTCATTGGTTTATAGAAGCAGGTACCCACGTGCCATTTCCTCATTGGTTATACCCACGTGGGTGACCGAAAAGACGAACGAGGTCAGTGGCGGTAAAGCACCTAATTTAATGAAAGTTGCCAATCACAATAAAGTCCAGAGAAGAAAAAGCCTGGAATGAGGAGAGATGATTAGAAACGATCCGGTTGACCGTTTTGTGTGTGGATTAATTGTCGGAGTAGAGGACCTTGTGCATTTCAGGTAAAATAACAACTCAATGTTTATATCCCAGGACAAATTATCTAATAGCAAGCTATCTAAATAGGACAAATTAGCTAGCAAGTGCAAGCTAGCTAGCTAAATTGACAAATGTTTTGAATGCTTTTTGACCTGTCCCCAAATGAATGTAATTGGTTCAGAGTTTTGATATTTTAACCTGCGTGTTGTGATCGCGTTTGGTGTGGGGGGACAAAATAAATGTATGCACGATGGCGCACTCTCGCAGCCGGTTTGGGTTCCATGTTAGACACAGATAGTACTGGTAATGAATGGCTGTCCTGTCATATTTTCTATGGTCAACCAGTGGCCCCCACTGTTAAAAAACAGTATCACTCTTAACATTTGCAGTTGCAGGCTTCTGTTCCAGCCATAGCTGTTCATCAGGGTCTTGACCCTGAATCAGGTGTTTTAGAGCAGGGCTGAAACTAAAGCCTACAAACCCAGTAGCTCTCCAAGAGTAGGGTTGGCTAACTCCATCCATGGCTTACCTAGCAGCTCTCCTGATCCTGCCCGCACCACAGCTCCTCCACTGGCCCCTGCCTGCACTGCAGCGGTTGTCTGCAGCATGACAGCCTGGCCATGACAGCTGATGGCCTTGGACAGGATGCCACTGGTCAGAGAGGGACCACAACGCTGGCCGAAAGCTCCGTAACCCACCACCACCACGTCCTCACCTACGGACCGACACGAGGAGACATCTCAAACGGCATCACCTACTTCCAGATCATTTCAATATCTCAAATCACATTTAGTTTATAAAGACCTTTTTACATCACAGGTTTTTACAGTAACCCAGCTTAGTAGACCAATCAGAAGCACAATGGCAAGATGAGGTTTCCTCCTTTCAGGCAGTTTTGAGAAGAACCAGGAAAGGCCCATCCTCCGCTGGCTGTCCTCTTGTGAAGAAAGAAAGAGTACACATAGTGGAGTCAGTGTGACAGTGACATCATGCCTACCTGGTGTAAATGATGTGGCCAAGCGTGACACGACTACCTCCGGGGGAAGGTGTCTTAGCTGCACCACAGCTACATCATAGGGAGACGATGCCTTGGTGGAGTACAGGACATCACTCACCACAGCATGAAACCTATGGGGAGGAAGAAAGGAATGTAAGTGACAGAGCCTTCACTTTGATCTTTATAATGTTGTGTAGACTACTTTCATCTTCATGCTGGTATGGAATAAATGTTACTTTTTTTATGTTTGCCCTGGATTTCACTTTTGTATACAAGCTTAAGTGCAACTTCAACCAACAACCCTGTATCTCCCGTACCATGAAGGACATGACCTCTTGGCTGAGGTTGCACTACACTTGCATACACGGAGCTTCAGCATTAATGAACTTCCTATGAGATGCATACAGAATAGTAACCATTATTGGTGTTGAATCTTCAGAATCACTGAATGTTATGCAAGATGCAGATAGGTCAGGTGAGTAAAATAGCAGCATGGTCCCTGTCATTGGTGTTGAATCTTACCTGTCATTGGTGTTGAATCTCAAGGTGACAACAGGTTTTCCATTGACAACATGTCGACAGGTGAACACCAACCGAGGACTAACCAGAACCCCAGAGCCCCAGAATTGTCCAGCGTCTACTAAGGCCACTGTGGGGTACTTCTGAGTTTCAGTTTCACTCTGTAAGGCTAGAAAGAAGTTTGTGGATTCCTGTATGTGGTGGATCTCTTTATGTGGATTGCAAATATTCACACACTGTGTGATGTTCCTAAGTATCATCTGGAGAGAGCACACAAGCGTCAGCCCAATCCACTCGCTGGCTTTCCAGCACAAGGGGGACACGATCAAACCGACGAGGAGCATTCGGTCTCCGTGGGCCACAAAAAGGCCCCCTCCCTCTGTACCAGGCAGGCAGCGGGCATCAGTGAGAATGAGAGCGTTACCTTCCCCGGACAGGTTACTGATGATACCCTTGCTTAGTGTGCCCATGAAGAGATCGGGGCAGAAGGCGCCGAAGGGAGAGCCGCAGGCGAGGACCGCGCATCCTTTCCGGAGAGTGGAGCTGGTCGCCCATGGTATGGTTCCAACTTTGACGTTTGACTCTTTGGCCAAAGCTGGTACCTTTGTTGTTGTTGTATGAAAAGACAAAATACAGATCATTAGACTATCAGCATTCAATGGTAAGAATGAAAATACTGTAAAGAAAACATGACTACAAGGGGGTTACACATTCCAACTGTCTGGTACCTTGAGTACAGCAAACCAGCTCAGAAACTCCGAATCCCTAACCATCTCTGCATCATCATCCTCCTCCTCCCCACCGTAAAAACTCCACTTATCAGACTCTTTGAAGATCTTCTCGAAAGCACTCTTGAACTCCAAACAGTTGGCGAGCATCAGCAGCTGTGCTGTCGCTTGGTGCCGCGAGATGATGTTGCTCTCTGCGACCGTGCATGACTGGTATGCGCATTGGTTTGTGTCCAAATCTCGCTGTTCATGGAAGTTTAGGCTAATTTTGAGTTTTCCACTGAAACTGTCTGGTAGCAGGAACCGGTGATCCGAATAGAATGCGTCCTTGTCATTCATAAAGCGAGAGAAGATAAGACCATTGCAGAGCACGAGACTAGTCTGTGAGTTCAGGATGACTCCACTACAGCTAACAGGTTTATGATCAGAAAAAGACTCAGACACCGTGACCACGCAAGACATTTTTTCAGTCGACTCCATTTCGTTGTCAGTAGCTGGGGTGTAAAACGAGAGTTTCTATTGGTCAAATGCAGGTAGGTCCCTCCACGTTTCGTTCCGTTTAAGAAACGTTTTGCAAAACAATAGGCGTACCCCGGCTAACTAACTAACATGAACTTTGTGCCAATGAAGCTAACCGACATCCACATACCAGAAAAAAAGTGAGTTTAAAAATACGACGACAACATATTCAAAAACCTTATGATGCTGATGGCTTTGCAGAATGATATTCAGAAATATCGATTATATCCTATCATCCAACAGGTAAAATATATATGATTTCTAATTTAACACAAACAACATTATTACAATCTCCACCTTGTTGATTCTACACGCTACTTCCGAATCTCCTATCATTGGACCAGAAGGAAAAGGGGGTGTAATGATAGCTTGAATCGTTACGTGATTGGCTTTCGCTTCTCCAGCCGTCTCCGGTTTCATTGGCTAGTGCTTGGTGGTCTACTGTCACGAGCGTCAACTCAGAATAATGCTGCGAATAACAGATGAGTAGCTACGGAAACAACCAATGTTGCCAAAGTAATTGCTTTACTGTTTGCCAAATCTACATGACAAAGATGTGTAATTTTCCGCCGGCCAAAACTGTAATTGTAAATAAGAATTCGTTCTTAACTGACTTGCCTAGTTAAAAAAAAGATATATATAGTCAAATATGCAGCTGCTATGAAACAGGATCGGTCCTGTCCCTGACTGTATGACACATTTCAAAGAATGTCCAGTAACATTCCATACTATAGGAAAGGAATAACTTAGTGGGCAGTATTAGACCATCACTGAGGCAATTCCAACACCATAAATTGTAGTCTCACATCCATTGTAGTCAAATGAGAACCAACATAAATATGTCATAGATCATGGATTGTAGAACATAAAATGCTAAAAAAATATATACACATTAAATCACTAATGGATTGTCCAAAATATTTATTTTGATAAGAGGGCATGCAGAATAATTTCACATTATTTACAAAAAGGATCAAAAGTACCCTCTATCTATTGCACTCACATATAGTGTCTTTCATACAAAGCCTATATTCTTCAGTACCATACAAGTACCCTCATATTATAGCTATGAGCAGCCAATAGTCACCAAGTACTTATTTTACAGTAACAAAAACCATCGATACAGTAGGTAGGTACTGGTAGTTGAAATGACATACCCCGTCTGTGACTGACAACGTGGTTGTAATAAAAACCCTGGTATTACAAAATACTGCACTTTTGTATTATAAACAAGCATTAATAAATAAAAAGTAATAATGCACTTGTAGTCACATTCATGGCATCAGTTGGTAGTGATTCAACTTGAATTGATCGATCAAAAACAATTTGACTCGAGGAAAACTTTGTCCGCATTGGTAAAATACTCCAGCTGTGCTTGATTGAGCTTGCCTGTTGCAATGGAACCAACAGAAAAGTCCCAGAAGTACAAAGTGTTTGAAAGATTTCAAATGGTATTTGAACCCAGGAATATATTACGTGGAAGGCAACAGCAGCAATGGCGAAAAGACAACGTGGAACTGTTACACCAACAAGCCCTCCTCTGTAATCAAATGCCACCGATTTAAAAATAAACCAGGGTTACGAACTGGTTCAAAGCGATGGCATGTCCTATCCTATAAGTGTAGAGGTAACGTCGTCAAACAGAGGGGATTCTCTAACTAACTTAATCATATTAATAAGAATAAGAATGTTTGACAGACGAGTTATCATTCAAAATGTTCACCACAGTACTGTCAGTAAGTAACAGATAATGTATCATTGAAAACTACAAAATGTGTAAACTACGAAATGTGTAAACTATGAAATCTTGGGATTGCAGGTTGATACTTGGCTTAGGCAAGGAAGTTTGAATTCACTACATAGGGCTCAGACGACCAATTATCAATGGGTTCAACTGTTAGAGGGTTATCAAACAATCACTAGGCCTGCATATTTCAATAGTGCAGTGTTTCCCCAACAGCACATCTTTTTTATTGTAGCCCCAAACAAACAAACAAACAAACCAGAATTGATTTAACTTGTCAATTTATCATCAAGCCCTACATGAGTTGAATGAGGTGTGCTTCTCCGGGGCTACAACAAAAAATACTGAAGGTTTATCAATAAAAGTACATTTTTCTTCAAAATATATTTACTTACTGAGGGCACACTCAAATGCAAAAATGACAATAAATATAGAATGCTAGCAGTTGATAGCTTTTTCAGCAGGTAGATTTGTGAGGCCTGTACTCTTGTTCATACAAAACAGTTGATAAACAAATACTCTTCCTTTCACACTACTGAGCCAAGCTGGCCTGGTTACGCATCAATCAGTTACTGGAACCATGCTGGAAAGGACAATTAGAAAATAAATGATGTAGCCCACCCAGTAAGGTTCAGGTTAGCTCTATAGTGTGAATCCGGCATAAGAGAAATAAGATGGGAGTGATATATAGATCAGTCAATGTACTGTGAGAGCCAGCGGAAACCATCTCCATATCCCTGTCTCTTCAGAACACTGCACATGAAGATCTCCATGGGCCTCAGGTTCAGCTCCTTCAGTGACACATTACCCTGTACAGAGAAACACACGCAGATGATAAGTGGATGGTAACTGTACTTGAAATATACATTTGTCATCCCAATCTAGTCATTGTCAAGACTAGACCCCTTTGCCTAACTCTGTAGGCCACCACCTTGAATTGGTTTCATCGAATGTCAGTTTTTTTGTAGGCTGCTGCTATAGAGGGTAAACCATGTGGGGTGCATTTATAGGTAAGCCTCTCTCCTCCTGCAGGTTGGCATTTATTGTATTGAATCTTGAACTGGAAGCAGCTCTGCAGAGTCATCACTAGCTATCACAGCCACAAAGTTATCAAGCCTAATCTTAACCTTAAATTAAGACCAGAAAGCACATTTTTGTTTTCATGAATTCTTGCTATGTTGCCAATTTTGACTTTGCTGCTGGGCCATCTAGCGGAAATCTCTCAGTTCTGCCTCCAGGGCAAGAATCGTGACAAACGTCGACCTGATCTCCTCCCTACCTTTCCGGTAGTGTGTCCAATGAGCCCAAACATCCCTCTGAGTGCGTCTTCACTGATGGCCTCTGGACGGTCGATCTTATTCCCCAGGATAAGTACAGGCACGTTGGAGATAGTGTCGTCTGTTAAGAGCGCCTGGAGAGAGAATGTACAGTCGTGGCCAAAAGTTGTCAGATGTTACTATGGAATACTGAAGTATAATTACAAGCATTTCATAAGTGTCAAAGGATTTTATTGAGAGTCAATATTTGCAGTGTTGACCCTTCTTTTTCAAGACCTCTGCAATCCACCCTGGCATGCTGTCAATTAACCTCTGGGCCACATCCTGACTGATGGCAGCCCATTCTTGCATAATCAATTCTCGGAGTTTGTTAGAATTTGTGGGTTTTTGTTTGTCCACCCGCCTCTTGAGGATTGACCACAAGTTCTCAGTGGGATTAAGGTCTGGGGAGTTCCCTGGCAATGGACCCAAAATATCAATGTTTTGTTCCCCGAGCCACTTAGTTATCATCATGCTGGAAAAGGCATTGTTCGTCACCAAACTGCTCCTGGATGGTTGGGAGAAGTTGCTCTTGGAGGATGTGCAAAATTGTGAGTGAGCCCACTCCCTTGGCTGAGAAGCAACCCCACACATGAATGGTCTCAGGATGCTTTACTGTTGACATGACACAGGACTGATGGTAGCGCTCACCTTGTCTTCTCCGGACAAGCTTTTTTCCAGATGCCCCAAACAATCGGAAAGGGGATTCATCAGAGAAAATGACTTTACCCCAGTCCTCAGCAGTCCAATCCCTGTACCTTTTGCAGAATATCACTCTGTCCCTGATGTTCTTCCTGGAGAGAAGTGGCTTCTTTGCTGCCCTTCTTGACACAGGCCATCCTCCAAAAGGTCTTTGAATCACTGTGCGTGCAGATGCACTCACACCTGCCTGCTGCCATTCCTGAGCAAGCTCTGTACTGGTGGTGCCCTGATCCCGCAGCTGAATCAACTTTAGGAGACGTCCTGGCGCTTGCTGGACTTTCTTGGGTACCCTGAAGCCTTCTTCACAACAATTGAACCGCTCTCCTTGAAGTTCTTGATGATCCGATAAATGTTTGATTTAGGTGCAATCTTACTGGCAGCAATATCCTTGCCTTTGAAGCCCTTTTTGTGCAAAGCAATGATGACGACACGTATTTCCTTGCAGGTAACCATGGTTGACAGAGGAAGAACAATGATTCCAAGCACCACCCTCCTTTTGAAGCTTCCAGTCTGTTATTCGAACTCAAATCAGCATGACAGAGTGATCTCCAGCCTTGTCCTCGTCAACACTCACACCTGTGTTAACGAGAGAATCACTGACATGTCAGCTGGTTCTTTTGTGGCAGGGCTGAAATGCAGTGGAAATGTTTTGGGGGGATTCAATTTATTTGCATGGCAAAGAGGGACTTTGCAATTAAATGCAATTCATCTGATCACTCTTCATGACATTCTGGATTATATGCAAATTGCCATCATGCAAACTGAGGCAGCAGACTTTGAAAATGTCTATTTGGGTCATTCTCAAAACGTTTGGCCACGACTGTACTGTCTTTATTGTGCTTTATGTTGTACTACTGTCAAGTAGTAGATCGGTCCAATGTCTGCAGTACATACTGTACCTATTCTCCTTTTGGGACGTCCAGATGGATGCTACGGTGAAGCTGCTCAGATTGGGCTGCACTCTCTGCCCAGCCTCTCTCAAGGTCAAACCATGGTCCACCAAACATGGTCCACCACAGTCGCTAGAATTTCACTAGATATTACTCTCCTTGTTCTTAGTCTTCTTCCACCTCTACCTCTCTCAACCAAGTTTGCATCCATTATTCTCCAAACACAGGAGAACTCACCTGTGGCCTTTTTATCCATACCAAAAGGTCTGATTGCAAAGTGAACATTTAGTGTTTGCACATGTTAAGAGTGAATTGATCAATTGGTAATTCACCTTAGCTTGTTGAACAGTGTTGCTTTTCATTTGCACACAAGATATTTTAGTTGTGAAGGTTGTGCCAAAGGTAGAGAATTACGTGTTGTGTTTGGCCAAATGTTTGTTGTAGAATTGCAATCTGAGTGTTAAGCAATACCTGCCAGTAGTATTGCAGATTTGGTGTATAGTTCTGCTAAATGAGTTACAGGTTTGGTTCATTGTGCCTCATGGGCCAGTTTTAGTGTGTAAACAATTGGGAAAAACTGTAATACTACTACGGGGGGAATGACTTACGTACATCCAGTTCAATTTTGGCTTCTTGTAGTCTCTCATGGTCTGCCGAATCCACCATGTAGACTATACCGTTTATAGCTGGGAGGTAGTTCTTCCAGATTCTCCTGGCTGGGAGTGAAAATCAAAATCAAAGCTGTTTCATTGTTCACAAGTGACCTGTCAAGGTTTCAAGACTTAACTACTAGAGAAAGCACAGTGTGCATACAGTTTGAGTTCTAATGTGTACCTTGAGTGTGACCACCAAGATCAAATGTTGTGAATGTCATCCCAGCAATGGTCAGCTCTTCTGATGCTGTGGGACAGAGGCAGACAAATAGACTAGTTGAGGAACCACCAGATAAGTGCGCTCATCGAATTACCCTTAAGACAACGATGGACAGCCATAAGTAAGTAAGCAAGGTGAACATCCTCCATGTCTTACTGGGATGTAGTGTTGGCACATGCTGTCCCAGTCGGTCATCTCTGAGCATGTGCAGTAGCGTTGTTTTCCCAGCATTGTCCAAACCAAGGAACACCAGCTTCCCAGACTTCTTATATAAACCTAGAGGGGGAGAGAGTTTATTTACCCACAGATGTAATGTAGTAAAATATGCTGATGAAAATGACATGTGATTGAATACCTGATCTGACCATATTAGGATTAGGTTAGGCGTGTGCTTTAGAAACAATGCAGTTCTCACTCCTCAGTAAGTAATTTAATTTCTCCAGTAGTTAGTTTTGATGGTTTACATTTTAACTGTACCTAGTAACTGCAGCACACCACTGAGGCCTCTGTAGATCCAGTTAAATATAAAGGACATGTTGTCTGTTGTCTTCACCTGAAACAGAATGGTTAAATCCACAACACAGTCACAGTGTAATGAACATCGTCACGGTACTTAACTCTAAAGCATACTCCGCTTCATTCATCACTTGGGGAGGGTAACCTTTCTCTTGCATTTCAAAGATGGAACAAACCAAATATAATTTTTTTTGTTTGTATTATCCTTGTACCAGGTCTAATGTGTTATTCTCCTACATTAATTTCACATTTCCACAAACGTCAAAGTGTTTCCTTTCAAATGGTATTCCTTTGAAATGGCTGGTGTGTTTACGGACATATTCAATCAATCCTTATCCCAGTCTGCTGTTCCCACATGCTTCAAGAGGGCCACCATTGTTCCTGTTCCCAAGAAAGCTAAGGTAACTGAGCTAAATGACTAATCGCCCCGTAGCACTCACTTCAGTCATCATGAAGTGCTTTGAGAGACTAGTCAAGGATCATATCACCTCCATCCTACCTGACACCCTAGACCAACTCCAATTTGCTTACCGTCCCAATAGGTCCACAGACGACGCAATCACACTGCCCTAACCCATCGGACAAGAGGAATACCTATGTAAGAATGCTGTTCGACTACAGCTCAGCATTTAACACCATAGTACCCTCCAAACTCGTCATTAAGCTCGAGACCCCAGGTCTTGACCCCGCCATGTGCAACTGGGTCCTGGACTTCGACGGGCCGCCCCCAGGTGGTGAGGGTAGGAAACATCTCCACCCCGCTGTTCCTCAACACTGGGACCCCACAAGGGTGCGTTCTCAGCCCTCTCCTGTACTCCCTGTTCACCCATGACTAGTGGCCAAGCACGCCTCCAACTCAATCATCAAGTTTGCTGACGACACTACAGTGGTAGGCTTGATTACCAACAACGACGAGACAGCCAACAGGGAGGAGGTGAGGGCACCCCCCTATCCACATCGACGGGACAGTAGTGGAGAAGGTGGAAAGTTAAGTTCCTCGGCGTACACATCACGGACAAACTGAAATGGTCCACTCACACAGATAGCGCAACAACTGTCGCAACAGCGCCTCTTCAACCTCAGGAGGCTGAAGAAATTTGACTTGTCACCAAAAACACTCAAACTTTTACAGATGCACAATCGAGAGCATCCTGTTGGGCTGTATCACCACCTGGTACGGAAACTGCTTCGCCCACAACCGTAAGGCTCTCCAGAGGGTAGTGAGGTCCGCACAACACATCATCGGGGGTAAACTACCTGCCCTCCAGAACACCTACACCACCCGATGTCACAGGAAGGCCAAAAAGATCAAGGACAACAACCACCCGAGCCACTGCCTGTTCACCCCGCTATCATCCAGAAGGCGAGGTCAGTACAGGTGCATCAAAGCTGGGACCGAGAGACTGAAAAACAGCTTCTATCTCAAGGCCATCAGACTGTTAAACAGCCATCACTAACATTGAGTGGCTGCTGCCAACATACGGACTCAAATCTCTAGCCACTTTAATAAATGTATCACTAGCCACTTAACAATGCCCCTTATATAACGTTTACATATCCTACATTACTCATCTCATATGTATATACTGTACTATATACCATCTACTGCATCTTGCCTATGCCGCTTGGCCATCGCTCATCCATATATTTATATGTACATACTCATATTCATTCCTTTACACTTGTGTATAAGGTAGTTGTGAAATTGTTAGATTCATTGTTAGATACTACTGCATGGTCGGAACTAGAAGCACAAGCATTTCGCTACACTCGCATTAACATCTGTATAAAATAAAATAAAATTTTATTTGAAGAATATGCATATCCTTGCTTCAGGGCCTGAGCTACAGGCAGTTAGATTTGGGTATGTCATTTTAGGCAAAAATTTGAAAAAAAGGGTCTGATCCTTAAGAGGTTTTAAACACCAGAAACAGCTTTTTTCCTGCAATCTAGAGCCATGATCATTATGCGTAATTCTATGTAAAAAATATGCAGAAAAAATATGCATATCTCAGCACACACACGTCTTGAACTGTCTGGTGGTTCTTTATTTATTTTTTTGGAAACTAAATATGCATCTCTGCTAAAATCTGGGTAACAGATTGAAAGGAATAAGAATAACAGAGAATACCCTCCACACACGATAAAATAAAATTTTGTAGTGAAATCACACAGCTCAATAGACCTAGTCATGGCTATTTAACCTCCAATACTGAAGCTCAATTGTTCAAACTTTTTTCCCAACCCCGGATTACCTCGTTGATATGTGTACACTGTTCCGAGTTGTTGTGCCAAGGCGAGAAAAGTGAAGGAAAATAATAAATCCACCACAAACTGTAGGTTGGCAACTGCAGCCCGTTCACACTAACAGGGAGCTGGCTAACTGATCGAGAGGTGTTCATGGGTCCTGAGACACGACCCGGGAACCCCAGGGTCCAAAATTCAAACTTTTCCCTCTGGTCTGGGTCGGGTCTCAAGTCTATGTAATGACAGCTGATAGACCTGAGAGGACCAGACCACGGCTCTGCATAGCTTATAGCATATTTATTTTACGCTAATATGGTTAATTTATTGACTTATATAAGGCTTCGCAAACAAGGTCCGGGTCTGATTGTCCTCGGTCATTTCAGGTCCAACTTTTTGGACCCGAGAAGAACTCTAAACTGATCATAGTACTCAGACTATTTTTATGAACAAGTTGTGGCTACAGATGACATTTGACACGTCCTGGGCTGCCATGGCGCACCTGTCACATTCTTGACAGTGTCTACTAACTTGCTGTGTGAATATTATGAAGTGACCTTACAGGAATGCAAAAACTAAATTCAAGAGTTGACCTATAGCTGCCCAGCTATGATAAAATACACGGTTATTGAGTAAGATTGGTCATTTTATTAAAGACTGAAATTGTTACAATGGAACTGGCTAATTACATAGTATCCTAGCTATACTGTTGACACCATACTGCAATTCGGTCTGGCAGCAGATGACTGAAAAGTTGTAACATCAGAGTTGCTGAATTAAACATCAATAAGTTAAAACAACAAACCGAGTAGGCTAGGCTGAATTGTTCGCAATTCAAACAGCCCACTCCCAATTGATCAAACTCAAAAACATGCTGGCCTGAATTTATGAATATCTACTAGATATTGATTTTCATGTAACTACTGAAGGTAAACATTTCAATCACTTACCTTGTGTCAGTGGTTCTAACACTCTGGTACTGTTACTTTTGGTCCAGGCTTTCTCCGTGGATGACATGTCAAAATTTGACAGTTCACCGGAAATGCGTAAGAACTGCTTTTGGAAAAAGGGGGGCTGTCACGTGTCAAAATACGATCCCATACATATCTGTAATTAGATTCTGAGACAAAGAACTCAATCTCAAATCAAAACACAGTTGATATTTTTCAAATAGAAAAATACACATGCCATCACGAATGAGAATTCGCACAACCATGCAGGGAATTACATAATTCGGAATGTGGTTAAGAAAATTGCCGCTAGATGGCAGTAGTGTTTTTCAATATCAGTACAGTATGCGGCTGTTCTAGCAAAGTGTAACCAAATCAACCCTCATCTACATAATATGTAATCTGGGTAACAGAGCAGAACTTTCTACAAAAGGTTGTCAACAAAGACCCAAATAAAATATTGAAAGTTGTTAAAAAAAAATAAAATGATCAGACATTTTTTCAACAGAAAAAGTTTTATTAAAAAGGCGATTGAGATGATTCTGGCATACAGTGCATGAGTAGCTATAGCTAGCACACTACCAGTGCCAGCTGTAGGACAGCACATCTCCAATGAGACCTTTGTTAAATAACAGGGAAAATGCATTTCCTAAGACATGATTTCATTACTCTTTTTGTACTTCTATCTCCTCTCATCTTCCGAGTGTGAAGAAGATAGTCTATTGTTTCTCAGTCACACCCACAACCATCGTCTATTATCTTAAAGTATGCTAGCTAAACAGATGAGACACTTCTGGTCCATTGAGTCTCCTTCGTAAAGTTAGTTCTTCTCATAGTAGAACCATTTATCCACTGGAAAAAGAAAAAAAGAATAATCACAGATGTGTACAGGGTCAATTCCATTTCAATTCAGGTAGTAAACTGAAATTGCAATTATCCCCAATGAGGAAAAATGTAATTGGAATCTTAGCTTACTTCCTGAATAGCAATGGAATTGACTGTCCTAAAAGAAAATGTGTACAACCATGCAATCCTTCCTTATCATTCCAGGTTGGTCAGAAAAGTGGGATTTTTACAATATGTGAATTAACCATCTGATAGTCAAGGCAGGATCCAATCCGTAAATCTACAATCATTTCAAGGATAATCCTTAACAGTGGGACTTACTTTTCACAATCTTAAAAGGTAAAAATAATTTAAGAGACTTACCTGAGCATGGGATAGGATCTTCAGTTCCACAAGGGCTTGTCTAAAAAAATAAAAAAAAATGGCAAAAAATACAGGCATTAATAAATACATATTTGGATGGTCTGATTGAGCAAAGTGTAAAGACGTATGCCAGACATGTTTGACAACACCAGAGGTGTGTAGGACAAGTTTGACAACACCAGAGGTGTGTAGGACAAGTTTGACAACACCAGAGGTGTGTAGGACAAGTTTGACAACACCAGAGGTGTGTAGGAGGCATGTATGTGTAGAATATTACAATCCCTGTAACACACTTTGAATTGCTCATTTTGATTTGAAGTACTGACCCCATCAACAGAAGAGTTTCATCCTTGAAATGCACTTTGAATTGCTCTATTTTACTTGAATAGCTACTGACCGTAGTACCATCCGCAGTACTGACCGCTGCAATTAAGAGCACAGCATATAAAAGGAGACAGTTCTGAGCTGACCCTGAAGTTCTAGAACAGTCATAAAGAAGCAGGAAGTACTGACCCCGCCTACGACAGCCTTGGCCTCGTCCGTAGAGCAGCAGAAGGGGCTGTCTCCCGCCGACACACACGTGTTTTTACTGCAGGATGGGAGGAAACATCAGTCAGATATTAATTCATGCTCTAATACTGTATTCAGATGAAGGGGTTAAACCAAGGCCTCATAATTTATAACCCCATTAAAAGGTGTGTTATAATAAACTAAGGTCTCCTCTTCTAGGAGACCGCTGTGTGTGTGTTAACACCTGTTTTGAGTGTTGTGCCCCTCAGACACTATCAGAAGGCGGAAACCGCCTACGTTCATACTCCTCCTGTCTGGGCCCCACCGTGGCTTTCTGAGAACACTAGGCTGCCGCAGGCCTGATGAAAACAGCCACCTGTCAGAAGATGCTTGGACTCGTTCACCTTGTTATGACCCTATACTTGTGATGAAAGGTCAAGTTTCGGTCAAACCCACTTCTGAGCTTTTAATTGCTGACAAGATGGTTGCTGTCGTCAGATGGAGGTTAGATTTATTAAAATGTTGTTGCCAGGGAAACTCACGCAAGGAGGACTGGGAGAGGCTATAGGAGTTACAGGATGTCTTAGACATTTTGCAGAACCTGGGGAGAGCTATCATATACTGTACTCTGCACCAACTTCTGCCTACAATTGTATTACTAACGGAGAATTTTAATACTTAAAGAGTGTGTTTCCTTTCCATTACTAATGCATGTTTGATAATTATATAGACCTGATCATCTGTTGAAGAAATTGACCAACACAGATTCAAACAAGTTTTTGCTTGTTGCTTTACTCAAACAGAAGTCAAATCAAATTTCACAAATTAAGCTGCAGGGTCTACATGTTAGAATTACAGATTGGGCCTTTAAGAATGACTTCGCACTAATGATATTAAAATGATTGGACTGTAATAAATGCCAGTTTTAGAGGCACTGTACTGTAAGAGGATTGTACATGGTGTTCTCTCCTCACCAGTTGAGTCCTCCAGCATTGGTCTTTTCAGAGATAAGTGCCTTCCAGAAGCCATGGGTGCTCTTGATTGTCTCAATGGCAAAGTCCTGACAGGGAAACATACAGACCGAGCAGAGGCTGTTGTCAGGGTAAGGAAACATACAGACCGAGCAGAGGCTGTTGTCAGGGTAAGGAAACATACAGACCGAGCAGAGGCTGTTGTCAGGGTAAGGAAACATACAGACCGAGCAGAGGCTGTTGTCAGGGTAAGGAAACATACAGACCAAGCAGAGGCTGTTGTCAGGATAAGGAAACATACAGACCAAGCAGAGGCTGTTGTCAGGGTAAGGAAACATACAGACCGAGCAGAGGCAGTTGTCAGGGTAAGGAAACATACAGTTTGGGGGGGTTCCTGGACACAGACCAAGCCTAGTCCCTGACTAAAATGCAAACTCATTGGAGAATCTCAATTGGGAGTGCTTTTTAGTCCAGGACTAGGCTGAATCTGTGTCAAGGGAAACCACCCTTTGTGTTTCTGTATTATGCTGAGCCGATCACTTTAAACCCAATTTTCTTACTAGTTAATATTGAACTTCACTGAACACAGGGACATACTATGTTGCAACAGAATAATATCACCCTGTGGGTCTTGCAACAGAAATGTCAGCCCTATTTGGCCAATGCAATCTAGCCTGGGTACCACACCGTGTCGGCATTCAACAACACTGCATTGCTACAAGGCTACGAAGGCATAAAAACATGATGGCTAATGCAGAAAGAGACTGGCATACAGGTTAAACTGCTATCCATGTACCTATATTGAAAAAGCTGTTTTAGATGAGTGTGGTACAAAAGACGTGGTACAAAGTAAACAAATTGAAAACTATCTTGAGTGTGGACGAAGATACTGGAACACGAGACTTTGGCAAAACCTTGCTTAACGCAACAGAAACATGGGCCACTCTGGCTCAGACACGACTGACACAACAAACTCCTGTGTATTGTTGGGTTCTGATAATATGAAATATACTTATTCATGTCCCTGATGGAGTGCTGAGGCTTAGAGGGTCTACACCAGAAGTTCATGGTTATAGGAGAAAGGTATATAGTGTGTGCAACTAAGCTTGGAATGTGTTGAGTGCAGGGAAACAATTACATGTGGTAGTACTGATAAGGGGAGAGACCTTTGAAGGATCATATCACTCAGCTTCCTGCTTAACAATAATGATGCAATGTTTAGGGATAAGGAGGAGACTCTACCCAGAGTGCAGTGTGAATACTACCACGGGAGAAGCCATGTCTGGGTCTGAATTACAGCGGTAACCACCCTTTGGGAAGAATTCAACTTGGTTAAGCTTCTCTAGTGTCTGTGAGTTACTTACTCAAAATTAGAACACTATAGAGTAAAATATGGATACCTTGTCTTTGAACTCTCCGTTGAAGGCAAACTGGTTCTCTGGTTTCCCGTCTGGTACCTTGTACCTCCTGAACCAGTCCACTGTGGCCTCCAAGTAACCTGGCTTCAGCCTCTGGATGTCACCGATGTCTGAGGTACACATGATAAGGAGACAGGTGAGAGGATGACTGTGGCAATAGGAATAGACACACACACACACTTGGGAAAACAATAGTTCAATCATTGCATTCTTCACTTGAGCAATCATATTCTAGTACTACTACTTGCAGTGACTGGACCAATGGGCAGCATTAAGGAATGGCCTGCTGTATTAGGGATTGTCAGTTTAGCCCACATCCAGCTCCTCCGGTGCTTACCGTTCAGGTCCTTAGCTTCAGGGTCCTCCACGTTGATGGCCATGACTTTCCAGTCAGTCTCCCCCTCGTCGATCATGGCCAAAACCCCCAGTACCTTCACCTTGATCACTTCACCACGCAAACACACCTGGAGAGGAGACAGGGATGTGATCAGTACAACATAGAGAAGTATGATATTGGTATGGGGATAGGTCAATTTCAATGATAGTATGTAAAAAACAGATCACATGCCTGAGGAAAGTTCATTTCATCTGACACCCACACATGAAGCTCACACCACAAATTCACTACAGACAGCCAAATTGTTACCAACATACTTTTCAAAATTGGACACTTTGCTTAGGAGACAAAAAGCTGCTTTGAATGACACCTGAAGCAAGTAAGAATTTCAGAGAGTGAATGGAATAAACCAGATCAGCTCTAAAGGTTTAATGGTTATAGGATAAAGAACAAGTGCTGTACCTTGGTACCGATTTCACAGACGTCAATTGGGTCGTTGTCACCACAGCAGCCGGTGTCTCCATCTTTGTGCCCGGGGTCCTCCCAAGTCTATCAATAAAGAGAAATATCACTGTCAAAAAAAGATTGAGATACTTAGTTCATATCACTACAGAGAAATAGGCAATCAATGCCAACTCAGTTCTAGGTGATCAATGAATTGAGTTAGACACGGATAGCGTAGTCTACATTGTCAGACCATATGTAGCTTGATACCAGGTTAGTGACTGTCTGGTGGCAGGTTAGTGACTGTCTGACCTGAGGTATTGCTCCATAGTTCCAGATGTAGCCTTTGTGGGGGAAAACGTTGGCGACGTAACGCAGGTTCCCCTTCTTCACATCCTGCTTAATCGGATTCAGGGGGTCTTTAGTCGCAATCTGGAAGTAGCAAAGCCAAACATTATTGAATGTGCTGTCATCGTCTTGAAAAACAATCTGGCCCTAATGGCCACACATCCTCTTAAATCTCCGCCCAGTACAGCCAGAATAAGACTGACCACCCCTCAGAGCCTGGTTCCTTTCTAGGTTTCTTCCCAGGTTCCTGCTTTCTAGACTGTGTTTCTACCTCTGCATTGCTTGCTCTATTTTAGGCTGGGTATCTGTAAAGCACATTGTGACTGCTGATGTAAAAAGGTCTTCATAAAATAAATGTGATGCCTTATTTTGCTTTCCTCTTGACTAGCCAGGGGCCAGATTCCCAGACAAAGACTAACCTTAGTCCAGGATTTTTCAAACAAATGCTCAATTTATTTTTATTTAACCAGGTAGGCTAGTTGAGAACAAGTTCTCATTTACAACTGCGACCTGGCCAAGATAAAGCAAAGCAGTGCGACAAAAACAACAAGAGTTACACATGGAATAAACAAGCGTACAGTCAATAACACAATAGGGGGAAAAAGTGTATAATATATATATATATATATATATATATATACACACATACACAGTGAGGGGAAAAAAAGTATTTGATCCCCTGCTGATTTTGTACGTTTGCCCACTGACAAAGAAATGATCAGTCTATAATTTTAATGGTAGGTTTATTTGAACAGTGAGAGACAGAATAACAAAAAAATCCAGAAAAACACAAGTGAAAAATGTTATAAATTGATGTGAATTTTAATGAGGGAAATAAGTATTTGACCCCTCTGCAAAACATGACTTAGTACTTGGTGGCAAAACACTTGTTGGTAATCACAGAGGTCAGATGTTTCTTGTAGTTGGCCACCATGTTTTGCACACATCTCAGGAGGGATTTTTTTTTATCCCCTTCTGATTTTTCACTTGCGCTTTTCTGGATTTTTTTGTTGTTATTCTGTCTCTCACTGTTCAAATAAACCTACCATTACATAAACCTACCAAACGTACAAAATCAGAAGGGGATCAAATACTTTTTTTCCCCTCACTGTGTGTGTGTGTGTGTGTGTGTGTATATATTACACATATACACACACACACACACACACACACACACACACATACAGTGTGCAAATGGCGTGAGGTGGTTAGGCAATACATAGGACATAGTAGCGATGTAATTACAATTTAGCAAATTAACACTGGAGTGATAGATGTGAAGATGATGATGTGCAAGTAGAAGTACTGGTGTGCAAAAGAACAGAAAAGTAAAACAATATGGGGGTGAGGTAGGTAGATTGGATGGGCTATTTACAGATGGGCTATGTACAGCAGCAGTGATCGGTTAGCTGCTCAGATAGCTGAGGTTTAAGGTTAGTGAGGGAAATATAAAAGTCTCCAGCTTCAGTGATTTTTGTAATTCGTTCCAGTCATTGGCAGCAGAGAAGGAAAGGCGGCCAAAGGAGGTGTTGGCTTTGGGGGTGACCAGTGAGATATACCTGCTGGACCCGTGACCAGATCAGAAACTGGATTGCACAGCGGAGAAGGTACAGTGGGATTCGAAATGTTCAGTGATCTGTTTGTTAACTTGGCTTTCAAAAGACTTTATAAAGATATAAGTCTGTAACAGTTTGGGTCTAGAGTGTCACCCCCTTTTGAAGAGGGGGATGACCGCGGCAGCTTTCCAGTCTTTAGGAATCTCGGACGATACGAAAGAGAGGTTGAACAGACTGGTAATAGGGGTTGCAACAATGGCGGCAGATAATTTTAGAAAGAGAGGGTCCAGATTGTCTAGCCCAGCTGATTTGTACAGGTCCAGGTTTTGCAGCTCCATCAGGACATCTGCTATCTGGATTTGGGTGAAGGAGAAGCTGGGGAGGCTTGGGCAAGTAGATGCGGGGGGTGCGGAGCTGTTGGCCAGGGTTGGGGTAGCCAGGAGGAAAGCATGGCCAGCCGTAGAGAAATGCTTATTGAAATTCTCGATACTCTTAGAGGCACTCTTATTCTCCATGGACTTTACAGTGTCCCAGAACTGGAGAATCTCTATTGAAATAACTAAAAAGCTAAACGGACAAGGCCTAATCGGTATCCAGGAAACCGACCCTAGATCGTAAAAGCCAGACTAATCTGGCTAAATAAAGGTTGAGTTGTTCTGATTAGTGACAAATGGATACAGGTAAGTAGGTTTGCATTATTATATTACGCTTATGGACAAAGACCTGGTATATTACTGTAAAGGTAAAGTTAGCAGGTGAAGGATCTCCGCAAGGCCTTGAGCACAACGTACACACCAGAGTCAGGCTCAATTCGAAATGAAGGCAGTCAAATCAGGAAGTAAACTAACTTTTCTAATTCAAATTGAAAAAAGGGCATTTATTTTCAATGACTCCTCAATAAAAAATATGTTGTAAAAGTAAAAAAAAAAAAAAAAGAAATCTGAATTTAAAATTCAAATCACTTCCTGAATTGACCAGTGGAGGTTCTAGACCCTTTCAACTGGGGGGGGCCAAGCTGGGGCCAGTTGTACTGTTAGAGGGGCCAGTTACATTAGACGTTATTGTTGTCATATCATTTTCTTCACTTCATTGCAGGCATTAGTAGGCAAAAGACCATGTCCCTCTAGTAAATGTGTGGGTTTAATTAGTTTTCCACGTTGCCACTGTCTAATAACGGATGTAAAAAAAGGATAGCTAAAATTATTTCATACTCCACATTTAGGGGGGCCACAAGGGGGTCCAAAATTGTTGTCACAGGGGCACTGGCCCCCTGCCCCCAGAACCGCCAGTGGAATTGACTGCATTCAATTTGAATTGAGCCCAACCCTAGTACACACCACAAGGTTGTTTCTGCACCCTGCACATCAGGGACCACAATGGAAATACGCCACTGACTTTGTGGTATGCTGGTCATGTTTTTCACATAAATGTACTGTGTATTTAAAAAAAACTGGCACATTAAATCAATCAAGGTGAACCTACCTCCATCTTTGAATTTGTCCATCTTGGTACTTCAACAACCACGTGGAAAATGTTCTGAAAGAGAAGAAAGCCATAAATCACTGCTTTTTTTGTGTGCCTGTGTCACATACACTACATCTCATTCCAAAATCAGTTGGTCCCCCTTTGCTGCGAGAACAGCCTACACTCTTTTGGGAAGGCTTTCCACCAGATGTTGGAACATTTCTGCAGGGACTTGCTTCCATTCAGCCACAAGAGCATTAGCACCAATGTTGGGCGATTAGGCCTGGCTCACAGTCGGTGTTCCAATTCATCCCAAAGGAGTTTGATATGGTTGAGGTCAGGGCTCTGTGCAGGCCAGTTAAGTTCTTCCACACAGATTTAAACAAACCATTTCTGTATGGACCTCGCTTTGTGCATGGGGGCATTGTCATGCTGAAACAGGAAAGGGCCTTCCCCAAACTGTTGCCACAAAGTTGGAAGCACAGAATCATCTAGAATGTCATTGTATGCTGTAGCGTCAAGATTTCCCTTCACTGGAACTAAGGGGCCTAGCCAGAACCATGAAAAACAGCTCCAGACCATTATTCCTTCCTCCATCAAACTTTACAGTTGGCACTATGCATTGGGGCAGGTAGTGTTCTCCTGGCATCTGCCAAACCCAGACTTGTCCTTTGGACTGCCAGATTGTGCAGTGTGATTCATCACTCCAGAGAACGCGTTTCCACTGCTCCGGAGTCCAATGGCAGCGAGCTTTACACCACTCCAGTTGACGCTTGGCATTGCGCATGGTGATCTTAGGCTTGTGTGCGGTTGCTCGTCCATGGAAACCCATTTTATGAAGCTCCCGACAAATAGTTATTGTGCTGACGTTGCTTTCAGAGGCAGTTTGGAACTTGGTAGTGAGTGTTGCAAACGTGAACAGATTATTTTTACGCACTTCAGCACTTGGCGGTCTCGTTCTGTGAGCTTGTGTGGCCTACTACTTTGTGGCTGAGCCATTGTTGCTCCTAAACGTTTCCACTTCACAATAACAGCACTTACAGTTGACCGGGGAAGCTCTAGCAGGGAACATTTTGACGAAATGACTTGTTGTAAAGGTCACTGAGCACGTTGAAAGTCACTGAGCTCTTCAGTAAGGCCATTATATAGCAAATGCTTCCTATGGAGATAGCATAGCTGTGTGCTCGATTTTATACACCGGTCAGCAACGGGTGTGGCTGAAATAGCTGAATCCACTAATTTGAAGGGGTGTCCACATACTTTTGTACTTTTGTGTGTGTGTGTGTGTGTGATATATATTACACACACACACTATCGGTAAAAAGCTTTAGAACACCTACTCATTCAAGGGGTTTTCCTTTATTTTTACATTGTAGAATAATAGTGAAGACATCAAAACTATGAAATAAAACATGGAATCAGTGTTAAACAAATCAAAATATATGTTATATTTGAGATTATTCAAATAGCCACCCTTTGCCTTGATGACAGCTTTGCACTCTCTTGGCATTCTCTCAACCAGGTTCACCTGGAATGCTTTTACAACAGTCTTGAATGAGTTCCCACATATGCTGAGCACTTGTTGGCTGCTTTTCCTTCACTCTGCAGTCAGACTCATCCCAAACCATTTCAATTTGGTTGAGGTCAGGGGATTGTGGAGGCCAGGTCATCTGATGCAGCACTCCATCTCGCTCCTTCTTGGTAAAATAGCCCTTACACAGCCTGGAGGTGTGCTGGGTCATTGTCCAGTTGAAAAACAAATTATAGTCCCAAGCCAGATAGGATGGCGTATCGCTGCAGAATGCTGTGGTAGCCATGCTGGTTAAGTGTGCCTTGAAT
The DNA here is from genome assembly GCA_030435695.1 of Brachymystax lenok tsinlingensis. Taxonomy (NCBI): domain Eukaryota; kingdom Metazoa; phylum Chordata; class Actinopteri; order Salmoniformes; family Salmonidae; genus Brachymystax; species Brachymystax lenok. The sequence goes on along the minus strand of CM059805.1, from coordinate 358,245 downwards.
TCTAAATAAATCACAAACAGTGTCACCAGCAAAGCACCCCCACAACACCCCCTCCTCCATGCTTTATGGTGGGAAATAAATATGCAAAGATCATCTGTTCACCCCCACCGTGTCTCACAAAGACACGGTGGTTGGAACCAAAGATCTACAGTTTGGACTCTAGATCAAAAGACAAATTTCCACCGGTCTAAAAGGCCATTACTCGTGTTTCTTGGCCTAAGCAAGTCTCTTTTTCTTCTTAGTTTCCTTTAGTAGTGGTTTCTCCGCAGCAATTCGACCATGAAGGCCTGATTCACAGTCTCCTATTAACAGTTGATATTGAGATGTGTTTGTTTCTTGAACTCTGAAGCATTTATTTGGGCTGCAATTTCTGAGGCTGGTAAATCTAATGAACTTATCCTCTGCAGCAGAGGTAACTCTGGGTCTTCCATTACTGTGGCGGTCCTCATGAGAGCCTGTTTCACCATAGTGCTTGATGGTTTTTGCAACTGCACTTCAAGAAACTTTCAAAGTTCTTGACATTTTGCATATTGACTGACCTTCACGTCTTAAAGTAATGATGGACTGTCGTTTCTCTTTGCTTATTTGAGCGGTTCTTGCCATAATATGGACTTGGTCTTTTACCAAATAGGGCTATCTTCTGTATCTTCCCTACCTTGTCACAACACAACTGATTGGCTCAAACGCATTAAAAAGGAAAGAAATTCCACAAATTAACTTTTAAGAAGGCACACCTGTTAATTGAAATGCATTCCAGGTGACTATCTCATGACTCATATCTCATGACTCATATCTCATGACTATCTCAGCTGGTTGAGAGAATGCCAAGAATGTATAAAGCTGTCAAGCAAAGGGTGGCTATTTGAAGAATCTCAAATATAAGACTATTTTTTGGGGGGTTACTACATGATTCCATATGTGTCATTTCATAGTTTTGATGTCTTTACTATTATTCTACAATGTAGAAAATAAAAAATAAAGAAAAACCCTTGAATGAGTAGGTGTTCTAAAACGTTTGACCGGTAGTGTATCATAATAACAATATACCCAGGTATAAATGTATTTATGACTATGGATGAGTTGGAGGAAACGAAAGGCAATCCAACTGGGATATATTATTCCAGTGAGATAAGATAACAGGAAATCGAGAATTACTGCATAATGACTAAAGAGTTCAGTGTTGGAGGGGTAAAGACCATTGCTTTGACAAACAGACTATGACCTTGCTAGTGCTACTCCTACTCTCCCACATGCATAATACATTAAAGCTATTCTGACCACAAGGTTTCACCATGGAATCAAAAGTTAGACTTAGTGAGTGTCTTTCTATAAAGTAACAGTTGAGTAGATATCCCATCTACATTCAGTTTGTGTTATTGTGTAATGGGGTGTTGTAGCGGGATAAGGGTGACATACTTTACCTGGCTCTCATCAGCGTACATAGGTATGTCATGGAATGGGGAGATATACTTTCCATCAGCATTTTCTACAGAGAACAGACAATATCATACAAGTAAATTAATCCATATGAATTCAATCACTTTGACTGCATCCCTTTTGATTTAAACAAAAACATTTCTATACATGTTTGCCCATGGAAGAAGTGGTCTGAAAGTGACTTTTTGGATCTGAATGCCAAAACATTTAGGAGATATGGGTAAACTTTGAGCACCTCTTTTGCATACCCCACCATAACATGAGTACATTCACGTCTTCTTCACTGGAAAAGATAAACGGTTGAGATTGATATCATTGAAAAGATGAAATACAGGATTGTCAAACTATGACAATCCTGTATTTAATCTTTTCAATGATATCAATCTCAACCGTTTATCTTTTACAGTGATGAAGACGTGAATGTACTCATGGTGTGGTGGGGTATGCAAAATGGGTCAACTTTGAGCACCTCGATCTCCTGAATGTTTTGGCATTCAGATCCAAAAAGTCACTTTCAGACCACTGGGCAAACAATTATAGATTATTTTATTACCTTTACAAAAGGTGCAATATACAGAAATCGCTCCGACATTTCCTGGTTGCAAAAATTCGTATAGTTTACTTGTTTTTTCACATAAACTGAAATTAGGCAATGTAGAGAATCGTACCATCTAAACAGCTGTGAAATATATTTTCAATAACCAAAAATATTGTATTTTCAGCTGTTTGAAGCTAGTGACTTGCCTAGTTAAATAAAGGTTAAATAAAAAAATTAAGTGTACAAAACCAAAAGTAAAAAATGCAAAAATGAAACTTAAGGACAGGAAGTATAGAAATAGCACACATAGAAAAGAACTTGCATAAGTGTACCGATTAAGCTCACCAAAATCTTTTAAGACATGTAATGTATACAGCCCTAATTATCTTTTTATTTTTTATTTAAGTGGACACAAAATGAAATATGAATCTGTCGTGAAGTTTTATGACTTTACTTACAAAAATACGTGAAAAGCCTGAGCTGGGCTTAATGTAAGTGGGCTTAATGGGTACGTCGGCTTTATAGGTACTTACCCAGCAGCTTCTTAAACTTGCTTCCAATGAGAATGACAGACCTATAACTATGTGAAATTGTCTGGGTTGCCCAAAGTTACATACTGCAGCTTTAACGTCAATTATGTAAAAATATGCATAAACTCTGATTTTTTTACATTTTCGCACGTTGTACTTTACATCATCTGAGGGTTTTGTGTAGTGCCTGCCATAGTTAAGACAAAACGCTCTTGAATACAGGGTGGGTGTCTTTTCAATCATAGAAATTGAAGTCATAGAATGGATCTATCCCTTCAGACCGCTACAATTTAGCTTGCACACCATTGAAATTTAAAGTTGCAATATGTAACTTTTTGGGCGACACGACCAAATTTACATTGAAATGTGAGTTATAGATCTGTCATTCTCACTGAACCAATTCTAAGAAGCGGTAGATCTGTTCTATGTGCTTTATTTCTATGCTCCCCGGTCTTAAATTGAGTTTTTGCGTATTTTACTTTCGGTTTTGTACATCAGCTTCAAAAAGCTGAAAATACAATATATTTTTGTTTATGGATAATATATTTCAAGGCAGTTCACATGGTACAATGATTCTCTAAAATATACTCATGTTTAAACAAACTGAAAATAGGCAAACTATTATTATTTTAGCAAACACGAAATGGCGGCGCGATTTCTGCATAGTGTAACATTTCAATTTAATTTAATGAGAACTTATAATAACTACCACAAAGATGGCCGCTCGTCCACCCACTGTCAAATGTCAACATAAATGTCCATCCATAGCAACGGCTCCACTTGGGCTGGTAGCCTAGTGGTTCGAGCGTTGGGCCAGTAACCGAAAGGTTGCTGGATAGCATCCCCGAGCTGACAAGGTAAAAATCTGTCGTGTTCTGAGACTGAGCAAGGCAGTTATCCCACTGTTCCCCGGGCGCCGAAGACATGGATGTCGATTAAGGCAGCCCCCGCATCTCTCTGATTCAGATGGGTTGGGTTAAATGCGGGAGACCCATTTCAGTTGAAGGAATTCAGTTGTACAACTGACTACTTATCACCCTTTCCTTACTCACCGAGTCAGAGCTGCCATGACTGGAGTGCAATCAGAGCAAGCTGCATGTGCACAGGGAGCGAGTGACAGAGAGAAGCAGATAATGGATTTATTAATGGAGGTAGTTATTTCAGATTTCGGGCAATAGGGCCTGGGTAGGGCCTGAATGTTGCGGGCATAGGTAGTGCCCACGAAGGGCTCTACTGTAAATGTAATCAAACTCTCTTACACATTAATAATGCAATGGACATACGGGCTCAAATCACAAAGGCTGCACTGTATGCAACACATATGAAAAACGGCTGCGTCACATTCAATATGAACAAGGATACATTCAGCCTAACTGGTTAAATGAGAAACACCTTTGACAGGTCTTGAAGCCTCATCTTAGAAACTGGGCGTAACCCACACAATTTAGAAACTGAATTCTCTACATTTCTGGCGTGGTAGCCCTTTCAACAGATGGTAATGTTAACCATATACTGTCATTTCACGAAGCTGTCTGCCACCCAAGGGCAATGCCCCGACTCTCCAACGCTTAACTTTCAAAATAATTTCAAAAGGCTAAAAATACACTTATTGTACATTGTTTTAACCGGCTTTATCACAGTTGCAGCAGACAGTATTTCCAGTGACAACGGGTTTCTGGCAGCCTTCTTTCTTATGCTCATCTACACACAGGTGTTCGGAGACGCAGATCACTAATTACCACAGGTGGTCCCTGTCTTCATTAAACATGCGCTGTAACATGGAGATATGGCTATGTGGGAACACTAACCCTATCAAAGGTGTGTATCAATTTAACCTATTTTTGTATTTATTATTTCTCATAAGGTCTGTATGCTTCCAAAACCATGCTGTAAGCTATACGTGTTAATGTTCAGACCAAGTATTAGTGCTCTTAACAAAACTCCCCATACAGAGGTCTTCGTCCAATGACTTGCGTAATGTATGGAACAGATACCTGTTCAAGGGCTAGGAGCCAGCTGTGGTCGATACATTAAGCTGAGAACCCAAGAAAGAGAAGCTGAAAGCCCCTGGCCTTGGGCCCCCTTGGGTTCTCGAGAGTTACTTGTGTGGTATCCCAACACTAGTTTATCAGAAATACCACAACTACAGAATTAATCTAATAAACACTTAACATAGGAATTAATTGGATCCTGATACCAAGTCAAGTTCAAGTACAGCAAGTTCGATAGAAGCATATGTCAGCCAACCGGCAAAACTGGTCCATTCAATTACTATTTTGTCTGCTCAAATCAATCAATGTGGAGCAAAGGCTAAGCGATGGTACACGCCTATAATTATAAACCTACGATACTAGGTGACAATGTGTGAAATATAGCTACACTTGAACGTAGCATTAGATAAGAGTATAAAACCAATGCGAAAACAATGAATAAAAGTGACACGTGGGAGGTCGGGGCCCGATCCTAGTAGCAAACCGGCGAACCACAATGGACACGATTATAGCAAGCTAATAGGCTAAATTAATGTTCATTAAAAAGTGAACCATACTTACTGAAAAACAAACGATAGCTCAATGTATTGGGGTTCCCCCTCTCTTCGACTGTGAAGCTCATACTTAATCTGTGTTGGTTTCTTGCCGAAACTGCGGTGATGGTTAATGCACTTTGAGTGTTCAAAAGAAGTCCACCCAGAACTACACTGCACATGCGCATTTCTAGGCGGAGAGCTTGGAAAGTGCAGCAACTGCGCATAACGAATAATCACATCGCGCTGAAGATTACGTAGGCATACTGATACTGTCTGTGGTTCATTCTAAGAGTTTATCATTGTTTTTGCAAACCAAAACACAAAGTATACAAGCGATGGACACTATTTCCGTGCTTTTACGGCCCATAATGCAATTCTCAAGAAATGGGCGTGGCTTTACAATGGTTTCAGATTTGAAGAAAAATGGTTGAAAATATGCAGCGAAGTCCGACGAGAGCAGATAGAAATGTGTTGCTTTGATTATGATAAATGTTAAGAACATGTTGAGCAATGTAATGACTTAAAATAATTTACACTTTGTTGTCTGACAATTTGTTAGCTACTCTATCCTTACGAACCGCATAGCATATCATTACAGCAATATGTTGTGTTAGCTACCTACTGTAACATTAGTTGGCTACTAATACATTGAACTTGCCAGTATATTTACTTTATGCAATCTAACTAACTACAAAACTTTTATTTACTTGATTATTCATGTCATTCATAGTTTAGCTAAGTGGTATAGTCGTTTGAGTGCGTTCGTAAATGATCTCTAGCTATCCCGATTTCAGAGCACTCATGCTGGCATAGAATAACTGATGAATTTACCAACGCTCAACACCAGTTGAATGTTGCCGTGTCAGTAAACGTCTGCAAAAAAGCAGAATTAAATTGTTGCCAGCAGCACAGTTACAGTCACCAACGCTCTGGATAACATGAAAACTGCCTAACCAGCTCTGCTAGGACTAGTAAAATGGTCAGAATGAGGTGTTCTCTCATTTGTGTCTGGAAGTAGCTAGCAAATTCGCTTGGGTGCTTCGGATCAGCCCCACTCCTTGGCCAGAGCGTCCAGTGTGCGGAAATCTGACAACACCCTGAATTTAAACGCCCAGAGCACACTCTGGCACCCCAGATTGAATTTACGAACACACCCTAAATCTAGCTAGTAATTTGTTAACAAGCTAGCAATAGGTTGCATAGCAACAGCATAAACTGCTCTGGTAGACAGGCGAAGCGCTAGTATGCTCAACTGAAAGGTTACCGTTCGTTTATAGTATACTAAAATTAACTTGTAGTATATACTCATTAAGTATACAGTATGAGTATTCGAACACAGCTATAGACTGTAAAAAAATAGGTCGTTGCCCGGCAGGCGACAAGCTTTGTCGTAACCCTCTCGCTTTGCCTCTTCCTCTCTATTTGAAAACTGTGATTCTTCTTTATCGTTTGTCATTGCATGATATCTCCACCAGGCGACAGCGGGGCTACTCTTCCACTAACGTCATACCCGGTCTCCTTCTGTTGTTGTTCTTCCTGCCTGTCGGAGGGAGTGGGTCTGTGCTGACGGCTGGGAGGACGAGAGGAGACACAAGAAAGACTTGGGAAGAGATAAGAGAGAAAGAAAAAAGGCCGTGGGTTCCACCGTCGGTCGGGTTAGGCATCAACCACCTACAGATTACAACACCGTCTGACCAGTCACTAAACCGGGGTTGAAATGTCGTCGTCTACCAGTCGTCAGTTTAGCGAGAGCAGGGTCATTCCGACCAGGACGGTGTTGATCAACGATACAACGCAGCTACCTCATGACTATTGCACCACCCCAGGAGGCACTTTATTTTCGACCACTCCGGGAGGTAAAACCAACACAAATTAAAAAATTGCATATTGTTGCTTGTTTGTCCCGCCCCTGCCGTCCCGTTTGACAATGTGATTGGTTAGTGTTCAACAGCAGTGATTCTGAATCATGGAGGCTGCCTACATAACAATGCAATATATTATTTATTGTAGAGGAGGCTGGTGGGAGGAGATATAGGAGGACGGGTTCATTGTAATAGCTGGAATGGAGCGGATAATGGAACGGTATCAAACATGGAAACCACATGTTTGACTCCGTTCCATTTATTCCATTCCAGCCATAACATTGAGCCCACCCTCCTATAGCGCCTCCCACCAGTCGCCTCTGATTTATTGATTTATGCTCTATTGGGTCATTTGTCATTTTCAATAATGAGTAATGTTTTGAGCTAGTCTCTATTAAAATAGATATGTCCATTTTATATATTATATAATAATTAACAGATTGCATTTTGCTCCCCCATCGCCTACTAGTTTTGCCTACTGGAATGTTTTGCTTCTCTCCTGCGCGCCACTGTTTTGGTTCAGTGCAGTTAGAAAGCAGTAGTTGCACCACTGATATTTAAAACGAAAAGGCACCTGCAAAATAAGATATCTATTATGTTGTGCTGTTACATTTGTGTCGTTGTTTCATGTCCGATGCACTCAGTATTGTCATTTCACTTTGCCTGTAAGAATCACAATGATCACGGGCATGTATGATTAGGCTTCGCTGTATCGTAGCCTCTGGGAGAATCTTAAAAAGTTCTTAAGGATCAGACCCTTTTTTAAAATTTTCGCCTGAAATTACATACCCAAATCTAACTGCCTGTAGCTCAGGACCTGAAGCAATGATATGCATATTCTTGATACCATTTGAAAGGAAACACTTTGAAGTTTGTGGAAATGTGAAATGAATGTAGGAGAATATAACACATTAGATTTGGTAAAAGAAAATAAATAACATTTTTTTTCTTTGTAGCATCGTCATCGTCTTTGAAATGCAAGAAAAAGGACATAATGTATTATTCCATCCCAGGTGCAATTTAGATTTTGGCCACTAGATGACAGCAGTGTATGTACAAAGTTTTAGACTGATTCAATGAACCATTGCATATCTGTTCAAAATGTTGTATCAAGACTGCCAAAATGTGCCTAATTGGTTTATTAATACATTTTAAAGTTCTTAATTGTGCACTCCTCAAACAATAGCATGGTATTATTTCACTGTAATAGCTACTGTAAATTGGACAGTGCAGTTAGATTAACAATAATTGAAGCTTTCTGCCCATATCAGATATGTCTATGTCCTGTGATGATTTTTTTTTATACTTACAACCTCATGCTAATCACATTAGCCTACGTTAGCTCAACCGCACCGTAGAGGTTAATTGATCACGGTCTTTCGCCTCATTCTAAAAACCTATTGGAGGAGAAGGTCAGAGGGAAGGGACCTCTGGCTTTCTCATCCAGTGGGTTTTGAGGTGGAAGTGAGGACAATGCAATTGAGATCTCCCACTGACCCAGAGTAGCCTTCCATCAGCCTACCAAAGGTTGCACCTTTGTAGAAAACTGCATATCTGGTAGCTCGGATGTAGATACTGAGAAATAATCAGTAGGCCTAATGTTACATGATTAAATCTGTGAAATAATTTCTCCCCCAATCTCTTTACAGGCATTTAACACCATTCTGCATTTTTGCCATCTATTTCCCCAACGTCAATCACTTAAGTCACATTGTTAAAATGTTTTCATTCAGTTACAAAAGTAACAGTCCATGGCTGAGCCCTATATGTGAGTGCACTGTGGCCGCTTTGTGGTTAAAACAAAATATGTATAAGTACTGAAAAGCTTTGTTCTGGTGACTTTTTAAAAGGGAACAAATGTAATAAAAATATAATTTCCACCCCCAGAAATGTGCTCAATAATGTATTGATAAAATTATTATAGTATACAGGATGCAATTTCTTTATGAAATAAAACATTTATATTGCCAAAATTAAGAGAGTAACATTTGGCTGAACATGAATTATAGCCAACAAAATCATGCAGGGCGTTGGAAATCTCTTTTCAGGTTCTGACAAAAACCTAGTTCTTCATCAGGCATCCATATATAGGTGGGGGTGAACGGTCCTATATATAGGGGCAGTACTCAGTGACATCCCTTACTGAAACAGGAGGTAAAAAATGTATAACAGAGGTTCACAATATTAACATTCAATGTATTAAAATATATGATACACAAGGAATGTGATCAATATTTACAGTAATATACATACAATATTCAATTAGGATAAAATCAAATAAAAACTATAATTTGGACATTTTGAAACTATAAAAACGGTTTCAAGTCAAACTCCTAGTTAAGGCCAAGAGGAGACAGTGTGCTGAGCCTGTGGATCCAGAAAGAATCCCTTTGAAGACGTTTCCTCTCAATGTCCCCGTGACATCTTGGTCGTTTCTATTCCAATGTATCTCAGAGAACTAATAGGATGTCCAGCTTGTACAAAATGAACAGCAACCGGATTGTTTGTCTCACCTGCCCGTATATTGCTGCGGTGCTCAGTGATCCATGTCTTAAGGCTGCTACGGGTTTTCCCTATGTAAGACAGACCACAAGGATATGCATGTAATCAGGCCTTTGATCTTAAATCTTTGTCCTGTGCGGAGGTGGGTAAATTAGTTGCATTTGTAAGTGAAGCTGCATTGAGCACATTGGCCACATTTGTAATTACCCTCCGGAACCCTGTCCAAGAAAGTTTCCCTTTTCTCTGGTGGGTAATCAGATGTAACCACAATGTCTCTCACGTTTGGGAGGTTTTTTAAAGACCGTACATGAGGGATATAAAAAAAATGGGGTTCAATCAAAGCTGTCATCAAGGCAAAGGGTGACTACTTTGATGAATCTCAAATATAAAATATATTTTGATTTGTTTAACACTTTTTTTGGTTACTACATTATTCCATATGTGGTATTTCATAGTTTTGATGTCTTCACTATTATTCTACAATGTAGAAAATAGTAAAAATAAAGAAAAACCCTGGAATGAGTAGGTGTGTCCAAACTTTTGACTTGTACTGTGTATATATATGGAGCAATTTAGCAAGTAAGATTTGTTATCTGTAATGGTTATGATAAATTAGGCATTGTTGTGCACTGTTGGCGTATAGATAGATACTGTTTATTGCAACAAAAACAAATCTGGCATTGTGTTTCTAAAATGTTTATTTGATTTGAGTACTGGATTTCAATGTAATTTATTGTGGCAGAACTTAATAGTTGTGTTCTATTCATAAATATGGATTCCCCCTGTGTAGAATTGCAGGAAAGTGTAAAAAAATACAAATGAATTGTGCACCACCACTTTGACAGTCAGGCGCCCATGCCTAGGCAGTGTTGTGCATACCATACGTCATCTTTTGTTTAAAATGGGTCTTTAAATATATATAGAGCTAAACCGGTTTATGCTCTTGCCCTTTCTATTCACAGATGTGTGCATTTGTGTTCTGTGACTGTCATCATCATGACAGGACAAAATGTGCAAAACAAGAAAACAGATGAATGAAATTTGACCTTGATTGGCCTATATTTGCACTGCTACACAGTGCTACACTATTGCATGTTGATTGACTGTAAATTGAAGAAAACAACAGACTGTTATAGATGTAATATAATCAACATATTATTATCCACATGGTGTACCAGTTCTCTAAAGCAGGTTTGTAATACATATGTTGTCACCTTATTTCTATACAGTCAACGGTTGGAACTAATATGTCAATGATGTTACTAAATAATCACTCTCCTCCATCGTAGGGACTCGGATCATTTACGACCGTAAGTTCCTGTTGGACAGGCGTAACTCCCCCATCGCCCAGACCCCCCCAGCTCACCTGCCCATCATCCCTGGGGTGACCAGCCTCAACGTCCTGACCGAGAACGGGAGGAACGAGGTCAACAACCGCACCAAACCCAACAACAGTCATGGCAAGACAGCCACCGGTCAGTAGGCTACTATTACACATAGGAATATTGTTAGAATACATAACGGGCAGGTTTCCCAGACACAGATTAAGCCTAGTCTTGAACAAAGAAGCAACCAAGAAACTCCATTGAAAGTGCGCTTTAGTCCAGGACTAGGTTAATCTGGGTTCAGAAAATCATCCATACGTATACCTCTATGGTGCTGCTACTACTAGCCATTTTAATATTAGAATACCTATCACATTACACATTTAGTAATGACAGGATGCATTTGAAAGTTCACACACGGTCAAACTTTGGTATGACTTAATTATGTTATCGATCGGAATAGGGGAAAAAGTTGCTTGTGCATCGATAAGCACACCAAAGACGGCATTAATGATACGTAATATAAGAAGGACGGCACTTCTTCAAGCCTATTTCATAGCATGCTAAATTTGCAAGATAATATTCTTTCATGTTGATTAAAATGTGTCACTGACTCGCCCATGGATTGATGGTCCAGCATTTTCTCAATTAATATTTTGTTGTTCGGCTAGCCATGTGCATCATGTCCGGCTAGCCATGTGCAACATGTATGGCTAGCCATGTCCAACATGTACGGGCAGTTACAAGCCTGCTGGAGGTAGTGCCAGCTGCGTGATCAATATCCACCTTCATAACATGGATGAAGCCTGAGCTGGAATGTGGCTGGCGAGCTTTATAAAAGCCTAAGTAGATCTAGCTTCCATCGTAGTATAGAGTACAATGCTTTAGAGTACACTGTTGGTTACATTTTATTTGTGTTCTTGTGTTTAAAGGTGAGGACGCTCAGTTCGAGATGGACATCTAACCTCCCCTGAGGAACCTCAACGGAACAACAGAAGAAGGAACTAACCTTGTACCTGTGCTGTGCACCAGTGGCTTGGCTTGTAGAAACCAATGTTGTGAACCCTCATGGCAGTCATCTTCTTTAGCTCTCTGTCTCACCGTTGCTGGGTGTGATGTATGTAAACCATGCGGATAAACTATACCATATAATACGGTGGCTCTGTTTCAATGTCCATGCTAGAATACCACTTAGAATTAAGCAATGTATTTTACATGTATTCCCCTGTGGTATAGTAGTGGGATATTGGAATGCAGTCTTCATGTACTGTAGTCAACTCTTCTATCGTTGTCAAGCCATAGTTTGGCTTGACAATGAAACTACATAGAGGCGTTGGCTACAGTACAAACCAACTGGGCTACCAGCCTATGGCCAACCCTGAGACCTAGTGGAAGACGGCAGGTCTATTCGAACAGGTCTCAGGGTTACAACTGGCATATTTGTATGTACTTCAGCCACACAGCAAGAGAAAGGGTCTGAAACAAAGGTAACCAGAGATATTCTTACCCATTAACTAAATGTAGACGCCCAAGTCAATGCAGTAATCTACGATGTCCATTCTGTATGTCTGTACTACCAGAGCACACTGTAAACAAAGCCTTCTTTACCACTTCAGACTTTTTATAATGGGGCCCAAGAAACTGTGCAACATTTACTACTTGTACTACTTTGTAGAGCAAAGTACCGGCCTTAGAAAATTATTGATATAAACAAATAGTTTGGTGTACATTTTAATTTCTTTTTTAAATGACTGAATATGCTCCAAGGTCTCATAGCTGCCTGTTTTGTAGTCCGTTATGTTACCAACAATTAAATTAATATGGACGATGTGACAGATTTCTTTTCTTCAGATTAGCTGAGAATTTCATCGTCATTCCAAGCCTTGAATTATCCATCACCAATACAAGTCTGACTTTATGTTGTGTTTTGGGTCTTTCTGGTAAAGGATTTTATGAAGATTGGGCTTTTGGTTTGTGGTGACGATTTGATAGATTTGCAAATGGAAGGAGCAAATTTATTGATACATTACTTAAGTCTATAGTTAGGTTTAAACAGTCTGATATTTGCTGCATTTGAATGAACTACATAAACTGTTGAACACTGAGATTTATTAGAAAATGAGACAGGAAAAAGTTTGAAAAAACGTGAATCGTTTCCAATCATTTTTCTATGCATTTTATTACATACATTACTTCTATCTTGACATTTAACTTTTTTCAATGTCAAAAAACAAATGGACATGAAAGGAAGAGCTGACCATTTTTTCATCAGACGTTGATACTGTATTACAGACATCCCTCATTTAGGTAATAGACTACACTTCTACCGTCTTTCTTACCTTAATCTCTTCTTCTTTCACTCTACTGTGCTAAGTGTCTCTACCCCATGCCTTACACATTACATACCAAGATAAAAGGTTGTGACTAAAATTGAGTTCCATGTCTACTGATTCAAATTACCCTCAACCAAAAAATTGTTTTTTTTAAACAGACTTTTATGTTTGTATTTAGCACTTGAAAATGAATATTTTTTTAAATACATTTTTTAAAGACTGTTTTATTTTGTTATTCAGATTATTATTATTTTTTCAGCAGCTAAGACTATGGGCTTTCTAAAAGGGGAGGCTTTGAATCATGGCCATTATTGTTTTGGGTTACCATAACTAAAACTGTCAGCAATTAAACCACATTTTCATTCCATCTCTGGGTCATCTCTTATTCAGATTATATATTTAAAAAAATAACATGATTATATATTAAATGTAATTATTGGATTTGATTGAAGGAGAGAAACCATTATTTGGCTTTATGAGAAATTATGAAATCCCAGTCTATTAATGTGGAAAATTTTCATAGTGTTAAACATGCGGAGAGCTTGTTTCCATTTTGAATTGCACATGTTTCTGTTGGATTAGGATTGTATCTTTTTGTTTTGAAGTAGGCCTGCAGCAATTGTTTTATGGGAAACCAGTTTGAGGCCAGTTTGGTTCTACATGGAGGGCTTTTTACATTGTATTTTTTTTGTAAAAAATATTTGAAACAAGAAACCTAACTTCTGTTCCGATTTGAATTAACTTTATTTTCAGAGAAATGCCAATGCCATTGGACACTGTTACAGCAAGATCAATAAAGTTCCTTGAAGATTATGCTGTTGTTCTCTATTTTGTCTGTACTTCAAACAGTTGCATGTGGGTTTACATGGTTGAATCACACGTGGTTTTACATGGTTGAATCACACGTGGTTTTACATGGTTGAAATCACACGTGGTTTTACATGGTTGAAATCACACGTGGTTGTACATGGTTGAAATCACACCTGGTTGTACATGGTTGAAATCACACGTGGTTGTACATGGTTGAAATCACACCTGGTTGTACATGGTTGAAGAAACACGTGGTTGTACATGGATTAAATTGTATTTTTTTGTCAACAATCTACACAAAATACTCTAATGTAAAAGTGGAAGAATTATATATATATATATATATATATATATATAAGATTGATAGAAATTAAATAACCAAGAAATGTGTCGTGGCATACAGCTCCCTGAGTCAATACATGTTAAACTCTGTGAGTCATCTTGGGTCTAAGTCTAAGAGCTTTCCACACCTGGATTGTGCAATACTAGCCCATTATTTTTTTCATAATTCTTCAAACACTGTCAAGATGTTGGGGATCATGGCTAGACAGCAATTTTGAATCCTTGCTATAGATTTTCAAGCAGATTTAAGTCAAAACTGTAATATGGCCACTCAGGAACATTCACTGTGTTCTTGGTAAGCAACTCCAGTGTAGATTTGGCCTTGAGTTGTAGGTTATTGTCCTGCTGATGGGTGAATTCCACTCCCAGTGTCTGGTGTAAAGCAGACTGAAGCATGTTTTCCTCTAGGATTTTGCCTGTGCTTAGCTCCATCCCGTTTCTTTTCATCCTGAAAAACGACTCAGTATTTGTCGATGTCAAGCATACCCATACCATGATGCAGCCACCACCATGCTTGAAAATGAGGATGTAGTTACTCAGTGATGTGTTGTATTAGATTTTCCCCTAACATAAGGCTTTGTATTTATGCCAAAAAGTGTATTACTTTGCCTTGTTTCTTTTTTTTCAGTAATAATTTAGTGCCTTGTTGCATACAAGATGCATGTTTTGGAATATTTGTGTTCTGTATATTTGTATTCTTTTCACTCTGTAATTTAAGTCATTATTGTGGAGTCACTACGATGTTTTTGGTCCATCCTCAGTTTTAGCCCATCACAGCTATTAAACTTTGTAAAAGTACCAATGGCCTCATGGTAACATCCCTGAGTGTTTCATTCCTGTCCTGCAGTTCAGTTCTAAAGGACGACTGTATCTTTGTGTGGGTGATTTAATACATAATCCACAGCATAATTAACTTGACCACGCTTAAAGAGATATTCAATGTTTGATTTGTTATTGCTGCCCATCTACCAATCACTGCCCTTCTATATGAGGCTTTCAAAAAGCTCCCTGGTCTTTGTAGTTGAATCTGTCCTTGAAATTCAATACTTGACTGAGGGTTTCAGGTTATGTCGATATAGGACTCGTTTTACTGTGGATATAGATACTTTGTACCTGTTTCCTCCAGCATCTTCACAAGGTCCTTTGCTGTTGTTCTGGGATTGATTTGCACTTTTCGCACTAAAGTACGTTAATCTCTAGCAGACAGAACGCGTCTCCTTCCTGAGCGGTATGACGGCTGCGTGGTCCCATGGTGTTTATACTTGCGTACTATTGTTTGTACAGATGAACGTGGTACCTTCAGGCGTTTGGAAATAGCTCCCAAGGATGAACCAGACACGTGGAGGTCTACACTTTTTTTCTGAGGTCTTGGCTGATTTCTTTTGATTTTCCCATGATGTAAAGCAAAGAGGCACTGATGTATTTCAAGGTAGGCCTTGAAATACATCCACAGGTACACCTCCAATTGATTCAAATTATGTTAATTAGCCTTTAGAAGCTTCTAAAGACATGACATCATTTTCTGGAATATTCCAAGCTGTTTAAAGGCACAGTCAACTTAGTGTATGTAAACTTCTGACCCACTGGAATTGTGATACAGTGAATTATAAGTGAAATAATCTGTTAGTAAACAATTGTGTCATGCACAAAGTAGATGTCCTAACCGACTTGCCAAAACTATAGTTTGTTAACAAGAAATTTGTGGAGTGGTTGAAAAATAAGTTTTAATGACTCCAACCTAAGTGTATGTAAACTTCCGACTTCAACTGTATATCTTTGCATGGTTCGAGCAGGTGCTGGAGATGAAAGTGTACGCAGTATGTTCAATAAAAAGAAAAGAGACTCCACGTATACTGCAGTCTATTTTCCCAAGTGTGTTTAATGTCACGCTTGGATGCACTGCATACATTGAAGAGTCTTCTTTTTTTGTTGATCACAGTTAGAGAGAATCTTCTCTCTATTCTAGATCATTCTCCTGTCACATGTTCCTGATTCTATAATATTTGTAATAACAGTCATGCAACACAACAACCCTTTTTAACCCTGGCCCTTGACTGGTTATAGAGGCCTGCTATGACACCGTGAGGCTATCGGTTCATCTTCCCCTGCCCTAGGGTTGGTTATTGAAGAGCACTAGTGTAGGATATTTTTTGATCACTAGGTGGTGTGCAATGTCAAGCGTTTCAAGTACAGCAGATATATCCAAATGATGAGGTGTGTGCGTGCATGCGTCTGTTTTATGTGGCTGTGTGCATGTGTAAAGGACGTCACGCTTCTTGCTTATGTTTACCATATGCTTCCCAGTGGAAATAATTTGCGCATATATTATGACGTTTTTGTTTGTTTTGGTGTTCGGCAGCTGTTCAAGCACACATTTTCTTCTTGAGGCTTGTCAAAAATGGCAAAAACGTCAAAATGAATTGCAGATTTCTTGA
The DNA here is from genome assembly GCA_030435695.1 of Brachymystax lenok tsinlingensis. Lineage (NCBI taxonomy): Eukaryota > Metazoa > Chordata > Actinopteri > Salmoniformes > Salmonidae > Brachymystax > Brachymystax lenok. Next base: position 341,604 of record CM059805.1, on the reverse strand, counting down.
GTTATTTATATTTTGAGGAAGTATACTGGCTATGTTGTTGATAGAGGGACAAACAGTAATATTGCCGCTTTGTAATAGTTTTTAAGTGTTATTTTAAGGGAGTATGCGAGCACAGACATTCACTTCGCATAGCTGAGTTCAGATAAGAGCAAACCGAACCTACTGTATGTATGAGGACGCCTTTTGCGAGTACCTCTTCCTCCTGATTCGAATCACACAAGGCTCAAACCCCGGACCTCTGCCTCGCTAGCATACGTGACCGCCCTCCTAAGGCGTCTTACCAGTCAGCCCCACACGTAAAGCTAGCTATGCACAATTGTAGATCCGGGTCACTGCACCACTATAAAGAATCTCACACTACTTGCTTAGCAAGTATCACTTCCTCTTGATTCAGCTCACATCAAGATTCAAACCCAGGACCTCTGCCTTGCTAGCACCTGCATCATTCAGGTTTTTTTCAACTGATTAGTGAAGACAAAATCTGCACACTGGAACAAAGTTGTCGCATCCCACAGTCTGTTGACAGACACTACAATTATGCAATTGGGCCCAAGGGGGTGTAGTATATTGGCCAATATACCACGCCTAATAATGCGTTTATAACCAATTGGGAAAGTGGTATTTACCATATATGACTGGGAAAAATCTATTTGAATGCCCCTCCAACACTTAATTACTAGTGGGAAATTAAGCTCTGATTTCTCTCAAATGCTGACCTCTGACATCACCTACTAACGAAATTACCTCGATAACAGCATGTTCTTAAGTTAAACGTAACAAAAAAACATTATTTATAAAAAGCAATCAATAATATGATTTTTAAACACTATAATTTGTTTATAAGGATAATAGCTGTACTTTTAGTTTATGGTTGACGACGCAGCTTGTTGACCATTAGCCAACTGGTATTTACGACTTCAAAATGGGTAATTACCAACTTCCCAATTGGTTATGGACGCAGTATAAGGGCTGTTCTTAGGCAAACGCAAAGCAGAGTGCCTGGATACAGTCTTTAGCAGTGGTATATTGGCCATATACCACAAACCCCTGAGGTGCCTTATTGCCATTATAAACTGGTTACCAACTTAAGTTGAATTGTAAACAGGAAGTTTTGCTTCATACCGTGGTATATTGTCTGATATAAACACACCTGGAATGCTGTTTCAGCCAATCAGCATCCAGGACCCAAACCACCCGGTTGATAATTCTCCTGCTTTACAATACCTTTACAATATCAAACTAACTTTGCCCCGGGTGCTGCCTGTTCTTAAGGTTTTGTATACTCAGTGTATATCAGTACACTTGTAATAACCTAAGCATTACGAAACTTCTATTAGCCACGTATCAAAATAGCAATTCATTTTTATCTTGACTAAATTTGACACTCATTGCCCCCAATACAAAAACTCCTCCCTAGCTTAATTTTTAATGATCTGCTTAACGTTGACAGATTTGGGGCGTAAACCCACCGTCTCGCTTCACCTCTTCCTCCCTGGTTCCGGCTAGCACTTCAAGAAACGAGCTGGACACAGTCAAGAGACTGTATGAATGTAGGCCTATTATAATTTATACACGGTTTCCACTTGGTTTTAGTCATTTTAAAGTATACTGAGTTCGTCTCCCCCCATGGGTCATATGTTTGACACTCCTCTTCTACAGTATGTGTACGCACCGGCAAGACAAGTGCATTTGCCTGTTTTTGAAAGATACTCATGGTTCCTTCTCCAGTCAGCATGGCTCAACTAATTGCTTTTGTGATAAATCTCATTACTCAGCAGTGGGTTAATAAAACACTTAGAAGAAGCACTTCTCCTCACACAAATATTCTTTACAGGGACTTAATCACGTCGGAAACAGATCTGGGTTCGGATACTATTTGAAATATTTTTGAAATACTTTATCTGGGCTTGATTGAGCTAGCCTGGCTCAATGGAACTGATAAAATAGTTATACAAGTGCAAACTCTGCCCATCTGGGACCCAAGGCAGATTTTGAGTAAATGCTAAAGGTGTTTGAAAGATTTCAAACAGTATTCGAACCCAGGTCTGCTCTCCACAGGGAATCAGTATAATCCTGTATGAAACGTTATCTTCCTTCATGTTCAACTCAGTTATTTTACACAAAATCTTCTCATATGTTATTCATTGTGTTACGAAACCCATAACTAGCCTTAATATATTGTTGCACTCTCTTTGCCTAGGGGTGCTAGGCCTAGCTACATGTCACCTGAATGAATGTGTGTATTTCTGAGAGAAATCAGCATTTGAGGACCGTGTTTGATGTACATTTGCCCAGGGAGACAGCATTCTTTCCTTGGTCCAGTGCCAACTCTGTTTCTCTTGACCTTGTGCTCGGCCAGTCCAAGCAGATTATTATTTGTTCGGATGGGGACAAAACATAAATACGTACAAAAAGGAAAAATACAAAAGGTATGCCTAACGAAAAGCCTCATGGCCACCAAATCAACCCAGCATCCTCATGGCTTGCCAGCCAGGACAATGACTGACAATCACCCTAATTGGCAGCACCTGATGTGCTTATCAACCAGGCTCAACATCTGGATAAGGTTGCTGCTGCCCCCTTGGGGAATGGAGTGTGAAAGTGTGACCTGGATAGTGTGTTTTTCTATGTCCTAACATTAACCTTCCTCCATATCATAACAATTTTCATTTTAATATGTTGTTAACCGTTTTATAAAAGATATAAGGCAAGCGAGTCCATGCTATATTTTGAAAATAGTCACAGGTAAATGGGTTGACTTGCCCACCGCTGTGTGTCGGGCCGAACAACACCATTTACCGGTGACTATATCATGATGTAGCACTGCCTCTTAATAGCTTTCTTAATTAGCCCACTTTAGCTCAGATCTGTCTTGTTCTTAACCAAGACAATGGAGGCCATTTTGATTAAATGTTTGAAGACAGGAAGTCTTTTTTTAGAATAGAGCCTCAAAGTTGTGATGTTAAATTTCCTAATTACAGCGAGCTCAGGTTAGTCTTATCTGAGAAGATGGAGCACATTTTGATTCATGTTTGATGACAGGAAGTTACAAACTTTTTAATTGTAACTTTCCACTGTGTAGGAGAGAGTGGGGTAAGTTGAGCAAAAGTGGTAAGTTGAGCCACTCTTGTTTCTAGGAAGCCATACACAAAATGAATCAATTTGCCAAATATTTAAGAGGTTATAATGGCATGGAGTCTGTGAAAAAATAAACTTAATGGATAAAGTGTTGAGCAAGGTAAGTCCAAAAAATTGTTTCTCATCAAGTCAAATTCATTTATTGTGTTAGAGGTTTCATGATGCTTGTATCGAAACAGTTGAGTCAACATGGAAAACTGATTGGATTTGCAAGAAGTCATCGACGTAAGGGAATTTAGTATTTTTGTCACTTTTAACCTGAATCCAATGAAAGGGTGACATTCTTTTTGATTTCACATTGAATTCCCGTTAGTTGACAACCAAATGTAAACCAAAACTAGACATTGAACTGACGTCTGTGCCCAGTGGGTGGCCTACGTTAAAAGAGTTAAGAAAGATACAAAGTGTTTGTTAGGCGTTAAGCCTGTTTTAAAAGATGCTTAAAATGATTAAAACACAAAAAAGCGATTATGATTGTGTTGAATTGTGTTTGGGAAATACAGATAGACAAGGTTTAAAAAAAAAAATGGTTGTGGTAATATTTCATTCACTACAGAAATTTGTAACGGGCTTCACTTACCCAGGGTAAGTTATGCCAAGAGACCACTTTTTTTGGACAAGCTATGTTTTCAAAACGAATGTTTACATAAATGTTTATTATTTCCAGGGATACACAACATTCTGAAATATATTTACATATATTTGTTAGAAAGAATACTATATTTCCCTTGACAGAGTGATGCTGAATGCAAAAAATGGCTCAATTTACCCCACTGTCCCTTACTTGGCCTGAGGTGTTTCTTCTTCTACATCCTCTGACAATAACGAGATGATGATCAACATTGTTTGTGTGTGTGGGTGTGTCTATGCAACACCTGAAGTCCATTGAGCCAATCAGAAATGGTCCTTTTCTGATTAATCCTTAGTTGAAAAGACATAGGGAGATTGAAGCTTTAAACAAGATTGTCAGTGTCAATCTTTAAGTAGTTTTTCCAATTAGCATCGCATAAGCCTAATGTATGTATTGCCGCAGTACGACACCTCTTCCTTTGATTGTTGTCTCCATTCAGTGTTTTCTATAGAACAGAGTAGTTGGTAATATCCTATAGAACAAAGTAGTTGGTAATATGTTATAGAACAGAGTAGTTGGTTATATCCTATAGAACAGAATAGTTGGTAATGTCCTATAGAACAGAGTAGTTGGTAATATCCTATAGAACAGAATAGTTGGTAATGTCCTATAGAACAGAGTAGTTGGTAATATCCTATAGAACAGAATAGTTGGTAATGTCCTATAGAACAGAATAGTTGGTAATATCCTATAGAACAGAGTAGTTGGTTATATACTATATAACAGAGTAGTTGGTTATATCCTATAGAACAGAGTAGTTGGTAATATCCTATAGAACAGAGTAGTTGGTAATATCCTATAGAACAAAGTAGTTGGTTATATACTATAGAACAGAGTAGTTGGTAATATCCTATAGAACAGAGTAGTTGGTAATATCCTATAGAACAGAATAGTTGGTAATATCCTATAGAACAGAGTAGTTGGTTATATCCTATAGAACAGAGTAGTTGGTTATATACTGTATAACAGAGTAGTTGGTTATATCCTATAGAACAGAGTAGTTGGTTATATACTATAGAACAGAGTAGTTGGTTATATGCTATAGAACAGAATAGTTGGTAATGTCCTATAGAACAGAATAGTTGGTAATATACTATAGAACAGAGTAGTTGGTTATATCCTATAGAACAGAGTAGTTGGTTATATCCTATAGAACAGAGTAGTTGGTAATATCCTATAGAACAAAGTAGTTGGTTATATACTATAGAACAGAGTAGTTGGTAATATCCTATAGAACAGAGTAGTTGGTAATATCCTATAGAACAGAATAGTTGGTAATATCCTATAGAACAGAGTAGTTGGTTATATCCTATAGAACAGAGTAGTTGGTTATATACTATAGAACAGAGTAGTTGGTTATATGCTATAGAACAGAGTAGTTGGTTATATACTATATAACAGAGTAGTTTGTTATATCCTATAGAACAGAGTAGTTGGTTATATCCTATAGAACAGAGTAGTTGGTTATATACTATATAACAGAGAAGTTGGTTATATCCTATAGAACAGAGTAGTTGGTTATATACTATAGAACAGAGTAGTTGGTTATATACTATAGAACAGAGTAGTTGGTAATATCCTATAGAACAGAGTAGTTGGTAATATCCTATAGAACAGAATAGTTGGTAATATCCTATAGAACAGAGTAGTTGGTGATATACTATATAACAGAGTAGTTGGTTTTATACTATAAAACAGAGTAGTTGGTAATATCCTATAGAACAGAGTAGTTGGTTATATCCTATAGAACAGAGTAGTTGGTTATATACTATAGAACAGAGTAGTTGGTTATATCCTATAGAACAGAGTAGTCGGTTATATACTATAGAACAGAGTAGTTGGTTATATACTATAGAACAGAGTAGTTGGTGATATACTATATAACAGAGTAGTTTTTTATATCCTATAGAACAGAGTAGTTGGTTATATCCTATAGAACAGAGTAGTTGGTTATATCCTATAGAACAGAATAGTTGGTTATATCCTATAGAACAGAGTAGTTGGTTATATCCTATAGAACAGAGTAGTTGGTTATATACTATAGAACAGAGTAGTTGGTTATATGCTATAGAACAGAGTAGTTGGTTATATACTATATAACAGAGTAGTTGGTTATATCCTATAGAACAGAGTAGTTGGTTATATCCTATAGAACAGAGTAGTTGGTTATATACTATAGAACAGAGTAGTTGGTTATATCCTATAGAACAGAGTAGTCGGTTATATACTATAGAACAGAGTAGTTGGTTATATACTATAGAACAGAGTAGTTGGTGATATACTATATAACAGAGTAGTTTTTTATATCCTATAGAACAGAGTAGTTGGTTATATCCTATAGAACAGAGTAGTTGGTTATATCCTATAGAACAGAGTAGTTGGTTATATACTATAGAACAGAGTAGTTGGTTATATCCTATAGAACAGAGTAGTTGGTTATATCCTATAGAACAGAGTAGTTGGTTATATACTATAGAACAGAGTAGTTGGTTATATGCTATAGAACAGAGTAGTTGGTTATATACTATATAACAGAGTAGTTTGTTATATCCTATAGAACAGAGTAGTTGGTTATATCCTATAGAACAGAGTAGTTGGTTATATACTATATAACAGAATAGTTGGTAATATCCTATAGAACAGAGTAGTTGGTTATATCCTATAGAACAGAGTAGTTGGTTTTATACTATAAAACAGAGTAGTTGGTTATATCCTATAGAACAGAGTAGTTGGTTATATACTATAGAACAGAGTAGTTGGTAATATCCTGTAGAACAGAGTAGTTGGTAATATCCTATAGAACAGAATAGTTGGTAATATCCTATAGAACAGAGTAGTTGGTTATATCCTATAGAACAGAGTAGTTGGTTTTATACTATAAAACAGAGTAGTTGGTTATATCCTATAGAACAGAGTAGTTGGTTATATCCTATAGAACAGAGTAGTTGGTTATATACTATAGAACAGAGTAGTTGGTAATATCCTGTAGAACAGAGTAGTTGGTTATATCCTATAGAACAGAGTAGTTGGTTATATACTATAGAACAGAGTAGTTGGTAATATCCTATAGAACAGAGTAGTTGGTAATATCCTATAGAACAGAGTAGTTGGTTATATCCTATAGAACAGAGTAGTTGGTTATATACTATAGAACAGAGTAGTTGGTAATATCCTATAGAACAGAGTAGTTGGTAATATCCTATAGAACAGAGTAGTTGGTTATATCCTATAGAACAGAGTAGTTGGTTATATACTATAGAACAGAGTAGTTGGTTATATACTATAGAACAGAGTAGTTGGTTATATCCTATAGAACAGAGTAGTTGGTTATATCCTATAGAACAGAGTAGTTGGTTTTATACTATAAAACAGAGTAGTTGGTTATATCCTATAGAACAGAGTAGTTGGTTATATACTATAGAACAGAGTAGTTTGTAATATCCTATAGAACAGAGTAGTTGGTTATATCCTATACAGATCCCCTTTTCATCTAAACACAATATCATGTTTTAACCTTAACAGTCCGAAACCATGGAGAACATGCACATTATAGTGTTATAGTATTAGTGTTGACGTTGGGAACACCTAAAGAGTCAGTGTTCGATAAAAGAAGTCAAACTTTGGTAGATGGCCAAGAGGGCTAGAGAAGCGGATCAATAATGGCGGAGCTGGTACGAATCCTGGGCCGGACGTAGATGAACTGACAACCAGAAAACTTCTAGGTTGGGGTTAGGGGGTAGATCCGCTTTAATATTGCAGATGGGTTGTAGGTTCGATTAATTTAATTGTTTGCTAATAATTTCTAATCCCCCTTTTCCCCCTCTTTTTTCCCTATCTATATTTTTTCCCCCTGCCCTACCTTCCCTACCCTAATTGGAGTAAACTAATGGTCAACAATATTTCTACTGCTACTTACAGCTATTTCACTCACATCTATGGTACCTGTAGTTTAATAATTATACATCCACTATAGTTCTAATTTCCTCTTCCTTCAAGTGCTGGACTTTCACCCACAGCGGAATCTCCACCATTAATTCTGATAAATTTCCTGCAATTCTACCCATTTTGTTATGAATTATACCATGGTAATATGATATATGAGTGAGAATGACTAACAAAATCAAGGGGGCCTGGAGGTCAATGTCCAAGGCACAGGCCTCGTGTGCTGGTCGGTATTTGGCCATGACTGCTAGTTTAGATAGCTGGCTAGACTAACGACCAATCTAAGAATTGTTAGCTGCCATGATTAATTGAGTGATTGTCAGTGATGACATAACAAGAGAAAAAATGCTGATGCACAAGCAAATGTCAAAATGGCACCTGGTGTATTATACTGTTCTTACTCTCAATAGTAAGCTGAGACCGAGGGTCCTGAAGCTCCCTATTTGTGAAATCTCTACCGATATTACCCCAAAAAATAAATACTTTACCCAAGAGAATAATGGTATTAACATTGATGGTTCTTGCCAGGAAGCTAATCCTGAAGACGGTTGCTGTTCCATCATTAACAGTGCATCATTAACGCTGACCATAATGTAAGTATCACAGTTTTATGAGTCTGACACAGTGGCTGTGGCTGTAACTGTGGCTGTAACTGTGGCTGTAACACATTTTCATTTTCATTTTCTGTAACACCTGATAGTCACTATATGCTTTTTATTTTCCATCCCTAAGCCCTCTACATTGAGTCTGAGAACTGCCAAGCACACAGCTGACACAAAGGAATGTTGTCTACAGAAGGAGTAACGGTGTGTAAAGTCTTTTTTATTTACCTTTGAAAATCATGGTTGTTGTCTTACAGTTGATGTAGCTTGTATCATTGGGGCTAATCATGATGATTAGGGGGGCGGGGGGGTGTTGTTATTTCATTTTCCATCTCCTTTTGTCTTTCCACTATCATCACGTTGTAATGATAGACATTTTAGGAAATGCATCTACTCTGTCTGCACAGCTTCCCAGACAACCATCGCAGCAGGAATGCTGTGATACAAATCAACTTTCCCAAGGCAAAAAGGGGGGGATATGCTGTGAAACCTGTGAAGACAGACCAAACATACTGTAAGTCATAGTTGTTTATTTCAATCAATTGAGCATTTCAGGCACACATATTCCAAATATAAACATTGAAACGTTTCACCAAAAAGTGTACAACCAAGTATTCCATATTTCAATTTGAGTACTTAAAAAATACCAGAAAACATATTGTAAAATGAGTAGATCACTACATAAATTAATTGATAGCATCATAACTCATAACTGTAAATAAAAGGAAATCAGATTCACTACCTAATTAACAAACATTGTTGAAAAAATCCTGGCCCTAGCTATTATAAAACTGAAGCGTTTAGGAGATATGGTATACCACGGAAGTATAGAGCCCCACAGTGGAGGTGTCATAATATCCAATAAAACCTAGCGGTCAAACAGGGAAATGGTTCCAATCGTTTTTCCACCACTCCTTTTTCCCATTTTAGAAACACTTCAAATAATATGTGTTTCCTGTAGGCTTACCCTGCCTTGACGTTTTGATAACCATGTAAATATCTTTCGGGCAAGGTGACTTTTAGCAATATATTTGTCTCTATTTATTCTCAGATTGAAAATGCTAATTAGCATCAACGTAGACATCATGAAATACTACAAATCCATGCACGTCATCTATAGCTGACAGCTTTGCTAACAGTTATTGTGTCAAAGTTCTGAACCGGTAACATTTTTTTTAACGGCTTATATAAAAGAAACGTCCTCTCACTGTCAACTGCATTTATTTTCAGCAAACTTAACATGTGTAAATGTTTGTATGAACATAACAAGATTCAACAACTGAGACATAAACTGAACAAGTTCCACAGACATGTGACTAACAGAAATTGAATAATGTGTCCCTGAACAAATGGGGGGTCAAAATCAAAAGTAACAGTCAGTATCTGGTGTGGCCACCAGCTGCATTAAGTACTGCAGTGCATCTCCTCCTCATGGACTGCACCAGATTTGCCAGTTCTTGCTGTGAGACGTCTTCCACCAAGGCTGTGAGACCCCACTCTTCCACCAAGGCACCTGCAAGTTACCGGACATTTCTGGGGGGAATAGCCCTCAACCTCCGATCCAACAGGTCCCAGATGTGCTCAATGGGATTGAGATCCGGGCTCTTCGCTGGCCATGGCAGAACACTGACATTCCTGTCTTTCAGGAAATCACGCACAGAACGAGCAGTATGGCTGGTGGCATTGTCATGCTGGAGGGTCATGTCAGGATGAGCCTGCAGGAAGGGTACCACATGAGGGAGGAGGATGTCTTCCCTGTAACACACAGCGTTGAGATTGCCTGCAATGACAACAAGCTCAGTCCGATGATGCTGTGACACACTGCCCCACTTCTAGACCATGACGGACCCTCCACCTCCAAATCGATCCCGCTCCAGAGTACAGGCCTCAGTGTAACACTCATTCCTTCGAACAATAAACGCGAACCGACCATCACCCCTGTTGAGACAAAACCGCGACTGGTCAGTGAAGAGCACTTTTTGTCAGTCCTGTCTGGTCCAGCGACAGTGGGTTTGTGCCCATAGGTGACGTTGTTGCCGGTGATGTCTGGTGAGGACCTGCCTTACAACAGGTCTACAAGCCCTCAGTCCAGCCTCTCTCAGCCTATTGCGGACAGTCTGAGCACTGATGGAGGGATTGTGCGTTCCTGGTGTAACTCGGGCAGTTGTTGTTGCCATCCTGTACCTGTCCCGCAGGTGTGATGTTCGGATGTACTGATCCTGTGCAGGTGTTGTTACACGTGGTCTGCCACTGCGAGGACAATCAGCTGTCCGTCCTGTCTCCCAATAGCACTGTCTTAGGCGTCTCACAGTACGGACATTGCAATTTATTTCCCTGGCCACATCTGCAGTCTTCATGCCTCCTTGCAGCATGCCTAAGGCATGTTCACACAGATGAGCAGGGACCCTGGGCATCTTTCTTTTGGTGTTTTTCAGAGTCAGTAGAAAGACCTCTTTAGTGTCCTAAGTTTTCATAACTGTGACCTTAATTGCCTACCGTCTGTAAGCTGTTAGTGTCTTAACGACCGTTCCATAGGTGCATGCACATTGATTGTTTATAGTTCATTGAACAAGCATGGGAAACAGTGTTTAAACCCTTTACAATTAAGATTTAGTTCCTTTCTGTTCCTTTTTAAACCTCTGAAATCGTCATTTTTGAAATATTTATTAAATAACTTGGATAGAGCAGCGGACAGTACTGTAGGGTGCGACATTTTGAGGGTGAGGAGAGAGCTGAGCATAAAGCTCTGGGCATCTTGTTGTTATGACATGCATTATCTGAATTAGGCCCACATAAATATAACTAAAGAGGAGCGGCTTCTATGAAGGAACTTTAAATGTCTTTGAACTTCAACTAACTTTGGTTAGTTGGTTCAACTAACTTTAGACCAGTGGTAGCCATTGATCAAGACTCTCAGTTTCATTACATTGCACATAATGTCGCCTAGAGTTTTTTAGCTAGCTAACAAGCTTGTGTGACTAAAGCGGCACCAGAATTAAAATAAAATAATACGTCTTACCTTTTTGTAGCTAATATATCCAATGCAAAATGTGATAACTATAGTATCCTTCACTAGCATTGAAAAAGTTAGTCCATTAGTGTTCTCTAATTAAAAACCTCTCCTTGATTTCTGAATCACGCCTGTAATGTCAGTAGCTACAGTAGACTATGCACACTCTGGAGTGAGGGGCAAGTAGCACACACACACACACACACACACACACACACACACACACACACACACACACACACACACACACACACACACACACACACACACACACACACACACACACACACACACACACACACACACACACACACACACACACACACACACACACACACACACACACACACAGGCAAAGATGTTCTGCTGGCAAACAGGCAGACAGGCAGACAGACAGGCAGGCAGGCAGGCAGGCAGAGACTGGAAAAAAATGAACGTTGTTTACCTGTTCCCATGCTTTTAAAATAATGTTTCTGCTTCAGAATGGTATAGATCACTTTCGTTCTCAGTTCTGGTTCTGTTCCTTGAAAAATGCATTTTCCATTTTTTGGTTCTGTTCCCTGAACCGGTTCCAACCCCTGATTTGAAATCACTTCAAATACTTTTTCTGTGTTTGATTGAGCTTGCTTGGCTTAATGGTCCCAAAACTGCAAACCTCAACCACCTGGCACTCCAATCAGGCTAGAACAAAACGCTCAAACTATTTAAAAGATTTCAAATAGTATCTTAACCCAGATCTGCTTTGTAGTATTCAGGTGGATTCCAGTGGAGTGCAGTGCAGAGTCTGCAGTGCAGAGCCTTAACAATGAGAGTGTTATCTTTCCTCAAGGCTCCTGAGTGGCGCAGCGGTCTAAGGCACTAGATCTCAGTGCTAGAGGTGTCACTACAGACACCCTGGTTCAAAACCAGGTTATATCACAACCGGCCGTGATTGCGAGTCCCATAGGGCAGTGCACAATTGGCCCAGCGTTGCCCGGGTTTGGCCGGTGTTGGCTGCCATTGTAAATAAGAATTTGTTCTTAATTGACTTGCCTGGTAAAATAAATTCTTGGCCCTGCTGCTCGTGGAAAATAGGCCTCTCTACCTAATAGTCTTTTGTCTACTCTGGTTTTAGCTGATAGGTGGGATACGCTTGTATTATTCATTTATTCATTGGCAGGGCCAAACCGAGCCATCTAATTATGTGCTAGTGGTTTAAATGACGCATCTAATCGTTTAGACAGACACCTTTGTGTATCTGAGGTAAATAAAAAAATTCAAGTGATGTGGCCATTAAGGCTACAGATGTTGCAGGACAATTTGAAATGACAACGCTGCACAAGTTGTTCTGACCATATAAATATCTTATTTTATATTGTCTACCTTCTACGTTGCCTTGAGGCAGAGTGCTATACTGCTGTGTGGATCATCCCTGTATAGTTTAACCCGTTGTGCGCTTGGAGGATTGCATGCTTATCATAGATGTTTGGCTGTCTGACACACAGTGAATTGTGTGTGGGCCGGGGCGTGTGTGTTTTATGTGTGTGTGTGTGTGAGCATGTTTGTTTGTGTGCATGCGTTCGTGTGTGTGACACCCAGGGACTTAGCCATCCTGCTGGCTGTCCTGGAGAGCCCACTTCCTGCTGTCAAGTTGTTGCCAAATCAGGCGTTTAGGGCTGTGTTCTAAAATGGTACTAAAGCCCATTGTCAAAAGTAGTGCACTGTATAGGGAATAGGGTATCATTTGGGATTCAGCCTATGTCCAAAAGCTTAAAGTACCCTCAGGACATTCAACTTGCCATGCTCCACTACGCCATGCTGTGCGCATTCTCTGCCAATGAGAGTGAAGGTTTATTTGGTAATGAGCCATGGATAGGCACCCAAGTTCTTTGTTTATAAAATTGATGTTGTATTTTTTTGGCAGCAATGTTGGCAGTGGGTTCTTCTCCTGGGTGACGTGAGTTGAACTATTGCCGCTTTAGCCCCATCAATGTGTTCAGAATGTGATGAATAACAGAACAGTATTGATTTGGGAATTTCGTTTTGTAATAAAAAGTGCAACAATATCACACATTTCTCCTAGAAAACTGTCCATTTCGTTTTGGGAAGTGCTCATCAGTTAAGACACTCCAAAAGGAGAAACATTTAAAAGCTTTAAATCTTTCAATTTAAAAAAGATGGTATAAAAAACATGCATTTAAAGAGTGTCACACCCTGATCTGTTTCACTTGTCTTTGTGCTTGTCTCCATCCCCAGGTGTCGCCCATCTTCCCCATTATCCCCAGTGTATTTATACCTGTGCTCTCTGTTTGTCTGTTGCCAGTTCGTTTTGTTCATCAAGCCTACCAGCGGTTTCCCCCTTGCTCCAGTCTGTTTCTAGTTCCTGTTTTCCCAGTTTTGACCATTCTGCCTGCCTGCCTGCCCTGACCCTGAGCCTGCCTGCCTGCCGTTTTGTACCTTGTCACACCACACTGGATTATTGACCTCTGTCTGTCCTGACCCTGAGACTGCCTGCCATTCTGTACCTTTTGGACTCTGATCTGGATTACCGACCTCTGCCTGCCCTTGACCTGTTGTTTTGCCTACCCCGTGTTCTAGTAATAACATTTTGCTACTTCGACACTGTCTGCATCTGAGTCTTCCCTAAAACGTGATAAAGAGTTGATATCTTTAGGCGAATGTAAGCAGGGTTAAAACTTAACAGTTTTTATGCGAGTAAAGTTATACCGTATAAAAAAAAATCACAACAGCTGTGATGGAAACAGAAAGCTTTAGTACAATTTTATAAATGTTGACAGATAATTTATTGTTTGACAAGGTGGGATCTGTTTGTGTCTGTAAAATGTATTATGTGAGAAATGGTGGTGGAAATGCTTTTATGATGGTCCTTTCCAATAAATATTGAGGGTCTTATTCTAGTGACATGATGATTGATGCTTGATAATCTCATCATGTAGACTAGCCTACCTGCACTGTATCTGCGAGCTGTTGGCCAGAGCACACGTGCCAAGACCAGAGTAGGCACATTTGCTTTTTAATGCAACAGTTTTTACATTTACATTTTAGCCATTTAGCTGACACTCTTATCCAGCGCGACTTACTGTAGTGAGTGCATACATTTTCATACTTTTCTTCCATACTGTTTTTTGTGACAACTGCCGGTAGAGTTGAAAGTGCGATGGCAACACATTGAGCTTTATGGATGTTTATTTGGTACATGAAAACTTAAGTGAAAAAGTACATTTTGTGTGCACTACGTCATCACACACTGACGTTTATCTGCAACAAGTCAGTTTGGTGGAAACATACCACCAATGGGGAAATGTGCATATGTTCTTTGTGCAGTTTTCAGAATATTATCATAAATATCTGTTTCCAATTGGACGGAAACCTAGCTATTGTTTAGGGTAGATTTGTGACAGTGCTTTTCTAACCAGGGGGGTGTATGTGTTTCAGTGTATGTGGGTTTTTAATGAAAATAGCTAGGCAGACAATGGTATACAGTATCATTAACAAACAAAAGCAGACAAAGTCATACTACAGGAGATGTCATCACTTTTAGAGTAGGCATACACATAATGGGTTTAGCAGAGAGAGAGAGAGTGGACAAACTAGTGCCAAGGAAGTGTAATGGAGACATCAGGGTTGTGTAAGAATGCAAGTGAATGACAGAAAACATAAGTTGTTACACAATTGGTGTGACTCAGGCATGATTTAAAAGGGAAAGGGGGACACCTAGTCAGTTGTACAACTGAATGCCTTCAACTGAAATGTGTCTTCCGCATTTAACCCAACCCCTCTGAATCACAGAGGTGCGGGGGGCTTCCTTAATCGGCATTCACGTCTTTGGCGCCCGGAGAACAGTGGGCTAACTGCCTTGCTCAGAGGCAGAACGACAGATTTTTACCTTGTCAACTTGGGGATTCGACCCAGCAACCTTTCGGTTACTGGCCAAATGCTCCTACCCGCCAGGCTACAAAAAGCCTGTGTACCACATGTGAAGCACATGTGGAACCACTCATGGCCACATATGACAGTGGTGTAGGCATAATTCATTGTATCCCAGGTGAACGGTAAAAATTGACAACACTTTTTTTGTGGGTATTTCCATTCTGACAGACTACATAATGATAACAACACCCAGTCATCAAACTCAATGAGATAATTTATGTGTCTGTGTGTGCATGCGCGTGTGCGTGTTTGTGTGTGTCTGTGTGTGCATGTGCATGTCTGTGTGTGCATGTGTGTGTGTGTGTCTGTGTGTGCATGTGCATGTCTGTGTGTGCATGTGCATGTCTGTGTGTGTATGTGTGCTCCTCTCTATGCAGAGTACTCCTCTCTAGGTAGAGTGCTCCTCTCTAGGTAGAGTGCTCCTCTCTAGGTAGAGTGCTCCTCTCTAGGTAGAGTGTTCCTCTATAGGTAGAGTGCTCCTCTATAGGTAGAGTGCTCCTCTCTAGGTAGAGTGCTCCTCTATAGGTAGAGTGCTCCTCTCTAGGTAGAGTGCTCCTCTATAGGTGATTGCTACTTCTTCCCCATCAGGGACTTACTTTTAGCCAGAGCTATTTGTTTTTGCACTCTGTTACTAAGCAACGTCACAGACCATCCTCACAGAAAGGCCGTTATGAAAACATGTGAAAGTGGTGCATGTGTGTGTGCATGTCTGTGTGTGCATTTGCATGTCTGTGTGTGCATGTGCATGTCTGTGTGCTCCTCTCTAGGTAGAGTGCTCCTCTCTAGGTAGAGTGCTTCTCTCTAGGTAGAGTGCTCCTCTTTAGGTGATTGCTACTTCTTCCCCATCAGGGACCTACTTTTAGCCAGAGCTATTTGTTTTTGCACTCTGTTACTAAGCAACGTCACAGACCCTCCTCACAGAAAGGCCATTATGAAAACATGTGAAAGTGGGGGAAAGGGCATACCTAGTCAGTTGCACAACTGAATGCATTCAACCAAAATGTGTCTTCCTCATTTAACCCAACCCATCTGAATCAGAGAGGTGCGGAGGGCTGCCTTAATCGACGTCCAAGTCATTGGCGCCCAGGGAACAGTTTTTGTTGAGGGTTAACTGCCTTGCTCAAGGGCAGAACGGCAGATTTGTCCACCTTGCTGGCTCGGGGTGTGTGTGTATGTGCGTGTGTGTGTCAGACCTGGGTTCAAATACTATTTAGGGAATTTAAATTACTTTCAAAGACATTTGGAAGAAAGTATTAGGATATACAGTGCATTCTGAAAATATTCAGACCCCTTTTTGTTACGTTACAGTCTTATTCAAAAATGTATTACATTGTTACGCCATAATGGCAAAGCAAAAACAATTTTTTATACATTTTAACAAATGAATAAAACATAAAAAACTGAAATATCACATTTGCATAAGTATTCAGACCCTTTACTTTGTTGAGCACCTTCTTGGGTTTGACGCTACAAGCTTGGCACACCTGTATTTGGGGAGTTTCTTCCATTCTTCTCTGCAGATACTCTCAAGCTCTGTCAGGTTGGATGGGGAGTGTCGCTGCACAGCTATTTTCAGGTCTCTCCAGAGATGTTCAATCGGCTTCAATTGCGGGCTCTGGCTGGGACACTCAAGGACATTCATAGACTTGTCCCGTAGCCACTCCTGCGTTGTCTTGGCTGTGTTCTTAGGGTCGTTGTTGTGTTGGAAGGTGAACCTTCGCCCCAGTCTGAGGTCCTAAGCGCTCTGGAGCAGGTTCATCAAGGATCTCTCTGTACTTTGCTCCATTCATTTTTCCCTTGATCCTGACTAGTCTCCGAGTCCCTGCCGCGGAAAAACATCCTGCCGCGGATGGTGCCAAATTTCCTCCAGACATGACACTTGGCATTCAGGCCAAAAAGTTAAATCTTGGTTTCATCAGACCAGAGAATCTTGTTTCTCATGGTCTAAGTCCTTTAGGTGCCTTTTGGCAGACTCCAAGTAGGCTGTCATTTGCCTTTTACTGAAAAGTGGCTTCTTTCTGTCCACTCTACCATAAAGACCTGATTGGTGGACTGCTGCAGAGATGGTTGTCCTTCTGGAACATTCTCCCATTTCCACAGAGGAACTCTGTCAGACTGAAAGGGGGAATGAATGCCTTCAACTGAAATGTGTCTTCTGCATTTAACCCAACTCCTCTGAATCAGAGAGGTGCAGGTGGCTGTCTTAATCAACATCCACGGCACAGTGGGTTAACTGCCTTGTTCAGGAGCAGAACGGCAGATTTTTACCTTGTCAGCTTGGGGATTCAATCTTGCAACCTTCCGTTTACAAGTCCAACGCTCTAACCACTAGGCTATCTGCCACCCCAGGAACAGGGTGAGTAGAAAAAAACACAGACAAGGGACTGCTAACAAAAAGCCTGGACTTGATCAACCTTATAATAAATCAATCAAACCAAGTGGAAACAATACATTGTATATTTTCTGTATCCAACGATTGCACACGGCTAACGATTACACATAGATATAATGAAGCTTTGTTCATCAGATTATTATATTATGGGATCGTGCTCAATTCTCCTCCATGTCCTTCTGGAAGGTTCTCCCATCTCCACAGATAAACTCTGGAGCTCTGTCAGAGTGACCATCGGGTTCTTCGTCAACTCCCTGACCAAGGCCCTTCTCCCCCGATTGCTCAGTGTGGCAGGGCGGCCAGCTCTAGAAAGAGTATTGGTGGTTTCAAACTTCTTCCATTTAAGAATGATGGAGAACACTGTGTTCTTGGGGATCTTCAATGCTGCAGACATGTTTTGGTACCCTTCCCCAGATCTGTGCCTCGACACAATCCTGTCTCGGAGCTCTACGGATAATTCTTTCGACCTCATGGCTTGGTCTTTGCTCTGACATGCACTGTCAACTGTGGGACCTCACATAGACAGATGTGAGCCTTTCCAAATCATTTACCACAGGTGGACTCCAATCAAGTTGTAGAAACATCTCAAGGATGATCAATAGAAATAGGATGCACCTGAGCTCAATTTCGAATCTCTTAGCAAAGGGTCTGAATACTTATGTAAATAAGGTATTTCTGTTTATTTTATTTTTTTAATACATTTGAAAACATTTCTAAAAAACATGTTTTCGCTTTGCCATTATGGGGTATTGTGTGGAGATTGATGAGGAACATTTTTTGAAAATCGATTTAACAAAATGTGGAAAAAGTGAAGGTGTCTGAATACTTTCCGAAAGCACTGTATATATATTTTTGAACACAAGTAGTTGAATATTGGAATGCATTTGGAAATAAACTTGGAAAGTAATGGCATGTATTTGAAAATGCTCGAATACCCAGTATTTTTTTTTATACATGTAAGTACTGTGATGCATTTGAGCCAATGATTTGTATTAACCCTAGTTGACTGAAAGGGGCCAATGTTTTGAAGCCACTACACAGCCGTTTTGGTAATTGTCCTCAATGTTAAGAATCCTGGAAGATATAGAAATGCATTTATTATTGTCTACATTTCTTTTTGACAAGTATATTATATTACAGACACCTTAATGCATACATTTAAATTATATTATGTGAACTGAACATAAAAATAAAAAATGAGAACATATGAAGACGTATTCCTTAATGTATTGTTTTTTTTTGTACTGATGTTACTGTCCCCACTTCAACAAAGAAATACTTAAATATATGTCATTTCCTCCTTGATTTTTTTTTAAAATACTGTATAATTCCGTTCATTCCGATTGATGGAGGACTGTTCCTTCTGAGGAGTACCAATATTGCTGCCGGTGGCTTCAAAGCCTCATATTGGCCAATACATAGCATCAGCAATCCAGGGTTTATACACATCATTGATTTGAACCCAGGTCTGTTTGGTATTTAAAAATAATGTATTTCGAAATAAGTATTTGAAAATATTTTAAAATAGTTGGCTATTTATTAAAAATACTTTCAAATATTTCCAATGGAAGTTGTTGATTTGGACACATTATTTGAAAATATTCAAATACACAGAGAATAAGTATTTAAATAACAAAGAATATAATATACATGTATTGAACCCAGATGAGGTATGTGTATTGTTCTCCAACCAAAATGTCTTCACCGTCTCCTGTCCAACACCAGTTGACTGTAACTTTGAGGTTAACACAGTTCCCCAATTGTTTTGTTTAACCTTTATTTAAATAGGCAAGTCAGTTAAGAACAAATTCTTATTTACAATGACGGCCAAACAGGCCTATGCTGGGCCAATTGTGCGCCGCCCTATGGGACTCACAATCACAGGCGGATGTGATACAGCCTGGAATCAAACTATGGACTGTAGTTACACCTCTTGCACTGAGATGCAGTGCCTTAGACCGCTGGGCCACTCGGGAGCAACCCCTTGGGTTGGGGGAATCTCGGAACCCAGAACCAAATCTTCTAAACTCGCTGGTCACAAGAGATTATGGTTGGGGCTGGAAACTAGGGTTGGAACTCAAGAGTTTTTCTTGTTCATACGGGTTTTAGGAAGGTCAGAAGGTATAATCATATCAGTTTAGGTTACACTTTACTTGTCACCCAGCGTCATAACAAGTTAAGTTATGACATGATCATAACCATGTCATAATATGTCATAACAGCTGACATAACTTGTCATAACCTGTAATAATATAGTCATAACACTGTCTTGACACATCAAAACTTTTTTATCCATTAAAATAACATCAAATTGATCAGAAATACTCTGTAGACATTGTTAATGTTGTAAATGACTATTGTAGCTGGAAACGGCTGATTTTTAATGGAGGCCCATTATCAGCAACCATCACTCCTGTGTTCCAATAGTACATTGTGTTAGGCTAATTGATCATTAGAAGACCCTTTTGCAATTATGTTAGCACAGCTGAAAACTGGTGTCCTGATTAAAGAAGCAATAAAACTGGCCTTCTTTAGACTAGTTGAGTATCTGGAGCATGTAAATATACAGGTCATGACAGTATTATGATCATATTATGACAGGTTATGACATTTCTGTCAGCTGTTATGACATATAATGACATGGTTATGACGTTATAATGTGCTATGACGCTGGGTGTCAAGTGAAGTGTTACCGCTACCTATTAATCATCTTTGGCTGAGGAGGCTAACTCTCGTCCTGCAGAGTGACTGTGTATGCAGGCTTTTGCTCCATCCCTACACCTACACACCTAATTCAGCTTATCAAAATGGGTTCAGCTAAATAGTAGAATGAGGTGTGTTGGAGTGGGTTTGGTACAGAATCTTGCAGGAGAGTAGCTCTCCAGAACCTCTTTGGGTTTGCCACCCATGGTCTGCGATAAGCATTGTATGAAATTCTACAGAGCTGTTGGAAGGGTCTTAACCTGTGATAGTAGTGCCAGAAGTGGCAGCAGAACATAATGGAGAAATAAAGAGGGTTAAATGGAGGCGCTGACTTCTCTAACACTACTATCAAAGGACAATGGTGGAATGTAGGCTGCAGTTATGAGAAAAAAAAAGTTTTCAAGGATATTTTCAATTACAAGTTCTTTCCGTTTCCCTTTTGCTTTACGTGGCCATATTTTTCCGATCACAGCTGATACTCAGACTGTGGGTTACATTTTAAAGTTTAAACACGGTTGTGAAAAGTGATTGAACTTGTATCTATATAATTTATTGAATTTGATTATTTAATGAACACTGATTGATTTATTGTTGTAGTACTATACAAATACACTACCGTTCAAAAGTTTGGGGTCACATAGAAATGCCCATGTTTTTGAAAAAAAAGCTCAATTTTTGTTCATTAAAATAACATCAAATTGATCAGAAATAAAGTGTATACATTGTTAATGTTGTAAATGACTATTGTAGCTGGAAACGGCAGATTTGTTATGGAATATCTACATAGGCGTACAGAGGCGTACAGCAACCAACACTCCTGTTCTAATGGCACGTTGTGTTAGCTAATCAAAGTTTATCATTTGAAAAGGCTAATAAAACTGGCCTATTTAGACTAGTTGAGTCACTGGAGTATCAGCATGTGTGGATTTGATTACAGGCTCAAAATGGCCAGAAACAAAGAACTTTCTTCTGAAACTCGTTCAGTATATTCTTGTTCTGAGAAATGAAGGCTATTCCATGCGAGAAATTGGCAAAAAACTGAAGATCTCGTATAACGCTGTGTACTACTCCCTTCACAGAACAGCGCAAACTGGCTCTAACCAGAATAGAAAGAGGAGTGGGAGGCCCCGGTGCACAACTGAGCAAGAGGACAAGTACATAAGAGTGTCTAGTTTGAGAAACAGACGCCTCACAAGTCCTCAACTGGCAGCTTCGTTAATTAGTACCCGCAAAACACGAGTCTCAACATCAACAGTGAAGAGGCGACTACGGGATGCTAGCCTTTTAGGCAGAGTTTAAAAGAAAAAGCCATATCTCAGACTGGCCAATAAAAAGAAAATATTAAGATGGGCAAAATAACACAGACACTGGACAGAGGAACTCTGCCAAGAAGGCCAGCATCCCGGAGTTGCCTCTTCACTGTTGACGTTAAGACTGGTGTTTTGCGGGTACTATTTACTTAAGCTGCCAGTTGAGGACTTGTGAGGCGTTTGTTTCTCAAACTAGACACTCTAATGTCCTTGTCCTCTTGCTCAGTTGTGCAGCCACACAACCCAATGAAGGTACTGCATTTAAAAACCCACATTTATATGGCTCATTGATTGAGTAAGTCATTGTTTAGAGAGGGGACCTCTCTCTCTCTCTCTCTCTCTCTCTCTCTCTCTCTCTCTCTCTCTCTCTCTCTCTCTCTCTCTCTCTCTCTCTCTCTCTCTGTGATTATCAGTGTAATAACAACAGCAATCTTCAGCAGTAAACTCTCATCCTCATTCTGACAATGATGTTATATGATAAATGGTTTTAGAGTGATTGTAGTCCGTTTTTGAACAGTGGGATAGTATTCACAACTCTGAAATGGTATCCCTTTTGCAGCTGTTCTTCGACACAATATTTACCAAACCTTTTTATCCACCATGAATAGGAAACTGTATGCTACAAAGACGGTCATCACGAAGTAGATTGTGTTGAAGACAAATGCCCTAATATTTCGTGTGGGTGACAGGGATACATATATTGACAAAGCAAAGCAAATTTCTCAGACTGAAACCAAGGTTACGAGTCAGGATAACCATTATATTTCACTGAAGTTGGCTGAGTTACACTGAGTTGCATGGTTTTGTTATACTTCAAAGAGAAAGGAAATCACATTTACAGGGCCTATAGAGATTCTACACCCCCTTGAACTTTTTTCACATTTTATTGTGTTAGTTTCATGCGTTTAAATAAGGATTCCCCTTCCCCCAATTGATCTACACACCATACTCCACACTTTTAAGGGGATTTTTTGTTTTGTGAAAAGTTAATACAGCACATGGTGGAAGCACCTTTGGCAGCAATTACAGCTGTGAGCCTTTTGGGATAGGTCTGTACCAACTTTGCACACCTAGATTTGGCAATATTTGACCATTCTTTACAAAACTTTTCAAACTCTGTCAAGTTCCTTGAGGAGCGTTGACTGTCTTTAAGTCATGCCACACATTTTTTATTGGATTGAGGTCGGGGCTCTGACTGGGCCACTCAAGTATTGAGCCACTACACTGTGGCTTTGGCTGTGGGCTTCGGGTCATTGTCATGCTAAAAGAGGAACTTCCATTCCAGTTTCAGCTTTCTTGCAGAAGGCAGCAGGTTTTCCTCAAGGACTTTTCTGTACATTGCTCCATTCATTTTCCCTTTTATCCTAATAATTGAGAAACATCCCCATAACATCATGCAGCCACCACCATGCTTCACTGTAGGGATGTGCTGTGTTGGGTTTGCGCCAAACCTAGCACTTTATATTTAGGACCAAAAAGTTCAATTTTTGTTACGTCGAACCACAAAATGTTTTTTTTTTCACACTTCAAGCGGGATTCAAGGTGGGCTTTCTTGAGTAATGGCTTCCTTCTTTTCATCCTACCATACATGTCAGATTTGTGGACTGCTTGGGATATTGTTGTCACATGCATACTGTGACCAGTCTTGGGCATAAAAGCCTGTAGTTCTTTCAAAGTTTCCATTGGACTCTTGGTAGCCTCTCTGATCTCCTACTTGCTCAGTCTTCCAGTTTGGAGGGACGACCTGATCTCGGCAGGGTCTTGGTGGTGCCATACACCTTCCACTTCTTAATAATCGTCTTGACCATGCTCCAAGGGATATTCAAGGCCTATGAAATATTTTTATACCCATCCCTTGATCTGTACCTTTTCACAACTTTGTCCCGGAGTTCTTTTAAATGCTGCTTGGTGCTCATGGTTTGCTTTGCAAGTCACTACCCAGCAGAGGGAACCTACAGGAAATGATGAATTTATTCTGAAATTGTGTGAATCACTACAATGTAACACAGGCAGAGGCCAAATAACTTGGTGTGTGATTGAAGGTGGTTGGTTACACCTGAGCTAATTATAGGATTGCTTTTACAAGGGGTGTGGACACTTGTCCAACCAAGCTATTTCATATTTTTTTTATCGATTTTTTTCACTTGGAAGGTACATCAATCCCCCCCAAAATATTTGCATGCATTTTAATTCCAGGCTATAAGGCATCAAAAGGTGAAAATGTTGAAAGGGGGTATAGACTTTCTATAGGCACTGTATGTAATTTGGTATCATAAAACGCCCTCGGCTATTTCTAATTCCGTTCTCTTGTTCTCACTGTGTTGTTTTTAACATAGCAGCCTGCCTTCCACTTAATGATATACTTTAATATAATATACAACCCACATGGGAAAAAATGGGATGCATCCCAAATGGCACCCTATTCTCTTTAGGTCACTACTTTTGACCAGAGCCCTATGGGTAGTAGAGCCCTATGGGTAGTAGATCCCTATGGATCCTGGTCAAAAGTAGTGAACTATATAGAGAATAGGGTGCCATTTGGGACAAATCCAGGATGTCATCCATTAACTTCCCAGCTTTGATGTTTTTAAGGAAATAACACATTTCCTCTGTCTTGTTGTGCACAACGTTTCAATGAATATTTATTCTGGATTATTACCTGCGGGGGATGTATGCATATGATTTTCTGACATTCAGCCAGGTGTGAAAATTATGCTACTGTATTCATTAAACATCTCAGGTATGCTTGTAGATCTAGGATCAGTTCTGATGAATACAATTTTACGGACAGGGGGTTCTGGTCCTAGATCAGCACTTTTACTCTGAGACTTTTTGTAAATCACCAAGCAGGTTAAGTCATAAGAGGCTGCTATCTGCTGTCTGCAGTGAGGTTTTGTCAGAGGGTGAAGACTGTTTATCAGGTACTAAGTTACAATACTACGTTTCAATATTCCCAGTCTTCCTATTGAACGGATCTTTCAAATAATTAATAATTGATCTACTTAGAAATCAGAGATGAGTTGGGAGTTTGAAATGTCCAATCTTTATATCGAACTAAAATAAATGGCTGCGATGACAAAATAATGATGTATTGTGTTTCCCTTTTTAGAACAATTCAACACCAGACAGATTTTGAGGACATAATGGGTGACATAGGTTTAACCATAGCATTATCTGAAGAGAACCATAATAAATCGCTCTAATATGTTTGGAGTAACAGCTAGCTACCCAACTGTCAATGCTGAGATTCCAAGGGTTGCGTCCCAAATAGCACCCTATTCATAGTCCTTATTTAGACAGCAACATATCACATCAGTGTAATCTAATGTCAACTAGACAGCAACACATCACATCAGTGTAATCCAATGTGAACTAGACAGCAACACATCACATCAGTGTAATCCAATGTGAACTAGACAGCAACACATCACATCAGTGTAATCCAATGTGAACTAGACAGCGACACATCACATCAGTGCAATCTAATGTGAACTAGACAGCAACACATCACATCAGTGCAATCTAATGTGAACTAGACAGCAACACATCACGTCAGTGCAATCTAATGTTAACTAGACAGCAACACATCACATCAGTGTAATCTAATGTGAACTAGACAGCAACACATCACGTCAGTGCAATCTAATGTGAACAAGACAGCAACACATCACATCAGCGCAATCTAATGTGAACTAGACAGCAACACATCACATCAGTGTAATCCAATGTGAACTAGACAGCAACACATCACGTCAGTGTAATCTAATGTGAACTAGACAGCAACACATCACATCAGTGTAATCCAATGTGAACTAGACAGCAACACATCACATCAGTGCAATCTAATGTGAACTAGACAGCAACACATCACATCAGTGTAATCTAATGTGAACTAGACAGCAACACATCACATCAGTGTAATCCAATGTGAACTAGACAGCAACACATCACATCAGCGCAATCTAATGTGAACTAGACAGCAACACATCACATCAGTGTAATCCAATGTGAACTAGACAGCAACACATCACATCAGCGCAATCTAATGTGAACTAGACAGCAACACATCACATCAGTGCAATCTAATGTGAACTAGACACCAACACATCACGTCAGTGTAATCTAATGTTAACTAGACAGCAACACATCACGTCAGTGTAATCTAATGTGAACTAGACAGCAACACATCACATCAGTGTAATCTAATGTGAACTAGACAGCAACACATCACGTCAGTGTGATCCAATGTGAACTAGACAGCAACACATCACATCAGTGTAATCTAATGTGAACTAGACAGCAACACATCACGTCAGTGTAATCTAATGTGAACTAGACAGCAACACATCACATCAGCGCAATCTAATGTTAACTAGACAGCAACACATCACATCAGTGTAATCTAATGTGAACTAGACAGCAACACATCACGTCAGTGTAATCTAATGTGAACTAGACAGCAACACATCACGTCAGTGTAATCTAATGTGAACTAGACAGCAACACATCACATCAGCGCAATCTAACGTGAACGATTTCACCATGTTATAATTTCTGCTTGCCATGGCCACACTGCAGAGTTATTGCAACATCATAGCCAGGTTTTCTGTGGACCCAGGGGATATTCCTGCATCATGTCCAAATCATCTTAAACTTAATTGAGCTAGACAATCGATTTTAGACACTTTAGGATGATTTGGACACGTAAGACCATGGACTGCTCATAGGGTGAGGAATTTAGTAATTTGGGTGAACTATCCCTTTAAAAAAGGTTTCAGCAGTATTTTAAATATGTGAAATAGAAGATAATAGAGGGATATTATTATGAATCATGAACGCTATATCCATTTTCAGAAATGTTGGTAAATTAGCTTTTTTTGTTTAAAGAACTTATGAAAGAGATTAGTGTGTTTTTTCACTATCTAATCATGGGGTGGGGTTGTTTAATGACAGACATGTATTTGTTTGAAACTATCACTTGATGGTTTCATTTCAGAGAGACAAATAATCCAGTTGTTTTGCAAAACGCTATATGTCCGCCTCACTCTCAGAGAAATAAGTAGTACTGATTTAACAAATAATTACATTACATTTATAAAAAAAACTGTACAAATGATACATTTGTGACATCATCATTTTTTAAATCAATATCGTAATATGAGACCTATATGTAAAACATTTACATTTTACATTGTAGTCATTTAGCAGATGCTCTTATCCAGAGCGACTTACAGTTAGTGCATTGATCTTAAGATAGCTAGGTGAGACAACCACATCACAGTCACACATAGAGTACAGTTCACAAACATTCCATTCCAGCTAAACAATGGATATATAGCGTTTTGCTAAATAAAACACATTTGGAAACGTTTTGAAATAAACTCTACATTTGGTCGAAATAACTAGAAAATATCTTTCCTTTTCTAAGGCCTGCAACAGTTTGGACTGAGGTTCCCTGCGAACTTCAGAAGCAATGAGTAGTCTTGGATTAGATCTTAGAGAAAATTTGATTACATTTGTTCATATTTTATTACTTTTTGCATGATGGGAAGTCCAGACTAAATTCAATTTACCCATATTGCATTAGTTATTTTTAATTTAACAGAGGAGGCCAAACTAAATAAAGAAGGACCACAGGGCATAGAATCAAAAAATGCGATTACCATTTCTAGTCCGTGCAGTTTATTGAAGTAAGTATTCACTGCATGCCTCATATACAAAGTATTCTGTCAGTATTGATGCAATCATCACCCATCACACGGTATCTGAGAATTGGTTCTCGGACCAATAGGCTCTGAGAGAGCTACTAACACCAGGCCATCAGACTGCTGAACAGCTAACCATAGCTGTCTCACTGACTATTTGCAGCTCAGAGAATATATGCACCTTGGAGATTGTTTGCACTGACTACTCACACATCCAACCCTTACACACAAAGTTACAAATGAACACATTCACACAAACACCAATAAACACACACTCACTCCCTCACTCACTTACACACACACAAGCCCCCCCCCCACACCCACACACACACACACACACACACACAGAGAAAGAGAGTCTACACTGCTGTTCTATTACATATTATATTGTAAATACAGTGTTGTCCAGTCCATTAATACTATTCAGACTACCTCCTCTATTACATCAACCTCCTCTATTACTTGCTATTATTGTTATTGATTTATGTACTGCATTGTTGAGGGAGCTAGCACATAATCATTTCACTGCACCTTTAATAACTGCTGATTTGATTTTATATTAAATGTTCAGCCGAACGGTCTTATACTAACAAAGTTCCTAGTCATGATGTTGACAGATTTCCACACCACAAGTTGCCTTCTCACATCATACCTCGTAGTACTGCAGTCAAATGTTGGCCTCATGTTGATTTTTCTCATAATTAACATAATTTCAAAAACCCACAGAAAATCTGGTGTTTCTATGTCAAACGGTTGAGTTATATTTCAGTCTTCTGTGATGTTTATAAAGTGTAATATTGGATTGCAAACTAAAAATTGAATACATTTCAACTCAATAGCTGACATGGTACTGGTGTCTTATTTTTTAAGTCCATAACCATGTGTGTAAGGTGTATACTTTTGCTTCAAAGTAGATTTGTTTAAGACTACCAAGAACCACTCTGTGTGATCCTGGTCTAGCCCACTGCAGTAAAAGGATAAAGGCTACAAAGTCGTCTTTCAGCGTTGGTGATTTCATCGCTCGAGAAATGTTTAGTTTCCCCCTTGAAAGTTTGTTTCCCAAGCTAATGTTCACTTGCCACTAAAATCTCACCGAAACAGACAAGTGTGCATTAGAATATTGCACATATCCTGACAAACCTGGCACTAATGATTACGTTACGTGACACTGACAACAACTTCTGTTATCACACATAAATAAGCACTTCTCCAGCCTGTCTCAAACTCATCTCTGCACCATTCTTCTCCAGATATATAAAGGATGTAGTCCTTGCTGTTGCCTAGTGCTCTTGTATGAGTAATATCTTGCATGCTGAAGGAACCAAGTATATGATTACAAAGCAGGTTCTATTGGAATATTGAAGGTTTGTTATATCAGAATGCCTATTCTCTTTTATTGGAGGTTTGTTATATCACACCTTGCCTATTCTCTTTGCTCTGAGGCACAGCTGATGTGTAGGTCAGGAATACATTTGGCCTAAGGCTACACTGTGAGCTTGTATGCTACATTTCTGGTTTTGTAGGGTTTATTTCCTCATGGTTTCAGAATGCCCCGCTCTAGCTCTAGGGTTAGGGGTTTGGGTTAGGAGTTAGGTTTAGGGTTAGGGTTAGGGTTAGGGGTTAATGTTAAGGTTAGGGTTAAGGTTAGGGTTAAGTTAAGGGTTAGGGTTACGGGTTACGGGTTAGGGAAAATAGGATTTTAAATTGGAATCAACTGTTTGGTCCCCACAAGCATAAACGTAATGGTGGATTTGCCCTGTTTAAAATATGTTATTTTAGGGCCTAGTCCCCCTCCAGACCACTCCCCAGCCATCCTCACGTACCTTGTGCCCCCTGCCCACAAGGATAGTAAAAACAAACGTGTGTGTTTGTGTGTGTGTCTTCCTTGTTATACAAAGGTGACTGTTTGCAGTTTTCCATGTTCATATTTAAATTCCCTATTGTCTCTTGTCAGACCTTAATCTGTCACAATTATAGTATTGTATGTGCAGATGGCTTTGGGATAGGCATGTAAAGAAATGTATTTTTCACTTTCAAAATATTCAAAGAGGGATGTCACTATTTTGTCACAGCATCATATCCTTTGTGTGCTGACACTTTCATGAAAACATTTCGGTGTGGAAATCGATGTCGGGATAAAACCCAGATCAGGAATTCTAGTCTGGTCCTAGATCTGTTTGCGCTGTCTTGCCATCTCCTATAGTCATTGTCACGTCTGAGATTGTCAAGACAGCACAAACAGATCTGAAAACAGGCTAGCCCACAAAAGCTGGCCAGAGAGAACACAGTGGACAAGTCAGGTTAGACCCTGCATCTAGCATCATCTCCTGTTGTTGGAGGAAACAGGAGACACATAAACTTTAACATATATGGCACCTTATAAATCATGCTGCCCACCAAAACATGGTGTGTCAGTCTCCCGACCTGCAGCTATAAATTCATTAATCCACTTTATTCTCAACATGTGAGACCAGGCTGTTAATCCCTCATCTGAACACCATGGTTTTATAGCAGAATCCTCCAATCCCAGATCCCAAAGGCTGTAGTTAGAACGACTTGCACCTCTCTGGCTGGAGACTTTGTCTACGTTCCAAATGGAAATCCCTATATACAGTTGAAGTCGGAAGTTTTCATACACTTAGGTTGGAATCATTAAAACTCGTTTTTCAACCACTCTACAAATGTCTTGTTAACAAACTATAGTTTTGGCAAGTCGGTTAGGACATCTAATTTGTGCATGACGCAAGAAATGTTTCCAACAATTGTTTACAGACAGATTATTTCACTTATAATTCACTGTATCACAATTCCAGTGGGTCTATATGCACTAAGTTGACTGTGCCTTTAAACAGCTTGGAAAATTCCAGAAAATTGTCATGGCATTAGAAGCTTCTTATAGGCTATTTGACATCATTTGAGTCAATTGAGGTGTACCTGTGGATGTATTTCAAGGCCTACCTTCAAACTCAGTGCCTCTTTGCTTGACATCATGGGAAAATCTAAAGAAATCAGCCTAGACCTCAGAAAAAAATTGTAGACCCCCACAAGTCTGGTTCATCATTGGGAGCAATTTACAAACACCTGAAGGTACCACGTTCATCTGTACAAACAATAGTACGCAAGTATAAACACCATGGGACCACGCAGCCGTCATACCGCTCAGGAAGGAGACGCGTTCTGTCTCTTAGAGATGAATGTACTTTGGTGCGAAAAGTGCAAATCAACCCCAGAACAACAGCAAAGGACCATGTGAAGATGCTGGAGGAAACAGGTACAAAAGTATTTATATCCACAGTAAAACGAGTCCTATATTGACATAACCTGAAAGGCCGCTCAGCAAGGAAGAAGCCACTACTCAAAAAACGCCATATAAAAGACAGACTACGGTGTGCAACTGCACATGGGACAAAGATCGTACTTTTTGGAGAAATGTCCTTTGGTCTGATGAAACAAAAATAGAACTGTTTGGCCATAATGACCATCGTTATGTTTGGAGGAAAAAGGGGGAGGCTTGCAAGCCGAAGAACACCATCCCAACTAAGAAGCACGGGGGTGGCAGCATCATGTTGTGAGGGTGCTTTGTTGCAGAAGGGACTGGTGCACTTCATAAAATAGATGGCATCATGAGGAAGGAACATTATGTGGATATATTGAAGCCACATCAGTCAGGAAGGTAAAGCATGATCGCAAATGGGTCTTCCAAGTGGACAATGACCCCAAGCATACTTCCAAAGTTGTGGCTTAAGGACAACAAAGTCAAGCTATTGGAGTGGCCATCACAAAGCCCTGAACTGAATAAGCGTGTGCGAGCAAGGAGGCCTACAAACCTGACTCAGTTACACCAGCTCTGTCAGGAGGAATGGGCCAAAATTCACCTAACTTATTGTGAGAAGCTTGTGGAAGGCTACCCGAAACGTTTGACCCAAGTTAGACAATTTAAAGACAATGCTACCAAGTACTAATTAGGTGTATGTAAACTTCTGACCCACTGGGAATGTGATGAAAGAAAGAAAAGCTGAAAGAAATAATTCTCTCTACTATTATTCTGACATTTCACATTCTTAAAATGAAGTGGTGATCCTAACTGACCTAAGACAGGGAATCTTTAATAGGATTAAATGTCAGGAATTGTGAAAAACTGAGTTTAAATGTATTTGGCTAAGGTGTATGTAAACTTCTGACTTCAACTGTATATAGTGCACGACTTTTGACCCAGGCCTTGGTGCTCTGGTCAAAAGTAGGGCACTATTTAGTAGGGAATAGGTTGTCATTTGGGACGCAGTCTTAGTCCTTGAGTTCTGGGAATTTATTCAATGGCAATTTAAATAATTGATACAGTGCCTTCAGAAAATATTAATACCCCTTAACTTAGTCCACATTTTGTTGTGTTACAGCCTGAATTCAAAATAGATTTTGTTTATGTACCCATCTACACACAATACCCCACAATGACAACATGAAAACATGTTTGTTTTTTCATTGTAGCAAATGTACACACCTGAGTAAATACTTTGTAGAAACACCTTTGGCAGGGATTACAGTTGTGAATCTTTCTGAGTAAGTCTCTAAGAGCTTTGCACACCTGGATTGTACAATATTTTCTCATTATTACTTCAAGCTCAGTTAAGTTGGTTGTTGATCATTGCTAGACAGCCATTTTCAAGTCATTGCCATAGATTTTCAAGCCGATTTAATTATTGCAAACAGAGTGACTCCATTAAACTTATTATGTGACTTGTTGAGCAACATTTTTCTCTTGAACATATTTAGGCTTGCCTTACAAAAGGGGTTGAATAAATACTTAATGACACAAGACATTTAATTTTTTCATTTTTAATTAATTCGTAAATATTTCTAAAAACATTATTCCACTTTGACATTATGGGGTATTCTGGGTAGGCCAGTGACAAATCTCAATGTAATCCATTTTAAATTCTGGCTGTAATACAACAAAATGTGATCAATGTCAAGGGGTGTGAATACCTTCTGAAGGCACTGTATACAGTCGTGACCAAAAGTTTTGAGAATGACACAAATATAAATTTTCACAAAGTCTGCTGCCTCAGTTTGTATGATGGTAATTTGCATATACTCCAGAATGTTAGGAAGAGTGATCAGATGAATTGCAATTAATTGCAAAGTCCCTCTTTGCCATGCAAATGAACTAAATCCCCCCCAAAAAAGTCCACTGCATTTCAGCCCAGCCACAAAAGGACCAGTTGACATCATGTCAGTGATTCTCTTGTTAACACAGGTGTGAGTGTTGACGAGGACAAGGCTGGAGATCACTCTGTCATGCTGATTAAGTTTGAATAACAGACTGGAAGCTTCAAAAGGAGGGTGGTGCTTGGAATAATTGTTCTTTCTCTGTCAACCATGGCTACTTGCAAGGAAACATGTGCCATCATCATTGCTTTGCACAAAAAAGGGCTTCACAGGCAGGATATTGCTGCCAGTAAGATTGTAACTAAATCAACCAGTTGTCGGATCATCAAGCACTTCAAAGAGAGCGGTTCAATTGTTGTGAAGAAGGCTTCAGGGTGCCCAAGAAAGTCCAGCAAGCGCCAGGACCGTCTCCTAAAGTTGATTCAGCTGCGGGATCGGGGCACCACCAGTATAGAGCTTGCTCAGGAATGGCAGTAGGCAGGTGTGAGTGCATCTGCACGCCCAGTGAGGCAAAGCCTTTTAGAGGATGGCCTGGTGTCAAGAAGGGCAGCAAAGAAGCCACTTCTTTCCAGGAAAAACATCAGGGACAGACTGATATTCTGCAAAGGGTACAGGGATTGGACTGCTGAGGACTGGGGTAAAGTCATTTTCCGATTGTTTGGGGCATCCAGAAAAAAAGCTTGTCCAGAGAAGACAAGGTGAGCGATACCATCAGTCCTGTGTCATGCCAACAGTAAAGCATCCTGAGACCATTCATGTGTGGGGTTGCTTCTCAGCCAAGGGAGTGGGCTCACTCACAATTTTGCCTAAGAACACAGCCATGAATAAATAATGGTAACAACACATCCTCCGAGAGCAACTTCTCCCAACCATCCAGAAACAAATTGGTGACGAACAACGCTTTTTCCAGCATGATGGAGCACCTTGTCATAAGGTAAAAGTGGCTCGGGGAACAAAACATCGATATTTTGGGTCCATGGCCTGGAAACTCCCCAGACTTTAATCCCATTGAGAACTTGTGGTCAATCCTCAAGAGGCGGGTGGACAAACAAAAACCCACAAATTCTGACAAACTCCGAGAATTGATTATGCAAGAATGGGCTGCCATCAGTCAGGATGTGGCCCAGAACATGCCAGGGTGGATTGCAGAGGTCTTGAAAAAGAAGGGTCAACACTGCAAATATTGACTCTTTGCATCAACTTCATGTAATTGTCAATAAAAACCTTTGACACTTATGAAATGCTTGTAATTATACTTCAGTATTCCATAGTAACATCTGACAAAAATATCTAAAGACACTGAAGCAGCAAACTTTGTGGAAATTAATATTTGTGTAATTCTCAAAACTTTTGGCCACACTGTATACCCATTGTTTCTGGAAGAATAGCTTATAACCTCAAACCACTAATTCAAATGATTAACAGTGGTAAACACTGTTAAATAACACAAATATGGAAAACAATGTTTTTTTGTGAACAACTGTTTCATTTTGTCATTATACAGTAACAAGGTTTGTTGTCTATCTAGGTAGCTAGCTAGCAAACGTAGCTACATACAATAATAGAAGAGTCAATATCAGCATGTGAATTAACTACCTAGCTGTAAAATTGCCTAAACAAACTGCACTGTCACTTTATGAGTCTATCTCACTGTAGGGGTTGCGTAACTGGTTGCAGAGAAGTCAGGCACAGGAGAGCAAAACTGGGTAATAAACTTAGTCGTTTATTAAACAACCCAACGGTTCAAACAACACTAGAGAAAATGGGCACAAAATAACCCGTAACGCACCAGTACATAAAGTGCACAAGCACTACAATGAACAATCCCACACAAAGACATGAGGAGGAACAGAGGGTTAAATACAAAACATGTAATGAGGGAATTGAAACCATGTGTGGAAAACACAGACAAAACAAATGGTAAATTAAAAGAGGATCGGTGATGGCTAGAAGACCGGTGACGTCGACCGCCGAACACCACCCGAACAAGGAGAGGCACTGACTTCGGCGGAAGTCGTGACACTCACTGAGGTCAACTTGCAGTTTGCCTCTGCCCAGAGCGAATGCAGA
The DNA here is from genome assembly GCA_030435695.1 of Brachymystax lenok tsinlingensis. Classification (NCBI taxonomy): domain Eukaryota; kingdom Metazoa; phylum Chordata; class Actinopteri; order Salmoniformes; family Salmonidae; genus Brachymystax; species Brachymystax lenok. The sequence goes on along the minus strand of CM059805.1, from coordinate 307,005 downwards.
GTACGTTGCTAAGGCAACAAAGGGCTCTTTCCCAAATATCCTACAGACACACAGGGTGCATTGCGAGATGATACTTGAAGGAGAAACTAAGTTGAATAATTTGGTACACTGTTTAGATGAAGCACATCTAAGTGGAATACATTTTTTGTCATGACATATAAATGGATGGATGTTTTCTAGACAAGTATGCCCATACTATCTATTGGCTCATTTGGCGATCTGGAGTGCAGGTACTTTTTTTAAAAGCGATATGAAATGATAGTGTGTTATCCCCTATCTCCAGTGACGAGAACCATGTAGTTATGACGAGTTACATGGGGCCACTTAGAAGTTAAATCATGGGGAAATGTTTGTTTTTACTCACAATAGAACACATGCTTTCAAAAAATTGACAGGAGTTTCATGACTTTTATTTCTGGGGATGGAATTATCCCTTTAAAAGGGGTTGTATTTACCCCAGCCTCTTCCTTCAGTTGTATACCAAAACAAGTGGCAGGGCTGCCATTTAGTTGTTTTTCAAATCCCAGATTGTAGCTTTGAGTCCTGCATCTCCTGCAGAGAGGAGTTAATAGTATCTGGACGAAGCCTCTACATCAGCCAGACTCATTAGCAGCTTGGCTCCTGGATAAGAGTTGGAGAAGCATCCGGTTTTGGAATGGATAGAGTGCAGGCAGATAGGATATTTTTCAGGGTAACAATGCACTGTTGTAAGACACATTCTATCCCACTTATTGTTTGCATGTAGCTGCAAGACAACCCGAGGCCCAAGTATAATTTATCTTGATTGTTTTTTCGCAGAGATACTTCTTATTGAGTTTTTTTGGTTTTGCTAGGCTCAGACACCAGACTCACAATAAACACAAAAACAGTGTGACTAAACAACACTAATAAAGGATGGAATTGTGCCGCCTCGTCCTCAAACTTTCACTTTGGGGGTGTATCTGTTGTTCTTAGTGGATAAGCTTAGCTTGGAGAGTCGCCACGAAAAGTTATGTTTTCTAATTGTCTTGTGCTTCTGGTTGACGGACAATAGTGTTACACTAGCTGGTTTAAGCCTGAGGGCAACGTATTAACTTGAAACTGACAATAACTTTGAGATGAACTTGATCTACAACCATCACACGTCTCTTCGGATCTGACTGACTGCGTAAAAGTTATGTTTTGTCTTTGTCTTGTGCTTGACCAGATCATTGAGTTCATCTGCCTGATTATAGATAGCCTAAAAGATCTAGCCATTAGATTCCTATGTATTTGTTATTATTCTCATGACAGGATGGTAGGAAGCAAGTAGGCTAGGGAGACAGAAAAGGAATGGCACAGACAGATGACAGAGTCACGTCTCGAACACCTGTCGCCAAGATGGCATGTGTGGTCCGGAGTCGAGACTTATCGCTTGACCAGACTCCAGCTTAGATAGCCTGCAGGCATTCTAATAACTCTGAAAATTCTTTGAGATAAACTTTATACCAACTTCTAAAACCCATCTACACAGTGCTTAACTTGGGATGAAAGAAGTGCAGGAACTGTCCATGACTTCTCCATGACTTTTAACCACATTTTCCTGACTATTATTACAGCCTACATGAAAAAGTAAGCATTATTGACACTGGTAAGCTGCTGTGTCTCATCCTACCATCTCTTGCGGTTGTGCCCTTGATCAAGGCAATTAACCCCCAACAAAGTGGAACTGTATTGTTAGTTACATGTTGTCAACATGTGATCAACCCTCCATCTGAGAGCTCCTGGGTGTTCAGGCTTGGCTTTTGATCCAGCCCTGAAACACCCAAGTCTGCTTATCAAGGTCCTGTTGAGCAGCTGATGTTTAGGCTACAATGTGGTTAGACCAGGGCTTGAACAAACGCCTGCTAACCCATGCAGTAGCTATCCCTGAGGATGGTTGCCACCCTTGATATAAATTATTGCAACATTACAACCAAATACTTTTCTTCATAAAAGTAATCCCTCATTCAATGAATCAGGGACCAAATAGATAAGGTAGGCTACTTCAAAGCAAGTTATCTAACTAGACATGTTTATATAGCCTACAGCATGAGGCAAAAATATTCATGTTTCAGGGGAGATCTATGGGCAGCAAGTTGTTTGTCAATTAAGATATTCTTAAAATATTCTTTAGCGTTGTTGCAAAAAGGGAGGTTGCTTGCAAGTTTATGGTGTATTGCTATTTTAACTGTATTGATGTGGGATGATACTATTGACATGTGGGCGAGAAGATTTTAGACATTTTAAGGCCTTTGTTTTGTTTATGAATCATGCTCATTCAGGCTGGCACATTTTCAATTCTTGCAATTACTGTCAAACAGTTTACTGTCACGCAGATTCACAGACTAGTGGCAAATAAACTTGAACAAAACGGAACCAGGAAATGAATGCCCACTCTCTATTGCTATTCAATGTAGATCCCACCCTCCATTCCGCTTTGATCAACCTTTTTTGCCTCTGTCTGTGAGTCTGGGCCGGCGATAGGCTACTTGGTCAAGCACTGCGTCTACAACCATAGAACGTGTCGTATATATAAGTCAGTACTAACTTCCACTGGTAGCATTTATAGTGATGACCATAGTAATATATTAAATTTAGCAGACGCTTTTATCCGAAGCATTTTACAGTCGTGCGCGGATACCAGATGAGGCTGGTGGGAGGAGCTATAGGAGGACGGGCTCATTGTAATGGCTGGAATGGAATATATGGAACTGAGTCAAACATGTGGTTTCCATATGTTTGATACCGTTCCACTTCTTCCATTCATTACAATGAGACCATCCTCCTATAGCTCCTCCCACCAGCCTCCTATGGTGGATACATTTTAGGTATGGCGGGCCCCTGGAATCAAACCCACAATCCTAGTGTTGCAAGCCAAGCGCCATGCTCTACCAACTGAGGGGGGGGACTTCACCCCTATAGACAGACAAGAAGTCTCAGAGGAACTTCACCCTTATAGACAGACAAGAAGTCTCAGGGGAACTTCACCCCTGTAGACAGACAAGAAGTCTCAGGGGAACTTCACCCCTGTAGACAGACAAGAAGTCTCAGGGGAACTTCACCCCTATAGACAGACAAGAAGTCTCAGGGGAACTTCACCCCTATAGACAGACAAGAAATTTCCAGGAACTTCACCCCTATAGACAGACAAGAAGTCTCAGGGGAACTTCACCCCTATAGACAGACAAGAAGTCTCAGAGGAACTTCACCCCTATAGACAGACAAGAAGTCTCAGGGGAACTTCACCCTGTAGACAGACAAGAAGTCTCAGGGAACTTCACCCTGTAGACAGACAAGAAGTCTCAGGGGAACTTCACCCCTATAGACAGACAAGAAGTCTCAGGGGAACTTCACCCCTATAGACAGACAAGAAATTTCCGAGGAACTTCACCCCTATAGACAGACAAGAAGTCTCAGGGGAACTTCACCCCTATAGACAGACAAGAAGTCTCAGAGGAACTTCACCCCTATAGACAGACAAGAAGTCTCAGGGGAACTTCACCCCTATAGACAGACAAGAAATTTCCGGGGAACTTCACCCCTATAGACAGACAAGAAGTCTCAGGGGAACTTCACCCCTATAGACAGACAAGAAGTCTCAGAGGAACTTCACCCCTATAGACAGACAAGAAGTCTCAGGGGAACTTTACCCCCATAGACAGACAAGAAGTCTCAGGGGAACTTAACCCCTATAGACAGACAAGAAGTCTCAGGGGAACTTCACCCCTATAGACAGACAAGAAGTCTCAGGGGAATTTCACCCCTATAGACAGACAAGAAATTTCCTGGGAACTTCACCCCTATACTGTATACAGACAGGAAGTCTCTATGGTCCATGGGAAGTGGATGGAAACACGTCACAGGAGGCTGCTGATGCTGGCCAGAACGGAGCAAATGGAAAGGCATCAAATACCTGGAAACCATGTGTTTGATGTATTTGATACCATTCCACTGATTCTGCTATAGTCATTACCACAAGCGCGTTCTCCCCAATTAAGGTGCCACGACCTCCTGTGAAACACGTTCAGGTATTATTCTCCATCCAAGGTCTGTTTATAAGGCCTATCTACAGAGCATTGTCATTCATCCAAGGTAAAAGTCATGCGGGTACATCCAGGAGAAAAGGGGCTTTAATACAATTTGATATTTAAAAGTCCATGACATTTACACAAAGTCTTTGACCGAGCCATGAACCTAATCTGGTGTAATAAGATTTGAGTCAACGTTTACACACTTCCAGCCTTGACTGCTCCATGGGTCGGCTTTTCTTTCATCTCAGGCAGAATATATGAAATCAATATTACACATTTAGTAACAGCAAGGTGCAGGCTTAATATGAATTTTGCAGATTAGTAGTATATAATTGCATTTTCTAATACATTCCTATCCAATGCATGAATCTGTTCTGAATAGGTTGAGAAGGTGGTAAGACTGTAAGAGACTGTTTGGTGTGTTGGTTTGAGAGGTTGAGCTCTTTGGATAGATGAGGTTAGATAGATGAGGTGAAGTTTTAAAACATTAACACAGCTTACAGTACTGTATATGAGTCCCCTATACATTACTTTCCAGGTAAAACTAATCAAAATATTACTGTTGTCCACCTCCCTGAGAGAGTAGGCAGTACTAAACATAGGTCGGAATATTACACAGACAAGCAGATTGTTATTTTCTTCCTGATGAAACCTTGTTTATAACAGGCATAACAGAGGAGTAAGACAGCCCTGGCCTGAGACAATGCCTGAGAATAGTAGTGCATTGGCACACACACACACAATACACACACACGCACACACGGGTGGTCTCCCGTAGAGGATACAAAAAGTGTTATAAAGCCTCCCAGGCCACCAAACAACTCGTTGTGGGACTGTGTTGGGTAATTGGACATTCATTCAACCTAGGAACAGACTGGGGACAAAATCGATGCAGTAAAATTGGGGTTAGCTGGGGTTTGTCCACAAAACAAAACACAATCAGAATTCTATTTTGAAAACGTACTCTCTAATTGAGATAATAACTGTATTCTAAGAAGACAGAGAAAAAGCAATTAAATGATAGACGGTCCTATTAAATTAAAAGTTTAATCTAGACCAAAACAACTTTTGATTAAAACCCCAAACTTTCCATAATTTTCATATACACGAGGAGGGATATCACATCACATATTTTCAGATGTGATTAGTCCAGGTTTGAAAGTAGTGCAGAACAATGTAAGTTAGAGAAACATTTCACTGTCATGAAGCAGACATCAAATTCACTTTGATGTCTGCTAATGATGAACTGCAGACACATTGTTTATCTATATTATTGTGCAGGTTAATTAAAACAGAAGGAATATATTAATGCTTCATTACAATAGTCATAGTGTTTGGGTCCACACTTATTGAACTAAATGAACAAAGGAGCTCTGAGGGACAGTTCATACACTGTATCTGCGTCCCAAATGGCACCCTATTTGCTATAGTGCACTACTTATAGTGCACTAAAGTAGTGCAATATGTAGAGAATAGGTTGCCATTTGGGAGGAAACCTTTGAGTCAACCTTCATGGCTGCTTCTCAAGGCTAAGAGCCTCCAGAAAAGGCTCAACCCCCAGCATGTACAAAACCTGATTCAAAACCAGAATCTGTTTATGTCTGTGATTGCACACTACCATGATAGATTGACTGCATTTGAATAGCGCCGCTCACTGATTCTCTATACACTAACACCATATGGTGGAAACTCATAGCAATCACACAGCATATCATCTATTTGAACTTCACAATCCAATTGTTTTGTTTTGTCCACCTTTTCAAAAACAAACACTTGCATTACTGCCGGTAAACAATTCAGTCTGCCTCCTGTGACTGTGACAGTCATTGCCATGCAAAGGGATGTATTATACCACTGTAAAGTGGTGGGAATAGATTAATATAGTAACATGAATGTTTGACAACTTTAATAGTATTTTATTTTCTGCATTGAAAAAATTGTCTTCCTATATATTTGATTGAATTGCATAACTTTAAGCTGTGACAGGGAATGCGAAATGAGAAGCAAAGGGTTGGGATTGGATGAGGGGCTGTAGCGTCCATCTCCGTTCCAGACACCGCACAAAACACACACACACACATTGATGGAAGCCACAATCTATCTGCAATCTTAAAGCTGATCTACCCCCTTAACAGAAAAATACCCTAACTTCCACCTTTGCCAGCACTGTGAGCAGAGGAGACAGCGAGTGAGAGTGCGGGTTACGATCAGCCTCAAACTCAAGAGCGTTTTAGATCCGGTGAGCCCTAGAGAAATTCACTCACTGTCAATGAAACTTCAGATATGACGTCATTATTTTAGCACTATCCACTGAGGTTTTAAACTAAAGCGCTCAACATGGTTCAATGCGCCAAATTGGGATCATGTATACTGTGCTAATAAAATAATAATGTCCAATACTGGGCACTACCTTTTATTTTAAGGATCTCAGTCGGGGTCCCAACTTACTGTTGAGAGTTCAAATAGTAGAAAACACCAGATACAAGCGGACCCAAGTATGACTCCCAGCGAATCAAATCAAATCAAAGTTTATTTGTCACGTCCGCCAAATGCAACAGGTGTAGACCTTACAGTGAAGTGCTTGCTTACAGGCTCTAACCAACAGTGCAAAAAGGTATTAGGTGAACAATAGGTAAGTACAGAAATAAAAACAACAGTAAAAAAAGTAAAAAACAGTAGCGAGGCTATAACAATAGCGAGTCTTTATACAGGCACCGGTTAGTTGGGCTGATTGAGGTAGTATGTACATGTATATATGGTCAAAGTGATTATGCATACATGATAAACAGAGAGTAGCAGTAGCGTAAAAGAGGGGTTGGCTGGTGGTGGGTGGCGGGACACAATGCAGATAGCCTGGTTAGCCAATGTGCGGAGGCACTGCTTGGTCGGGCCAATTGAGGTAGTATGTACATGAATGTATAGTTAAAGTGACTATGCATATATGATATACAGAGAGTAGCAGCAGCGTAAAAGAGGGGTTGGGAGGGGGGCACACAATGCAAATAGTCCGGGAAGCCATTTGATTACCTGTTCAGGAGTCTTATGGCTTGGGGGTAAAAACTGTTGAGAAGCCTTTTTGTCCTAGACTTGGCACTCCGGTACCGCTTGCCATGAGGTAGTAGAGAGAGTCTGTGACTGGGGTGGCTGGGGTCTTTGACAATTTTTAGGGCCTTCCTCTGACACCGCCTGGTGTAGAGGTCCTGGATGGCAGGCAGCTTAGCCCCGGGGATGTACTGGGCCGTACGCACTACCCTCTGTAGTGCCTTGCGGTCGGAGGCCGAGCAATTGCCGTACCAGGCAGTGATACAACCAGTCAGGATGCTCTCGATGTTGCAGCTGTAGAACCGTTTGAGGATCTGAGGACCCATGCCAAATCTTTTTAGTTTCCTGAGGGGGAGTAGGCTTTGTCATGCCCTCTTCACGACTGTCTAGGTGTGCTTTGACCATGTTAGTTTGTTGGTGATGTGGACACCAAGGAACTTGAAGCCTTCAACCTGCTCCACTACAGCCCTATCGATGAGAATGGGGGCGTGCTCAGTCCTCCTTTTCCTGTAGTCCACAATCATCTCCTTAGTCTTGGTTACGTTGAGGGATAGGTTGTTATTCTGGCACCACCCGGCCAGATCTCTGACCTCCTCCCTATAGGCTGTCTCGTCGTTGTCGGTGATCAGGCCTACCACTGTTGTTTCGTCTGCAAACTTAATGATGGTGTTGGAGTCGTGACTGGCCATGCAGTCGTGGGTGAACAGGGAGTACAGGAGGGGACTAAGCACGCACCCCTGAGGGACTCCAGTGTTGAGCAGATGTGTTGCTACTTACCCTCACCACCTGGGGGCGGCCCGTCAGGAAGTCCAGGATCCAGTTGAAGAGGGAGGTGTTTAGTCCCAGGATCCATAGCTTAGTGATGAGCTTTGAGGGTACTATGGTGTTGAACGCTGCGCTGTAGTCAATTAATAGCATTCTCACGTACGTGTTCCTTTTGTCCAGGTGGGAAAGGACAGTGTGGAGTGCAATAGAGATTGCATCATCTGTGAATCTGTTTGGGCGGTATTCAAATTGGAGTGTGTCTATGGTTTCTGGGATAATGGTGTTGATGTGAGCCATTACCAGCCTTTCAAAGCACTTCATGGCTACGGACATGAGTGCTACGGGTCTGTAGTCATTTAGGCAGGTTACCTTGGTGTTCTTGGGCACAGGGACTATGGTGGTCCGCTTGAAACATGTTGTATTACATTCTCAATCAGGGACATGTTGAAAATGTCAGTGAAGACACCTGCCAGTTGGTCAGCACATGCCCGGAGCACACGACCTAATAATCCGTCTGGCCCCGCAGCCTGGTGAATGTTGACCGGTTTAAAAGGTCTTACTCACGTCGGCTACGGAGAGCGTGATCACACAGTCGTCCGGAACAGCTGATGCTCTCATGCATGCCTCAGTGTTGCTTGCCTCGAAGCCAGCATAGAAGTGATTTAGCTCGACTGGTAGGCTTGTGTCACTGGGCAGCTCGCGGCTGTGCTTCCCTTTGTAGTCTGTAAAAGTTTGCAAGCCCTGCTACATAAGACGAGCGTCGGAGCCGGTGTAGTACGATTCAATCTTAGCCCTGTATTGACGCTTTGCCTGTTTGATGGTTCGCCGGAGAGCATTGCAGGATTTCTTATTAGCTTCCAGGTTAGAGTCCCGCACCTTGAAAGCGGCAGCTCTACCCTTTAGCTCAGTGCGAATGTTGCCTGTAATCCATGGCTTCTGGTTGGGCTCTCAGTGCAGTTATTAATAAAGCCAGTGACTGATGTGGTGAACTCCTCAATACCATCGGAAGAATCCCAGAACATGGTCCAGTCTGTGATAGCAAAACAGTCCTGTAGTTTAGCATCTGCTTCACCTGACCACTATTTTATAGACAGAGTCACTGGTGCATCCTGCTTTCATTTTTGCTTGTAAGCAGGAATCCGGAGGATAGAATTGTGGTCAGATTTACCAAATGAAGGGCGAGGGAGGGCTTTGTACACGTCTGCCACGATGGACATCAGAAATTGGCTTTGCCAAAGTACCCAAACAAAGCAGAAAAAAAGAGAAGCAGAGCAATGAGCAGCAGCATCAAACCACCAAGGCTGCCACCAAGCCCAGCAGCGATGATGCTGCCGAGCTCCAGCTAGCTTTGTGTGCAGAGCCTACTTTCAGCATTTAGTTTGCATTATTTTGGTAAGACAGCTGTGTGTACGGCTGCATTCACAAAGGCTGTAGGTAGAAGATGAATTACCATATCTATCTTGTAGCCTATATTCATTACCAAAACGGCCTTGCTTTAGTGTGTAGGGCGATGCCCATTGTGCTGATACAGTGCAGCGGAGATAGGCTACAGATTTTGAGCAAGTGTGTCACTTCAAAAGAAGACAATAAGTAGCGCTCAACTGCACTAGCACAAAACAATATCCCACAAACACAGGTGGGAAAGGAACACACTAAGTATGATCCACAATTAGAGGTAACGAATAACAGCTTTCTCTAATTGGGAACCATACACAACCCCAACATAGAAATAACACAATTAGAAGAAAAAAAACGAGTCACGTCCTGACCTAAAAACACCATAGAGAACCCCGAGGGCTCTCTATGGCCAGGACGTGAGAGTACCCCCAAAGGTGCGAACTCCGGCCGCAAAACCTGAACTTTTGGGTGGGCAACAAGAGTGGGTGGCGGCTCCGGTGCAGGACGTAGCACCCGTTCAGACCGCGGATCCGGCCATGGAGCCGGGCTGAACGCCGTGCCTGGACTGGGACCCGGCGCAGAGGAGGGCTCCGGCCCTGGCACCGGGTTGGGAAGACGCCTTGGAGGCCTGGTGCGTGGAGCCGGCACAGGTTGCACTGGACTGGTGACACGCTCTTCAGGGTGAGTGCGGGGAGCTGGCACAGGACGTACATATTTAATAAATGTGAAACATACAAAACCAACAAAGAAATAACTGCTCTGACAATAAGTAGCCCTCAACGGCACTAGCACAAAACAACATCCCACAAACACAGGTGGGAAAGGAACACACTAAGTATGATCCCCAATTAGAGGTAACGAATAACAGCTGCCTCCAACTGGGAACCATACACAACCCCAACATAGAAATAACACACCTAGAAAAATCCCCCTAGTCACGTCCTGACCTAAAAACACCATAGAGAACCCCGAGGGCTCTCTATGGCCAGGACGTGACAGTTCCCTTGTGCTGTGTTGTTGCACATGCAGTAAGCCCACGGGGCTGCTGTTTCCTTCTTCTTGGCAGAGATCTCAGAAAGATTTTAAACTTGTGAACCTTTGACCAAAATAATCGCTGACACAGAACGTTTATTTTTTTGTTTTGCCATATATGCATGCATATGCTTTCAATGCGTTTCTATGGACTAATAGCAGTAAGGCCAAATTCAATGTTTCAACAAATATTTGTTATATATATATTTTTTTTACCTACAGGTCCTCAAATTCTAAATGAAATAGCTAAATTATCCTTGGTATGACCGTCTTAAAGTAACTGCCCAGTGTTTCCAGAATTATATTAAATGACACCTATAATTACATAAAATATGAGTGAAATATTTAATTAAGTATGTTAAAAAGCAGATTTTCTGTGTTGGAACGGTGTGGGTGTATATCATTCCTAAAAAATATTCATGCAAGTAGACCGCTGATTGGCCAGCTCATCCTCCTCAGGGAGATGACATTGTAGTGGGGTAATATTTATCATATATGATATTATATATACCTCACATGCGACTCATAATAAGACTATGCAATTAGCCACTTAAATTTTTTATCTGACTCCATTTAACATTATAGTAAAACCATGTGCAATCAAGTATTATGCGTTTAGCTGTATGAGATCAAGGAATGGTCATGAGAAGAGAATATCAAAGCAAGTATTATGTTATAACTTTGTCAAATGAATGGATTCTCATACAAGGCATAAAGCTTAAGTTACAAGGCAATCCTGAAATTAACAAAGCATACTTCTAGGCATATAGATCCTCAGGTTAACTTACAAGACAATAAAGAAGAGCCGCACACTCTAGGAGCTCAGATGCAAAAAATATTTTATGTCCAACGTTTCGACAGGCAAGCTGTCTTCATCATTCTTCTTTATTTTCAAGTTTTCCACTCCGCTAGCCAGCACCTCGCCTATATAGGTGTAACGCCCAGGCCCGAGATTACAGGCTGGAGCGTTTTGGTTTTGTGTAGGGTTTGTTTGTTCTAGGTGTCGTAGTTCTATGTTGGGTAATGGTTCCCAATTAGAGGCAGCTGTGTGTCGTTGTCTCTAATTGGGAACCATATTTAGGCTAGTAGGTTTCACTCTGGGTTGGTGGGTTATTGTATGTTCATAGCTGTGTTTGTCTAGTCAGTTATGTTCATCGTTACGTTCTCCGTTTATTGTTTTGTTCCCGTGTTATAATTAAATATGTATTCTGGCTACATCGCTGCGTCTTGGTCTGTCCCTTCGGAAGAGAAACGTGACAGAATAACCCACCAACTAAAGACCAAGCAGCGAGAGACTCGGGAGTGCTGGACCAGGGAGGACCTCATTGGATCTCGCCTGGCACGGAGGTCCGTAAGGCAGCCCCAAGAAACTTTTGGGGGGGGGGCACACGAGGAGGTTGGCTGGTTCAGGAGGGACTCCTGAGCCAACCCCTCGTGCTTTATGGAGAGAGCGTTGGGGAGAGCGTCGCAGCGAAGGGAGGCCGTGCTATGCAGTGTTGCGCACGGTTTCCCCTATAGGGATTCAGAGGCCGGTGCGAGTGATTCCCGCTCCACTCATCAGTCGGGCGAAAATAAGTGTTCAGCCAGAAAGAGTGGTGCCATCGCTGCGCACTAGGTCCCCAGTGCGCCTCCTGGGACCCGGATATCCTGCTCCAGTTCCGTGTGCGGTGTCTCCGGTACGTGTCCGCAGCCCAGTGCGAGAGATCCCAGCGCCACTCATTGGTCGGGCCGAGGTCTGTGTGCTACCTGGGAGAGTGGTACCAGCTCTGCGGGCCAGGCCTCCAGTGCGCCTTTTGGGTCCATGTTATCCTGTGGTCCTACGGGCAGAATCTCCGGTACGAATCCACAGCCCAGTCCGAGAGATTCCAGCTCCACTCACCCATGAGGCCAGGGTTAGTGAGCCAGCTGGAGGTATGGTGTCGGCTCTCCATATCAGGTTCCCGGTCCGGGTGGAGGTTTCTACACGTCCAGTCCCCGTTCCACGTCCCGAGATCCCGGTTCTACGTTCCGAGACCCCTGTTCCACGCTCCGAGACCCCTGTTCCACGCTCCGAGACCCCTGTTCCGCGCTCCGAGACCCCTGTTCCGCGCTCCGAGACCCCTGTTCCGCGCTCCGAGACCCCTGTTCCGCGCCCGAGACCCCTGTTCCGCGCTCCGAGACCCCTGTTCCGCGCTCCGAGACCCCTGTTCCGCGCTCCGAGACCCCTGTTCCGCGTTCCAAGATTCCAGTTCCGCGTTCCAAGATTCCAGTCCGTGTTGAGGTTTCAACACGTCCAGTCCCTGTTCCACGCTCCGAGATCCCTGTTCCACGCTCCGAGATCCCTGTTCCACGTTCCGAGATCCCAGTCCGTGTTGAGGTTTCAACACGTCCTGTTCCAGTTCCGTGTTCCAAGATCCCAGTCCGTGTAGTGGTTCCTACACGTCCAGTCCCTGTTCCACGTGTCAGGGTCCCCGTGCGCTCAGAGTCCAGCACGTCCTGTTCCGGCTCCGCGCACCCAGCTCCCCGTGCGCTCAGAGAGTCCAGCACGTCCTGTTCGGCTCCGCGCACCCAGCTCCTGCGCGCTCAGAGAGTCCAGCACGTCCTGTTCCGGCTCCGCGCACCCAGCTCCCGTGCGCCAGAGAGTCCAGCACGCGTCCTGTTCGCTCCGCGCACCCAGCTCCCGTGCGCTCAGAGAGTCCAGCACGCCCTGTCCGGCTCCGCGCACCCAGCTCCCCGTGCGCTCAGAGAGTCCAGCACGCCCTGTCCCGGCTCGCGCACCCAGCTCCCTCGCGCCAGAGAGTCCAGCACGTCCTGTCCCGGCTCCGCGCACCCAGCTCCCCGTGCGCTCAGAGAGTCCAGCACGCCCTGTCCCGGCTCCGCGCGCCCAGCTCCCGTGCGCTCAGAGAGTCCAGCACGCCCTGTCCCGGCTCCGCGCACCCAGCTCCCGTGCGCTCAGAGAGTCCAGCACGCCCTGTCCCGGCTCCGCGCACCCAGCTCGTGCGCTCAGAGAGTCCAGCACGCCCTGTCGGCTCCGCGCGCAGCTCCCGTGCGCTCAGAGAGTCCAGCACGCCCTGTCCGGCTCCGCGCACCCAGCTCCTCGCGGCGCCAGAGAGTCCAGCACGCCCTGTCCCGGCCCGCGCACCCAGCTCCCGTGCGCTCAGAGAGTCCAGCACGCCCTGTCCCGGCCCGCGCACTCCAGCTCCTGTGCGCTCAGAGAGTCCAGCACGCCCTGTCCCGGCTCCGCGCACCCAGCTCCCGTGCGCTCAGAGAGTCCAGCACGCCCTGTCCCGGCTCCGCGCACCCAGCTCCCGTGCGCTCAGAGAGTCCAGCACGCCCTGTCCCGGCTCCGCGCACCCAGCTCCCGTGCGCTCAGAGAGTCCAGCACGCCCTGTCCCGGCTCCGCGCACCCAGCTCCCCTCGCGCGCCAGAGAGTCCAGCACGCCCTGTCCCGGCTCGCGCACCCAGCTCCCGTGCGCGCCAGAGAGTCCAGCACGCCCTGTCCCGGCTCCGCGCACTCCAGCTCCCCTGCGGCGCCAGAGAGTCCAGCACGCCCTGTTCCCGCACCAGAGTGCGCCCCGAGCCCAGTTCGGCCTGTTCCCGCTCCACGCACCAGAGTTCCAGGGAGCATCACGAGTCCGGTACTGCCAGTTCCTGCTCCACGCACCAGAGTTCCAGTGAGCGTCACGAGTCCGGTACTGCCAGTTCCTGCTCCACGCACCAGAGTTCCAGTGAGCATCACGAGTCCAGTACTGCGAGTTCCTGCTCCACGCACCAGAGTTCCAGTGAGCATCACGAGTCCTGTACTGCCAGTTCCTGCTCCACGCACCCGAGTTCTAGTAAGCATCATGAGTCCAGTACGGCCAGTTCCTGCTCCACGTACCAGAGTCCCCGTGAGCATCGTGGGTCCGGTAAGGCCAGTTCCAACTCCACGCAGCAGAGTTCCAGGAGATGGTCCAGGGCCTCCGGTTCAGGATGTCAGACCAGCACGGCCAGCACCGGAGCCCCCACCTGGGACAAAGGGACCCACCCGAAGACCCCCCCACAGACTTTTCGGCGCGTCCGGAGTCCGCGCCTTTGGGAGAGAGTACTGTAACGCCCAGGCCCGAGATTACAGGCTGGAGCGTTTTGGTTTTGTGTAGGGTTTGTTTGTTCTAGGTGTCGTAGTTCTATGTTGGGTAATGGTTCCCAATTAGAGGCAGCTGTGTGTCGTTGTCTCTAATTGGGAACCATATTTAGGCTAGTAGGTTTCACTCTGGGTTGGTGGGTTATTGTATGTTCATAGCTGTGTTTGTCTAGTCAGTTATGTTCATCGTTACGTTCTCCGTTTATTGTTTTGTTCCGTCTTGTTCCCGTGTTATAATTAAATATGTATTCTGGCTACATCGCTGCGTCTTGGTCTGTCCCTTCGGGAAGAGAAACGTGACAATAGGTGTGCGTTTCTTTTTCTTCTAACTTACAAGACAAAGCATGAACAAAAGATGCCTACTAGGCCAGAGGTGCCTACAAGCCTCTTTGCTTGACATCATGGGAAAATCAAAATAAATCAGCCAAGACCTCAGAAAACAATTGTAGACCTCCACAAGTCTGCTTCATCCTTGGGAGCAATTTCCAAACGCCTGAAGGTACCACGCTCATCTGTACAAACAATAGTACGCAAGTATAAACACCATGGGACCGCACAGCCGTCATACCGCTCAGGAAGGAGACGAGTTCTGTCTCCTAGAGATGAACGTACTTTGGTGTGAAAAGTGCAAATCAATCCCAGAACAACAGCAAAGGACCTTGTGAAGATGCTGGAGGAAACAGGTACAAATGTATCTATAACCACAGTAAAACGAGTCCTATATCGACATAACCTGAAAGGCCGCTCAGCAAGGAAGAAGCCACTGCTCCAAAACCGCCATAAAAAAGCCAGACTACGGTTTGCAACTGCACATGGGGACAAAGATCAGACTTTTTGGATAAATGCCCTCTGGTCTGATGAAACAAAAATAGAACTCTTTGGCCATAATGACCATCATTATGTTTGGAGGAAAAAGGGGGAGGCTTGCAAGCCGAAGAACACCATCCCAACCGTGAAGCACGGGGGTGGCAGCATCATGTTGTGGGGGTGCTTTGCTGCAGGAGGGACTGGTGCACTTCACAAAAGATTGCATCATGAGGGAGGAAATTATGTGGATATATTGAAGCAACATCTCCAGATATCAGTCAGGAAGTTAAAGCTTGGTTGCAAATGGGTCTTCCAAATGGACAATGACCCTAAAACAGGGAATTTTTACTACGATTAAATGTCAGGAATTGTGAAAAACTGAGTTTAAATGTATTTGGCTAAGGTGTATGTAAACTTCCGACTTCAACTGTAGATACCAAACATGAATGCTTATTCTAGCACACATTCAGTAGTAATTCCTCTGGAAACTGGAGAGCAGGTGTGCCCAGCCTTCTTTGACATGAGATCTACTTTTTCATTTGCCAGCCTGATGAGATCTCCCAGTCCCTAAATCTAAACCAACCAACAAAATGTATGAAACGCAACACACCACTGAGTATGGACCTGCTGCTATGATACCTATTTGATACCCAAATATAATGTGGACCAATAACATGTTTTCCACAAATAAGTACAACTCATTTCATTTCCTACCTTAGTGTGACTTTTGGCATTGGGTGGAGGCAAGTAGTTTTTCATAGTCAGGGCTGGAGCAGCTTGTTGCCAGTCTGATGCAGGCCACAAGGTGGTCATCAGTCATAGTACATCTGTACTTGGACTTTATTATCTTCATGTGAGAAGATGCAGACTCACAGAGGAAGGTTGATTCAAAAAGGGCTGATATGTTGAGAGCACATCTTCTTATGTTGGGATACTTCTCCTCTAGCAGTAGCTCCCAGAACTCTTGCTTCATCTCAGTGGTTGCCCTGGATTTCAGCTGAATGTCATTTTGAAGGGTGAGAATTTCAGTTTCTGCTATTGTTGTGTCCAACTGAAAAAGTGATCCCATTTTGGAGGCAATGACTTTCACATTTATGTCTTTGCCAAACGGAAAGCACATATAAGTGGCAATAGGCTCAGGTGATGGAAAGTCAGTGAAACGACTGTCAAACACAGATAAGATGCTCTGGACTTGCTCCACGAAACGTGCACTGTCAAGCTGTGCTGTGTCCTTGCCCTGATGTTCAAGTTCTGAATGTATGTGTTGAAAGAAGTGCAGGTCCTTAAGTTGCAGCTTTCTTGTGAGCAGTTGTAGTTTGCATTTAAAAGTGTTCACAGAGCTGATCATGTCGATTACGTTTGCCTTTTCCTTGCAGCTCTACGTTCAATTCATTAGTCATGTAAGTTAGGTCAGTGAGAAAAGCTCAATCCAGGAGCCACTGTGTGTCCTCCAGCTGTGCATATTCTGCATCCGTGTGCAGCAGCAGGTCTGTGTGCTCCGCTTCAGTCTCTTCTAAGTGAGCGCAAAATAGCCTCCGCTGTAGGCTTCTTGCTCGAATAGAACACACAATCTTCATTGCAACATCCATCACTTCTTCCATGTTTAACATCTTCTCGCACAAAGCTTGCTGATAAATTACGCAGTGATAACTAAGAAAGTCCGGGAAAAAATAATTTTGTTCGCACAATGCAACGAGCCCACTAATGTGGCCTACCATAGCGGGTGCCCCATCGGTAGTAATGGAGACAAGCTTACAAAAGGGCAGTTGGCATTAATTTGTTAGCAAACTCCATAAAATCTTGAGAAATATCTTTGCCCCTTTTATGTCCTTTCAGTGGCAAAATGTAGTTCCTCTTTTGTACTCATGTTGTCAAATACCATTCTAATGAAAATGCATAACTCTGCCACATCTACCATATATGTGGACAGTTACAGTTCATATAAGGCAGTCAGTCAATTGAAATAAATGAATTAGGTCCTAATCTATGGATTTCACATGACTGGGCAGGGGTGCAGCCATGGATGGGCCTGTAAGGGTATAGGCCCACCCACTTGGGAGCCATGACCACCCATTTGGGAGCCAGGCCTACCCATTGGTCGAGCCAGGCCCAGCCAATCAGAATGAGTTTTGCCAAATTCTCTAAAACGACATAATATTAAATTCTCTGGCAACAGCTCTGGTGGACATTCCTGCAGTCAGCATGCCAATTGTATGCTCTCTCAAAACTTGAGACATCTGTGGTATTGCGTTGTGTGACAAAACTGCACCTTTTAGAGTGAACTTGTACTGTCCCCAACACCTGTGTAAAGATTATGCTGTTTAATCATCTTCTTGATATGCCACACCTGTCAGGTAGATGGCTTGTCTTGGCAAAGGAGAAATGTTCACTAACAGGGATGTAAACACATTTGTGCACAACATTTGAGAGAAATAAGCTTTTTGTGTGTATGGAACATGTCTGGGATCTTTTATTTCAGCTTATGAAACATGGGACCAACACTTAACCTGTTGAATTTATATTTTAGTTCAGTATATATAAATATAAATATAAATATAAATATATATCAGTTGAAGTCGAAAGTTTACATACACTTTAGCCAAATACATTTAAACTCAGTTTTTCACAATTCCTGACATTTAATCCTAGTAAAAAAATCCCTGTCTTAGGTAAGGATTACCACTTAATTTTTAGAATGTGAAATGTCAGAATAATAGTAGAGAGAATTATTTCTTTCAGCTTTTCTTTCTTTCATCACATTCCCAGTGGGTCAGAAGTTTACATACACTCAATTAGTATTTGGTAGCATTGCCTTTAAATTGTTTAACTTGGGTCAAACATTTCGGGTAGCCTTCCACAAGCTTCCCACAATGAGTTGGGTGAATTTTGGCCCATTCCTCCTGACAGAGCTGGTGAAACTGAATCAGGTTTGCTCGCACACGCTTATTCAGTTCTGCCCACAAATGTTTTATAGGATTGAGGTCAGGGCCTTGTGATGGCCACTCCAATACCTTGACTTTGTTGTCCTTTGCCACAACTTTGGAAGTATGCTTGGGGTCATTGTCCATTTGGAAGACCCATTTACAACCAAGCTTTAACTTCCTGACTGATGTCTTCAGATGTTGCTTCAATATATCCACAGAATTTTCCTCCCTCATGATGCCATCTATTTTGTAAAGTGCACCAGTCCCTCCTGCAGCAAAGCACCCCCACAACATGATGCTGCCACCCCCGTGCTTCACGGTTGGGATGGTGTTCTTCGGCTTGCAAGCCTCCCCCTTTTTCTCCAAACATAACGATGGTCATTATGGCCAAACAGTTCTATTTTTGTTTCATCAGACCAGAGGACATTTCTCCAAAAAGTCTGATCTTTGTCCCCACGTGCAGTTGCAAACTGTAGTCTGGCCTTTTTAATGGCGGTTTTGGAGCAGTTTGAAGGTAGGCCTTGAAATACATCCACAGGTACACCTCCGATTGACTCAAATAATGTCAATTAGCCTATCAGAAGCTTCTAAAGCCATGACATAATTTTCTGGAATTTTCCAAGCTGTTTAAAAGCACAGTCAACTTGGTGTATGTAAACTTCTGACCCACTGGAATTGTGATGCAATGAATTATAAGTGAAATAATCTGTCTGTAAACAATTGTTGGAAAAATGACTTGTGTCATGCACAAAGTAGATGTCCTAACCGACTTGCCAAAACTATAGTTTGTTTTAACAAGACATGTGTGGAGTGGTTGAAAAACGAGTTTTAATGACTCCGACCTAAGAGTATGTAAACTTCCAACTTCAACTGTATATATATTTGATTTTAAAACCACTTAGTTGGTTGAGGACAACTTGACCTAAAATTGACTCATAATTACAATAATTTCCTTTATCTGAACTTGGTCAGAGAAGGAGCAAATCTGGATAGAACACCATCCTTGAACCATAAACAGGCTCTCCTTTCTGTCCCATAACCATCCTCTTTATCAATATTTCATGGCAGTTATGGGATACATGGGGGGTTAAATGTTCTCTTATCAACGTCCTATATATAGTCTAATGATTATTGAGTGATGACGCATGCCAGAGCGCGATGCAGCTGTTGAGTAGTAGCCTGGGAGAGTTAGTATGGCACAACTGACAACTGGAGCCTGTACACGGAGAGAGGCATAGGCTACACACGCGTTTACGCTCACGTCTCGGATGGTGCACGGGACACAGCATTTTATCACGATTTATTGCTTCAACAAGTCTCAAATAAGGATTCTGCCCTGCCTAAATAAAGGTTAAATAAATTAGCCAGACAGCAAATGAAATAATAGTAATCCGTCACTTACTATGGGGGATACGAAAATAACTCCAGAGGCGCTGCAAGAGCTACTTTACCGTTATAATTTAACGCGTCAGGAGTTTATTGAAATCTACCAAATCCAACCGCTGGTTTATATGCCTGAGCTTCCACCTGGAGCCAAGACAGCGTTCGTGATTGTGTATGCGGTTATTTTCTTACTGGCACTACTTGGAAATAGTTTGGTTGTTTACATCGTGGTGAGAAAGCGGGGAATTCAAACTGCCACGAACATCTTCATTTGTTCTCTAGCAGTGAGCGACCTCCTGATTTCGTTCTTTTGCATCCCGTTCACTTTACTGCAGAACATCTCATCGGAGTGGCTGGGAGGTGAGAGAGTATTATCTATCTGTGTTTTATGAAGTTAATCACTTGTAAATTGAGCATATTTGGTAGAAAGTAGCCTAACATGAATTCTGGATGGTTAGGCCTATTATAATAATGGGAGACCCACAACTTTCAAAACCGCAGCTATTGAGTCATCTACAATTTGGTGCATAATTTTATAAAATAAATTCAAAAGCGAAGATTTAATATAGCTTAAATTACTTTTTTCTCAGGGTTATATAACCTATTTCTTTCACTACAGACAACCCAATAATAACTGAGGCTTTACAGTTTGCTGGTATAAGTTCTGACTGTATAACAAATAGTGTGAGAAAGCAGAGGTAAAGTGGAGGCTACTAAACATTCACACTAAAAAGCAATGGGTCCATGGGGTTTCAAAACTGTGGATCCATGGGGTTTCAAAGCTGTGGATCCATGGGGTTTCAAAGCTGTGGATCCATGGGGTTTCAAAGCTGTGGATCCATGGAGTTTCAAAGCTGTGGCTCCATTGGGTTTCATGTCTTCATATTGATTGGTCTATTTAATTTCATTCCATTAAACATGTAATGTCACAACATGGTGACAATTTATTGAGGACCACTGATTATAAATGATGAATGCAACCAGAATGGGATGTTTCATCATTAGATTACACCACAGGTATGTCCCAAATAGCACCCTATTCCCTAGGTAGTGCACTACTTTTGACCAGAGCCCATATAGGCAGCATGATACCGTTTGGGGGACACACACCATATTTTCGTAAAGAATCACACAATTTGTTGAATAAGGTCCATGTTTGCAAAAGTAGAGATTCTCATGATTTAAGAATAATTTCCCCTGTCTCTGTAAGGTCCCTCAGTTGGATAGTGAATGTCAAACAAGGATTCAACCTCAGAGCAACCAACGAGCTTTAAAAGTATGGAATACATTTTTAGACAGGCATAGATCAGGGGATGTAAAAAATAAATAATCCTAGCCACTGAATTTTCTTTTGAATATGGTTAAGTGTGGTAATCTGTGGATGGTGTGTAACAAGGCACGACAGTTAAGAACAAATTCTTATTTACAATGATGTCCTAGGAACAGTGGGTTAACTGCCTTGTTCAAGGGCAGAACAACAGATTTTTACCTTGTCAGCTCGAGGGTTTGATCTGTCAATCTTTCAGTTACTGGCCCAACGCTCTAACCACTAGGGTACCTGCCACCCCAGACCCCATATCACCCAGACACTGTAAAGATCTGGCCATCCTTCCTAACTGAGCTGCAGAATAAAATGGAAACTGCTCAGGGATATTTCTCTGAGGCTGAAGAGGATTTTAAAACAGTCAAGAGAATTCATTGGCTGAGCTCATTGCATTCACTCCACATTAATGGCCTGTATGACAAAGTGAAAAGAAATGTACTTTTTGGCCTAAATTAAAAACATCAGGTTTTGGTCAAATCCAACACAACACATCACGGAGTGAAACCATCTCTAAAGCTCAGGGCCCCAGGGCACGTGCCTTTTTGAATTTTATTTTTTTATTTAACCAGGTAGGTCAGTTGAGAACAAGTTCTCATTTACAACTGCGACCTGGCCAAGATAAAGCAAAGCAGTGTGACAATAAACAACAACACAGAGTTACACATGGGATAGACAAAAGTACAGTCAATAACACAATAGAAAAATATAGATACAGTGTGTGCAAATGGAGTAAGGAGGTAAGGCAATAAATAGGCCAAGAATAGCAAAGTAATTACAATTTAGCAAATTAACACTGGAGTGATAGATGTGCAGATGATGATGGGCAAGTAGAAATACTGGTGTGCAAAATAGAAAAAATAGTAAATCAAAACAATATGGATGAGGTAGGTAGGGGTGAGGTAGGTAGTTGGATGGGGTATTTACAGATGGGCTGTGTACAGCTGCAGCGATCGGTAAGCTGCTCAGATAGCTGATGCTTAAAGTTAGTGAGGGAGATATAAGTCTCCAGCTTCAGAGATTTTTGCAATTCGTTCCAGTCATTGGCAGCAGAGAACTGGAAGGAAAGGCGGCCAAAGAAAGTGTTGGCTTTGGGGATGACCAGTGAGATATACCTGCTGGAGCGCGTGCAACGGGGTGGGTGTTGTTATGGTGACCAGTGAGATAAGGCGGAGCTTTACCTAGCAAAGACCTATAGATGACCTGGAGCCAGTGGGTCTGGCGATGAATATGTAGCAAGGGGCCAGCCGACGAGAGCATGCAGGTCGCAGTGGTGGGTGGTATATGGGGCTTTGGTGACAAAACGGATGCCACTGTGATAAGACTGCATCCAGTTTGCTGAGTAGAGTGTTGGAGGCCATTTTGTAAATGAGGGGCTAGGGGCTCCGCAGTAAAATAAAACAATGATAACTACCCTAAACAACAGTATACAAGGCATATTGACATCAGAGAGAGACATAAAGCGAGGCATAAAGCAATCACAGATGTTGATTGGGAGAGCTAGCTACGTGCCTGGTCAGTAATTTGGCCATGATTACTACAAGGTTTAGATAGCTGGCTAGGCTAACTTAACCAGCATTCTATAAAATGTTAGATGACATGGTCTAATTGAGTGACTGTCAGTGACTGATATAAGAAGAGGAAAACTGCTCAAATTTCGAAATTGCACGTTGTGTATTCTACTATTCTAACTAACAGTAAGCTGAGACCCCGACTGACTGGTGTGTATGGCCAAAGAGCTCTATTTTCATGTCATCTGACCAGAAAGTCAAATACAATTTGATTAGATTTTTATTTGAAATAAAGAGCTTTGGCCACGCACACCATTACTTGTCAAACAAAATCTCTTTATCTGAGCAATTGTATTAGTATAAGATAATATCATTTCCCTGTTTTTTTTAGCTTACAATATAGCTCAGTATTTATATTATTTATTTTATACTGTCTATTTTGCTCAGCTTTATCAAGGGTGCCAATAATTTTTTACCTGTAACATTTCCCAATAGCTCTTCCATTGTCCTGCCAACAAACAAATTCTGGTAAAAGCATTCAAACATAATTTCTATGATTTGCCTTAATTGTCTGGCAAAAAGAATACAATTCTAGGAAAATCATTCAAGTATCATTATCCTGCGAACAGACACATCACTGATAGTATACCTCTAAGTCGATCCTCTGTCAATCAAATAAACACATTCTAGTAAAAGCATTCAAGCATCAATATTAGCCATCTGTTATCAATCAAAAGGACAAATTTTTGGGAAAATCATTCAACTATTATTATGTCCTCGTTATATCATACATAATCCTTCCATTGTTAAGCAAACAGATACATACAGTGTAAGTATGTTAAAACACAACACATAACATTTTTGTAAGCCTTCTATTGATTAGCAACAAGACACATTCCTAGGAAAAGCATTCAGGTATTTCACCAACGCGTTGGACTAAACCGTTACACAAGATACAGATTTGTATAAGAATGGCAGTAAAGAAGAACAATATTTGCTGTCACATCTCTGGTCATGCATATAAGAATTGAATTGTGCACCAAATCAAGTAGAAAATTGGCCATTACATGATTGAGCCTTTCTCTATTGAGTGCTAATAGAATTAGCACTCAACAGAATTAGCACTGAGCAGGGTGGTTTGATAATAGATTGGCACCAGGTTGTCCACTAGCACCAGGTTGTCCACTAGCACCAGGTTGTCCACTAGCACCAGGTTGTCCACTGGCACCAGGTTGTCCACTAGCACCAGGTTGTCCACTAGCACCAGGTTGTCCACTGGCACCAGGTTGTCCACTAGCACCAGGTTGTCCACTAGCACCAGGTTGTCCACTAGTACCAGGTTGTCCACTAGCACCAGGTTGTCCACTAGTACCAGGTTGTCCACTAGCACCAGGTTGTCCACTAGTACCAGGTTGTCCACTAGCACCAGGTTGTCCACTAGCACCAGGTTGTCCACTGGCACCCGGTTGTCCACTAGCACCAGGTTGTCCACTAGCACCAGGTTGTCCACTAGCACCAGGTTTTCCACTAGCACCAGGTTGTCCACTGGCACCAGGTTGTCCACTAGCACCAGGTTGTCCACTAGCACCAGGTTGTCCACTAGCACCAGGTTTGCCACTAGCACCAGAGTTTCCACTAGCACCAGGTTGTCCACTAGTACCAGGTTGTCCACTAGCACCAGGTTGTCCACTAGCACCAGGGTTTCCACTAGCACCAGGTTGTCCACTAGCACCAGGTTGTCCACTAGCACCAGGTTGTCCACTAGCACCCTTTCGGACACAGACAAGGACTCCTGTGGATCCCGTGCATTGGGCCTGGTCAAAGATAGTGCACTACATAGGAATTAGGGAGCCATTTCAGACACAGGCTTTGTCTCTCTCCTCTTATAGGTGTTCTGGTGTGCAAAACCATTCCCTTTGTCCAGACGACAGCAGTGGTGACAGGTATACTCACCATGGCGTGCATCGCTCTGGAGAGGTACCAAGGCATCATCCATCCACTCAGCATGAAAAGACAGTACACACCACAGAGAGCCTACAGGATGCTGGGTAAAGTAAAGATATGGAAATGTATTAACAAACTGTCTTAGATTAGACAGTAAGTAGACAGTCATTTTTTATATTTTCTTTAGGGGAGAGAGGAACAAAGTCACCTTTGACCCTCCTCAGGGTTCAAAGTAGAGGCGTTGTTTTATTCTTCTGAGATACAAGGATTTAAGTCAAATCAGGTTTGGCCTTCCTCAGAGCCTTATTTACAAAGCGTATCAGAGTAGGAATACTGATCTAGGACCAGATTGTCCTTTCAGATATTAATGAGTAAGATTATATGAACACAGGGAGCAGCGGTGATTGGTCACAGAAAATTGTTAACTTGTGATTGGTCAACAAAAAAATATATATTTTTTATACAAAATATAAACAGTACCAGTCAAAGGTTTGGACACACCTACTTATTCAAGGGTTTTTCTTTATTTTTTACTATTTTCTACATTGTAGAATAATAGTGAAGACATCAAAACTATGAAATGGCACATATGGAATCACATAGTAACCCAAAAAAGTGTTCAACAAATCCAAAAATATTTTATATTTGAGATTCTTCAAAGTAGCCACCCTTTGCCTTGATGACAGCTTTGCACACTCTTGGCATTCTCTCAACCAGCTTCATGAGGTAGTCACCTGGAATGCATTTCAATTAAATAGTATTATTAACTTCATTAAATAGAACCCGCAAAACACCAGTCTCAACGTCAACAGTGAAGAGGCGACTCCGGGATGCTGGCCCTCTAGGCAGAGTTGCAAAGAAAAAGCCATATCTCAGACTGGCCAATAAAAAGAAAAGATTAAGATGGGCAAAAGAACACAGACACAAGGCCAGCATCCCGGAGTCACCTCTTCACTGTTGACGTTGAGACTGTTTTTTTTGCGGGTACTATTTAAGGAAGCTGCCAGTTGAGGACTTGTGAGGCGTCTGTTTCTCAAACTAGACACTCTGATGTACTTGTACTCTTGCTCAGTTGTGCACCGGGGCCTCCCAATCCTCTTTCTATTCTGGTTAGAGCCAGTTTGAGCTGTTCTGTGAAGGGAGTAGTACACAGCGTTGTATGAGATCTTCAGTTTCTTGGCAATTTCTCACATGGAATAGCTTTCGTTTCTCAGAACAAGAATAGACTGACGAGTTTCAGAAGAAAGGTCTTTGTTTCTGGCCATTTTGAGCCTGTAATCGAACCCACAAATGCTGATGCTCCAGATACTCAACTAGTCTAAAGAAGGCCAGTTTTACTGCTTCTTTAATCAGAACAACAGTTTTCAGCTGTGCTAACAATTGCAAAAGGGTTTTCTAATTATCAATTAGCCTTTTAAAATGATACTCTTGGATTAGCTAACACAACGTGCCATTGGAACACAGGAGTGATGGTTCCAGCTACAATAGTCATTTACAACATTAACAATGTCTACACTGTATTTCTGATAAATGTTGTTATTTACTGGACAAAGAATTTGCTTTTCTTTCAAAAACATGGACATTTCTAAGTGACCCCAAACTTTTGAACGGTATATATATTGTGTGTGTATATATATATTTTTTGTTTTTTGTTTTACTGAGGTCCGGACCTCTGTGTCCTCATATGTAGTTACGGCCCTGGTAGAACCATGTCTTCATTTTGCTCTGTGAGATTGTTGTCTCTTTGTTCTCTTTGACTAGGAGTTGTTTGGCTTGCATCCATGATTGTTGGATCTCCCATGTTGTTGGTGCAACAGTTAGAGGTGGGTAAAGATACTGTATTCTGGGTAGTACTCCTGTCAATTGCTTTTAAGCTATTTCCCTGTCCAGTTGTGTTAGATCTGTGATTACTTTGTGTGTGTGTGTTTGTGTATTCACACGTGTGTCTCTCTCCAGGTGAAGTATGACTTCCTATACGACCTACACCACGTGTGCTGCCAGGAGCGTTGGCGCTCGGCCTCACACAGGCAGCTGTATGCCACCTTCATCCTGGTAGTTCTGTTCCTCCTGCCCCTGACGGCCATGTTGATCCTCTACACACGGATAGGGATCGAACTGTGGATCCGCAAGAGGGTGGGCGACTCCTCTGTACTTAACACCATGAACCAGGGAGAGGTGGGAAAGATCTCCAGGTCTGTATAGAGATACTGTATGTATGATATCTCACAAAATTACTCCATAAAAAACTTGTGTGTCCAACAACCTATACACATACATGGTAGTTACATTACGTAAGTACAGAGTGATTTCAGCGGACATGAGTTGGTACATGGTTGCTCATAGTCTTTTGATAAGGTAGCCCCTCTTCCTGCGACTTCAAAATCAGTGTCAAGAAAGAATTTCCTCTTGGTCTAGTGGTCAAGATGTTGGTTACTCCCATGGAAGATCCTGTCCGTAACATAATTATGATAATTTTACTGAATACTGAGTATAAGAATATTATCATGTGATCCAAAAAGTTTCCTCATGTTAACCTGACAGAATAAGCTGTGTTTCTTCTTCTTATTTGTTGGTGATTAGAAGGAAGAGGAGAGCCATCAAGATGATGATTACCATTGTGGTGCTATTCACTGTGTGCTGGGCCCCATTCCACACCGTCCACATGCTCTCTGACTACAGTAAGTCTGTCTGAGTAGCCAATAGCCATAAGACACTTCTCTTCTTTACATCCTTCAGTTGATCTGAAAGTTGATTTAAATTATGGATTCATATGATTGGAAGTGAGACCCGGAGATGGAGGTCCCAGGGAGAATGGAGAGGCTGCTTTGCATCCTATTGTTAGTTTATTGTTGTTATGAAGAAAAACAACATAATGGGGAGACTGGAAATAAGTTATTAAGACAAATGTTGGGGGGGTTCTATTAAGCTAACATGGAATGGTTTTAAGATGATCATACCATGGATCATTTAGCTATTTGATTTTGAATTTTAGGACCCCTGTAGGAATAACAAAAATATATACACAGTACCAGTCAAAAGATTGGACACACCGACTGATTCAAAGGTTTTTCCTTATTTTTATTATTTTCTACATTGTAGAATAATAGTGAAGACATCAAAACTATGAAATAACACATGAATTCATGTGGTAACAAAAAAATGTTTTAAACAAAATTCTCTCCAGCTTCATGAGGAATGCTTTTTCAACAGTCTTGAAGGAGTTCCCCCATATGCTGAGCACTTGTTGGTTGCTTTTCCTTCACTCTGCGGTCCAACTTATACCAAACCATCTCAATTGGGTTGAGGCCGGGTGATTGTGGAGGCCAGGTCATCTGATGCAGCACCATCACTCTCCTTCTTGGTCAAATAGCCCTTACACAGCCTGGAGGTGTGTTTTGGGTCATTGTCCTGTTGAAAAACAAATGATAGTCGCACTAAGCGCTATAAACCAGATGGGATGGCGTATCGCTGCAGAATGCTGTGATAGCCATGCTAGTTAAGTGTACCTTGCATTCCAAATACATCACAGACAGTGTCACCAGAAAAGCACCCCACACCATCACACCTCCTTCTCCATGCTTCACAGTGGGAACCACGCATCCAGAGATCATCCGTTCACCTACTCTGCGTCTTGGAACCAAAAATCTCAAATTTGGACTCATCAGACCAAAGGACAGATTTCCACCGGTCTAATGTCCATTTCTCGTGTTTCTTGGCCCAAGCAAGTCTCTTCTTATTATTGGTGTATTGGTGTCTTATTAAAGTTCTTGAAATTTTCCGGATTGACTGTTCTTGCCATAATATGGACTTGGTCTTTACCAAATTGAGCTTTCTTCTGTATTCCACCCCTACCTTGTCACTACACAACTGATTGGCTCAAACGCGTGTTAAGAAGGAATGAAATTCCACTAATTAACTTTTAACAAGGCACACCTGTTAATTGAAATGCATTCCAGGTGACTGCCTCATGAAGCTGGTTGAGAGAATGCCAAGAGTGTACAAAGCTGTCATCAAGGCAAAGGGTGGCTACATTGAAGAATCTCAAATATAAAATGTATTTTGATTTGTTTAACACTTTTTTGGTTACTACACGATTCCATGTGTTATCTAATAGTTTTGATGTCTTCACTACGCCTGATGAAGACCTAAGGGTCGACACATTGTTAATAAATATCACCTGGTAGCATGAGCAGCAGTCTGCAGCATTTTCCTTTCTGTTTTACAGTTTGCCTACAACTTCAGCACCTGCGGAAAGTACTTGGATGTTCGTATGTTCTTCAGCTTTTGTTCACTATTATTCTACAATGTAGAAAATAGTAAAAATAAAGAAAAATCCTTGAATGTGTAGGTGTGTCCAAACTTTTGACTGGTACTGAATATGTTTGATGAATTATTGAATTTGGCCTTTACTACTATAGCCCATAGAAACGCATTGAATAACACATTCATAAATGGCAAAACAGACAAAATATGAATAATAAGGAACAAGGTTTTGAAGTGTCTGTCTTATATCTAGGAGATATAAGAAAAGCTCAGGAAATATAGTTTTTGGTATACATATTTAACCCTCTTTTTTTGTTTGCACAAAACTGCTTCTATATTTCCATTATTATTTTTTTACCGGTACCTCGTTACCTTCAGACGAGTACCGTGACACTTGTGGGAGTCATAGAGCAAAGCAGAGTCTCGTCTATCCATAGAGTGGTCATATTAGTTTGTAGCCCAAACGGTTCGGACGCTACAGACATAAGTTGGCACATTGGCGGTACCACTTCAGACGAGTCCCGACAAATGGCACTGTAGCTCTACCACATTCCACCGCAGATGCCGAAGGCTGACTTGGTATCCATGAGTTTATCTGACTCTGGGGAAGTAGATAAAGAACCTCAGTGCCAAAATTCTGAAGTATCCTTTTAAACAGACTGATATTGATATTGATGGACACGAGTGCGTCAATCGACTATTAAGGATTAAGTACCACATGATCTAACCAATCCCACCTAATTAAATTCCACATTATCATTCACATCCTCAGATTACCTGGACGAGCAGTTCAACGACATCACGGTGAACATGATCATGGCCATCGCCCAGGCCATCGGTTTCTCCAACTCCTTCAACAACCCTATCGTCTACGCCTTCATGAATGAGAACTTCCAGAAGAACTGTGTGTCCACCTTCTCCCAGTGCTGCCGACGGCCAAACCAGAGGGTTGGAGCTCTAGACGTCACCAGCAGATCCAAACTACATGTCCGTTTTACCCGACCGAGGGACAGACAAGAGGCGGCCATCTTGGAAGACATGTCCATCGTACAGGCCACCAGGACACAGATTGGTGGGATTGAGAATGGTGCCTCACAGCTAAACACAGCTTCATCCTATGCAGAGGAGAAGGTCTCGTTTGTGACATGTGAGCCGCAGACATGAGTGGAAGGCAGATGTAGATATGCCTAGATTTGATTTGGGACTTCTGTTCCCTAATGTGATCCTGCTTGGCTCAGTTGGTAGAGCATGGTCCTTGTACTGCCAGGGTTGTGCGTTCGATTCCCAGGGCCACCCATACGTAGAATGTATGTATGCATGCATGACTGTAAGTCACTTTGGATGGATGTGTCTGCTAAATGGCATGTATTGACAATAGTGAGGTTACAATTGAATCAAGTGGTTGATGATCATAAATAAAAGGACCAGTCATGCTCACCTTACTTTTAAAGGACAAAAATCAGTGTGTAGGTTTATTTTCTGGATTAGATTTGTATCTGAAAAATAAGGGATATGACCACTCTGCTCCTGTGTGACCTTAGACATGAGATTCTGGACTCTGGAGAGAGAATATGTGGCATCAATCATCCATATTGTATTTATCTACATTATTTTTCCTCCACTTAGGGCCTGTCTGGTTTTATAGCGCTCCCTTTGAGAACTGACTATAGGTAGGGTATTGGTATCCTCCAGAGTTATGTATTATTTGTGAAGTTTGTGCATACATTGATGTGGCATTAAATAAAACTGTGCTGTGAAGTCTTTTTCAATTTTCTTTGACAACAGATGAAGGCGTAGGAATGTGTCATGCAGGGGCAGCTAGTGAAATCACTGAAATCCTAAACAAAGAGTTGCAGTCTGCTTTAGAATGGGTTACCAGTAATAAACTGGTCCTGAACATCTCTAAAACTAAGAGCAT
This sequence comes from Brachymystax lenok tsinlingensis, assembly GCA_030435695.1. Classification (NCBI taxonomy): domain Eukaryota; kingdom Metazoa; phylum Chordata; class Actinopteri; order Salmoniformes; family Salmonidae; genus Brachymystax; species Brachymystax lenok. Next base: position 276,564 of record CM059805.1, on the reverse strand, counting down.
TGTATTTGGTAAAATCATTCCCTAAGTTCTAGGCCGAATCTGGTAATGAATCTGGTGTGGCTGTTGAACAGGTTGGCAGATAGGCCTGACTGCATCACTTCTTGTTTTTATTTATTTATTTTACCTTTATTTAACTAGGCAAGTCAGTTAAGAACAACTAGGCAAGTCAGTTAAGAACAAATTCTTATTTTCAATGACGGCCTAGGAACAGTGGGTTAACTGCCTTGTTTAGGGGCAGAACGACAGATTTTTATCTTGTCAGCTCAGGGATTCGATCTTTCGGTTACAAATTCCAAAATGTTTGCTTAGTCAACTTACACACTGCACTGACACACACACTTACCCCACCAGACATGCCACCAGGTGTCTTTTCACAGTCCCCAGGTACAGAAGAAATTCAAGAAAACATACTGCCTCCCAAGTGCCCTCCCAGGTCCACCCATGGCCGCGCCTCTGCCCAGTCATGTGAAAGACATAGTTTAGGGCCTAATGATTTTTTTTAATCGACTTATTTCCTTCTATGAACTGTATCTCAGTAAAATCTTTGAAATTGTTGCATGTTGCATTTATATTTTTGTTCTGTATATGTAAATTGTAAAGTATTATGTAATGTATTTTTTGTTATGTGTCGGACCCCAGCCATTGGTGTTGGCTAATGGGGACTTTAATAAAATAAAATCAAAAATGTCATGCACCCATTATTTTAGAGGGTGCACGAAGTACGTGAGAATGGAAGGTGGGTGGTATTCGAAGAAATTAGCATTTTTCTAAAATCCTGAAAAAACATTTTCCTGCAATCTAGAGCCATAATCATTATGCTTAATTCTATGTAAAAACTAAAATAAAAAATAAGTATATTTTTCTGCATAGGTTATCTAAGCATACATCTTAACCTGTCCAATTGTCATTTTAATTTATGATGGTCATTGATTCTTTAAGAACTTGTATGCCTTAGGAGTTTTGTACATCAGCCACACTGGTATAGTATCATACCCAAGAGTTAAAGCTATTTTAGTATTTTCTAAAGTATAACAACCTTGCCAGCAGGCATGCCAGCAAGGATAGACAAGCTACTCTAACTTGATTGATAGCCTGAAATAGCTTGGTAGCTAGTTATGAGGTTGGGAGATTGGGAACAATTTAATAAAATTGCTAAGTATCTAGAATTACAGAGAAACAACAAAACATGTTTGCTTTCTTTAATCATTAAGAAGGAATCAATAGGCTACATAACTTGATCAAATTAATTTACCAACATACCTCCTGTGACTCCTGCCTATCACCGGAAGCTAAAATCAAATCACTTGACACTTTCTCTCCTACACTGACAATACTGTCTGCATACACTTGAGCAGGAGTATCTAGTGTCCTGCCTAGCATATCTTTGGTCAGTGGTGCACCTTGGAAGGAACCACTTAATAGGGAAAATACCGCTGACAGATATTTCTATAAGTAATTATGATAAAACGTGGTTTAAAAATGAAGTTAAGTCATTAATATCTGAAAAATCTAACATCTGAAAAAATATTTGGGGGGCACGTGCCCTTTTGCCCCGTCTCTGAAATTCCAATCTCTGGAATGTGATTCTTTGAGGTTTGAATCCATAAAAATAAATGAAATAACCATGTTACCGCCAAAATTACATGGGCATTTATTTTATTTTGTGACGTTTGATCTATTGCCATATACACTTGAGAAAATAGTACGTACAAAGGACAAAACGACACGTTATATTTCCTTCTGTTGGCTCTCAAATAATCTGCATGTATTTTTAGTCAGGCAAGTATTTTGGTCGCACCGCTTCCATTCAGGCATTTGGTTGGCCAGCTTCGGGCCTTCCTCCTTTTCCTCATCCCTGAGAGGCTGATGCCAAGATGGTGAGTCTTGTGGCATAAAATGTAGAATTAAATCCTTCATATATCTTAATCATCCCTTCGTCGTTGTTAAAGTCGTGAAGTCCGAATACATTGACAAGCCACCCCTGTATGAATATTACAACATTTAAGTTGTAAAAGTTGTTTTTAGTCCTTTAAGAACTGGTGGCCTAACCTAGCTCTGGCTTTTGGACCGCCTCTTCAGTCGGTTGTACAAGCCATTCAGTCATTTTATAACACATTACTTCTAATTTTCCACGACTACGAGTTGGCGGCTACATTGTGTTTTTTTTTTTTTTACAGTATGATATAATGCCGTTATTTAGCCAGCACGGGCAATATGGCTAGCAAGGTGTCTTGGACTGCTGTGGCTAACGGTAGTCTCCCTGACACAGCATGTCAGATGTAAAGCACTATTGCTATTCTGGATACTATCTAGCTAACGTTAAATGCCACAAGATGACCAACTCTAACTTACCTCAAATGCATGATATTTGGCATGTACCTTGTAATCAATCCGACCAGAAGTACTCATGTCTTTTAAGTCGTTGGTTAGATCTGTTTAGACGGAAGGTAGTTAGCTATCAAACGTTGGCCGGCTAACGTTAGCTAGGTTGCGACCTAACATCAATGACCCTAGAAACATGTCAGCATGATTTGGTTTGTAAGTAATTGGCATACTTTTCACATAGCTAGCTACTAAATATTACCTGTGGAAGTCACGAAATCCAAGTTAATGAAGTTGGCTAACTACCTCCTAGGTGCATGGTGTGATCTGATGTGTTATTGTCATGCAACAAGGAACTTTTTTATTTTTGGCCTGCTAATTAACTAGCTACCTGACAAAGCCATCGGCTTTTTCAATAATTGTTGCTGTTTACTACTTGTATATATTGTGTGTTTAGGGTCCCCAGCGTATCAGGATCCTATTCCAATCGTATTTTCCAGATTTTGTTGAAAGTAGTGGCTAGAATATAAACACGTTTTCTTTCAATTACTGTAAAACTAACAGTGTGTTCACCTGCAAGAAGGGGGTCTGAAAAGCTACCCATAACGGTATTGTCATTCCAGTATTGTTCATGCTAACCTCCGTTTTCCATCTACTTTCAGAACGACACAGTGACAGTCAGAACCCGGAAGTTTATGACAAACCGGCTGCTTCAGAGGAAGCAAATGGTAAGCCCAAATGTTTCTTTCCAACCACATATAACACCAAAACCTGACCTCAATTGCTTTATACTGAGTGTTCAGAACACTTTATTTCGTAAAGCAATTGTCTGCATTTTCCTTTCATTTTTATAAGTGCTGCATGGTCAATAACTGTTTCTCAATTGTGTCCTGTTCTAGGTTGTTGATGTCCTCCATCCGGGCAAAGCCACAGTCCCTAAGACTGAGATCAGGGAGAAGCTGGCCAAAATGTACAAGACCACCCCCGATGTGGTGTTCGTCTTTGGGTTCAGGACACAGTTTGGTGGCGGCAAGACGACGGGTTTCGCCATGGTCTACGATTCTCTCGACTACGCTAAGAAGAACGAGCCCAAACACAGACTGGCCAGGGTGAGTGGATGCTGGAAAAATGGAAACAAGTGTTTCATTTTTTTTATTTGGAGGGCTTTATTCTCTTAGTTTGAATGACACCATGTCTGTGTATAGTTTGTCCCATCAGTATCATGTATTGTCTGCTAGTGATGCCCTTGTTGATGCACATTGCAAGCAGTGCTGTTTTAGGAAATATGTTTCTATTCTCACAGCACGGTCTCTATGAGAAGAAGAAGTCCTCCAGAAAACAGCGCAAGGAACGCAAGAACAGAATGAAGAAAGTACGAGGCACCAAGAAAGCCAGTGTGGGTGCTGCTGGCAAAAAGGTAACTTGGCTCTTCCCCCTATGGTGCATTCCTCTTGTTCAAGTATGGGTGCGTCTCAACAGTCATAATTTTACACTAGCTGCTTTTGTTGTCCTTCCTCTGCTTTGATTTGAAAACGCAGTGGGTGAATGCGTAATGGTGGATGGCTACAAGATGTAGGCTATGTTTTCACCCAGGAGAACTTCACATCCGTGCAGATGGAAGAGGCAGCTTAAGACTATTGAAACACCCCAAGTGTCACTTTGTTCCTATTAGTTAATTATTCATTACATGCATATCTTTTCCACTTTCTAAGTCTTAGTTTTGTCTTTATTTATGTGTTCTTACTGTTTTAATATGCGTCATCTTTTCCTCTCGACTACTGTTCTTTGGGACTGTAGAAGGTAAATGTTTTCATCAGTAGACTAACTGCTGTGTGTAGATTATGCCACTGTGATGTTCGTAGCTGACTTCATCCCAATCCTCCCTTTAGTATAACCAAAAAACCAACTGCCTTTTTACATGTGGATTTCTTTAACTTCCACATTGGGTTTCAGTTCAGTCCCCTACCAGTTAATTCTTAGCTTCTCATTCTAACTCATGACACTAATTTTGGTTAGTGTGAACTGAACGCTAATAGTGGTTTAGATCCCAAGTTAAACCATATTGTGTGGTCTTAAGACTCAATAGTAGGTCGCCAAGTGGATCTCTGAAAGACTAGAAACTAGAGCCAATTCATTCCTGGACGACCCCAATGGAGAACCCATGTTTGTTTTAGCCCAGCACTAACACATAATTCAACTAGGCAAGTCTTGGTGCTGGGTTAGAGCACAAATGTGCACCCCCCCAAGAATGGATTGATATTCTTCTAGAAGCTGCATTTGTGTGTATTTATTGAAATGCCCACATCTGGTGCTCAGCATTCAGTTTAGACTGTATTCTTTTCCTGGGTGTAGTTGACTGAATTTTGTAATTCATCTTCGACGCAAATCTTTTGCCTTTCAGGGGTCTACTCTAGGCGTAAAGTATTTAAGTAAAATAGCTTAACATTACCTTCATCCTTTTGCCTTTCTTTTGCCTCCTGTGGATTTCTTTTACAGAAATGAGGTCTGTTCCAGGTATAAAGCAAAGCGGGCATGGCGTGCTGTTATTCATGTTTTGAAATGAACATTGGCTCTTATATCCTGGTAGCACTAGTTGAGACCGGTCTCTGCATGTCTCACCTGTAGTCTTCCCACAACCTTCCCTCTTCAACCCACCCTATTTTCCCAAATTCCTAAACCTACCCTGGCTGGTGGTACTTATACTGACAAATAATCTTATATCCTCTAACGTCATATCAACTTAAAGAAACACAAAATTACACCACTACTTTGCTTCTAAAAGATTACTATTCTTATTCTGCAGTTAAACTATTACAGCTTTGTATTTGTCTACCTGAGTACAGTTATGCTAACATGCAGTACAAGCGGTGGCCTCCGGTCGTGGTGTAATTTAGCATTGGATAATAAGTTAACCAACTACTGTCTGAGACAACTTTTCTGAAACGTTAACCTTCGTAATTTCATTTAGGCATGTATTTAATGTTATGTTCTTTGATCTATATTTTGATGTTTTATTATACTAGACTGGCTAATAAATTGGTATCTTCACTGAGATGAAAAATTTAAGATGCACTATGCAGAAATCGCTCCGCCATTTCCTGGTTGCTAAAATTCTTATTTTGTCTAGTTTCAGTTTGACAAAACAAGCAAGTATAGTGTAGAGAATCATTGTGTGCAAATCTTATGCCTTTCAGGGGTCTACTCTAGGAGTAAAGTAAAATAGCTTAACATTATCCTTTTGCATTATCCTTAACATTATCCTTCATCCTTTTGCCTTTCTTTTGCCTCCATCTAAACTGCTGTGAAATATATTTTCCATAACCAAAAATATTGTATTTTCAGCAGTTCTAAGCTGTTGTACAAAACCGAAAGTAAAAGACACAAAAAAAAAACTTAAGAATGGGAAGCATAGAAATAACGCACATAGAACAGAACACTTCTTAGACTTGCTTTCAATGACAGATCTATAACAAATTTCTATGTGAATTTGGTTGGGGTTGCCCAAAAAGTTTCATTGCAGCCTTATCTGTCATTTGTCCTTTGAAATTTGGATGCCTTTACTATAACAAATATGTAATTTGAGCTGACGTCCCTAGCGATTGCATCTGTTTCCACGCCCAATTTCAATACTATTAACCTCCTCCAAACCCTCAGCCCAAAAATTACCCCTCTAGTTGAGTTGACCCCCCATGAGTATAGTGGTGGATAGATAAATAGTGAACTTCTGTTTTGCAGATAAACTAACTTCCCTTCCTCTGTTTTCCTACAGTGAGCCCGGAGAATCCGGGATGGTCCTCGTGCTCAAGATGTTCTTGTATATTGTCATCAAATAAAACGTTTGAAAAAGTCACTGTCCTATTTTCACAACTTATTTTAAATGCCCTGGACAAATTTGACATGTTTGTGTGTATGCTATTACATTTGCAGTGTAAGTATACTGAACAAAAATATCAACGCAACATGTAAAGTGTTTCATGAGTGAAATGAAAGATCCCTGAAATGGTCCATATGCACAAAAAGCTTATTTCTCATGTTGTTTACAAGTTTGTTTACATCCCTGTTGGTGAGAATTTCTCCTTTGCCAAGATAATCCATCCACCTGACGGATGTAGCATTTCAATAAGCTAATTAAACAGCATGATCATTACACAGGCTCACCTTGTGCTGGGGACAATAAAAGGCAAATCATGTGCAGTTTTGTCACAACACAATGCCTCAGATGTCTCAAGTTTTGATGGAGTGTGCAATTTGTATGCTGAATGCAGGAATGTCCACCAGAGCTGTTGCCAAATGATAGTTTCTCTACCATAAGCTGCCTCCAATGTTTTACAGTAGTTTTGTGGATAGAGGGATAATGGGGTAAATTGTTACTTATACTGTGTTGATCTTGCATAAATCAGCTTGTGAGATTTGTGTGGTTGTACAAGCAGAGATGGAAGAGGAAGTGAGACATCCCACTTGCTCATTTTTTTCCTTGTTATGTTCTTGGATCATACAGGCAACGAACTAAGCAGACCAGACCCAGCTATTGCATTGGTGTCTAATGGAGAGACGTTAAGCAGACCAGAACTAACTTTTTTTTTTTCATTTGTAAAGGGCCTGAGTAAGACCTTCATTTATCCACCATCTATGGTATAAAGCTAACAGTAGGAGGCCCTAACAGTAGGAGGCGGGAAGGCAGGCGTTCTGCTTATTGCTTCAACCCCTCGTGAACAGATAGACGCGAGTGGACCCTGTCGCTTTGTTTCTTATGCTGGCAAATGTAGTGATGGATCAGAAAATGAAGACTTCAGGGTCAAAGATTCAGAATTGTCTGGAGAGTGCCCCCTACTGGCCAACCAACATTACAGATTCCTGCTACATTCTCCTTTTAATACTGTTGAATCGTGTTCCCATTGAATGAGTAAAAATATCCAATATTACCGAATGTGTTAAATTAATGAGTGTTCTTTCTCTTTGTAGACATTTATTTTGCTCTTATGACATGAATATTTCCACCTTAATTTCTCACGATGAGAGAAGACATGAAGGGCTTCATTCTAATGAAGTTGAAAATATTTGAAGTGCTTTGTCAAAATGGTTCCATTGTGTTCAAGACTGAAGACCCTTGGTGTGAGCACAGCTGAACCAATGGTGCTACGATGCAAACTACTGCTGTAATTCATACTGATATGTCTTGGGCTATGTACTTTGTTGACAACATACCTGGCATGTACCTGGCTCCTACCAGGTGACATGGAAAGGTCAGCGTCCCCACCTTCTCATTACTGCTGTCCCCGATGTCTCAACACTAGGTCCCCCTGGGTTTTCTGAACACAAACTTGCTTCAGTCACCTCCTTACATGGTCTCATCACTTATGCTGATGGCACTCAACTCTTTCTCACACTCCATACACGTATGATTTCTGTGTGGCTGGCAGACATCTCTGCTTGGATGTTAGCCCTCCACGTCAAGCTCAAACTTTACAACACAGCACTGCTATTCCTTCCTGGGGAAGGTGTGCCAGATCAAAGACCTCCATCACGGTTGACATACTCCATTGTTGTGTCCACCTTCCAGACTGTGAAGAATCTCTGTGACTTTTGTCACGCTGAACGGATGGTGCTACAATGCAGACTACTAATGCTGCAACACATTGATTCACAAATAAGTTCAACCTGTGCATGTTTATTTAATTGTATGTCTCAGGCTCTGCACTCTCTTTGCTTTTGATAAAACTGGGTAGTCATAAAAACATGCAGCCAGACCTTCACCTCAGTCTGGCAAACATACATCTTCTGGACAGGACACTAGTCTATTGCAGAGACTTACCCCCAATCTAGCTCACTGCTGAGTGCCAAGCAGAGACGCATCAGGTTTTGTTTTTACATTCTTTGGTATGACTCAGCCAAGGATGGAACTCGCAACATTCCAATCTCAGTGCGGACACTCTAACCACATGGCCACTGAGTTGTTACATTAGCTAGTTAGTTACAGTGTGGCATCCCTGGGACTATCACTGAAGATCAGGATACTTCACCAGGACATCATTTTGTTAGCTGGGTAACCCCACCCAACCACCTACAATCTCAAAATTTCAACAAAGGACAAAGAGTATGATTTGTAGTTAAACATGAGAGCACCCCAGACTTCTGGCACCCCACCCATTGAGTGAAGCTACATATCAGGCCTATGAGACTGTGTGACTGACCCTCAGACTTCTCTTTGGAGACATTTCATTCTCTTCCATTAGCATAGCAGTAAACATTAATCAAATATGCACATAATCAGTGCAGTTAGTGACAGATACCCCCTCAGGACCTCTGAGGTTTGCTTTGCATTACAATGTGTGCGTCCCAAAGGGTGCCATTTGGGACACAAGCCAATGTTTATTCTCTAAGCAGGTGCCCCTACTACTCAAGGCAGCTCAGAATAATTATCTATAGCATCCAACTTACAATGCCTAATGTGGCCCCAGTTTCAAGGCCACTTAAAAAGTGTGATTTTAACGGAAATGAACAAACCAAAAGAATGCAGTGCAAACTAATGATGTCGTAATAGACAGAATAGAACTCTGGTTTTAGAAGTGTGGGGGGGGGCATCAGTATTATTATTTTTCATTATTTTCTAAACTTTTTATAGTCCTTTACCCCTTCAAACATTCAACCTCCAGCTGCGTACCCCCTCTAGCACCAGGTTCAGCGCACTCTCAAATGTAGTTTTTTGCCATCATTGTAAGCCTGTCACACACACACTATACGATACATTTATTAAACATAAGAATGAGTGTGAGTTTTTGTCACAACCCGGCTCATGGGAAGTGACAAAGAGCTCTTATAGGACCAGGGAACAAATAATAATATAATAATAATCAATAACTTCGCTCTTTACTTAACCATCTCACATATAAAACCTTATTTGTTCATCAAAAATTGCGAATAACTCACCACAGGTTAATGAGGAGGGTGTGCTTGAAAGGATACACATAACTCTGCAATGTTGGGTTGTATTGGAGAGAGTCTCAGTCTTAAATCCTTTTCCACACAGTCTGTGCCTGTATTTAGTTTTCATGCGTGGTTGCAAAGGGCATCAGTGTCTTAACAGCGCGATTTGCCAATGCAAGAAACTCTGAGCCCAGCCCTATCCATCTGACAGTGGCTTCTGATTTGTTTCAATTTCGATTAGGCTCTCTTGTTCAGATATCGGTAAGTGGACTGGAGGCAGGGCATGAAACGGATAACGAATTCAGTTGTTTGTGTCGTCCGTTTCGTGAAAGTACCTGCGTAATTGCGCACCCAGCTCACTCAGGTGCTTCGCTATATCACATTTGACATTGTCCGTAAACTTCAAAAAATCATACAATGATGGAAAGACCTGTGTGTTGTCCTTTTTAATGCAGACAGAAAAGAGCACCAACTTCTTAATCATAGCCTCAATTTTGTATCGCACATTGCATAGAGTCCCTGTAATCCTAGATTCAGATCAAACATCACCCAGGCAGGCCAGTCGTGTGAGAAACTCGTCATCATGCAAGCGGTCAGACAAGTGAAAATGATGGTCAGTAAAGAAAACTTTAAGCTCGTCTCTCAATTTAAAAAAACGTGTCAATACTTTGCCCTTTGATAACCAGCGCACTTTGTATGTTGTAAAAGCGTTACATGGTCGATGCCCATATCATTGCATAATGCAGAAAATACACTAGAGTTCAGGGGCCTTGCTTTAACAAAGTTAACAATTTTCACTGTAGTGTCCAAAACATCTTTCAAGCTGTCAGGCATTTCCTTGGCAGCAAGAGCCTCTCGGCGGATGCTGCAGTGTACCCAAGTGACGTCAGGAGCAACTGCTTGCACAACCATTACCACTCCACTATGTCTCCCTGTCATGGCTTTTGCGCCATCAGTGTAGTATTATCTAAAATAATGACGCCCGACAACGAGGTTCTGACTCCAGCTTCTTTACTCACTCTGCATGTCCTACCCAGGTACGGATACCCCTAAGGGACATCCTACTACATCTTCCTCTCTCTCATGAACAAGAACTCAACATGCATAACCACTGAAGCATAACTGAAACAGCATGAAAGCATTAAATTACACAGTATTAACATTAACTTAGGTCCAGTCTCTTTTTGCTGGGTATGGTCCCCAACAGTATGTTTTCTCTTCACGTAACATAGTCTTTCAGCCACTCTGGTGGCTTCACATCCCTTTTTGGGTGCGCTTGTGGCTCTGTGAGCATTCTCTCCTCTTCACCCTGTTTTTGTGCATTCTCTGTGCCCTCAGTCTGTGTGGCTGACAGATCTGGAAGAGCTCTGAGGTGTGTTTTGTTCCTTCGTACCTCTTCTGAGCCTGTGTCCACCACATAGGAGCGTGGGGCATCCGCTTTCCTCAGCACTATTGCTGGTGTCTTTGAGTTTGTAATCCACACACGTTGACCTTCGGTCAGCTCTGGACGCTCCGTAGCACGGTGTCTCCGATTAAAGTCTCCAGTTTGCGTTTGTTTCAGCCGTTTGTCCCTCTCAGCAAAGGCCTTCCTGTTAGGCCATCAGTGTTTAAGCTGAGCCGGCGAGACAGGCAATGGGGACCGCAGCCTCCTGCCCATCAGGAGCTCGGCAGGCGACGGCCCATGATGCAGTGGTGTAACTCTGTAAGCTAACAGAGCCCTGTATGGATCCTTGTTCTTTTTCAGCAGTCCCTTGACTGTTTTCACAGCTCTTTTGCCATGGCCGTTTAGGCAGCTCCGTTGCCATCATTGGCTCCGGATGACAAGGTTGACATTTTGTACAGACCTCACACTGGGCCACCAGCTTGGCAATCTGAGTACTCAGACCAAGCCACCATACCGACTGTTGAGCCCTCAGTCTGCATTTGGTTATCCCCATGTGTCCCTCATGCACTCGGTCTAGCATTTCTGGTTGTAGAGTCTCTGGAATAACTATCCGTTGTCCTTTCATGAGAAGGTCTCCATTACAGTGGAAGTCACTTTGGTGCACCCAATAGGGCTTCAGCAGCTGAGGCAGTTCCTCCTGCCTGGGCCATCCCTTTTGGCACTGCTGCACTATCCGTCGGCAGATGGGGTCTCGTTGTTGCTCCTCTGCAATCTGCTGCAGTTTGGTCTGAGATGCAGGTAGGCTGTCTCTTACTGCATTAATGGACACCGGTACCTCATCCTCTAGACATTGCTCCTCCTCTGATAATGGATGTTTAATTGGGGCCCTGGAGAGTGCATCTGCTGTGATCAGTGCCTTCCCTAGCACATACACCATCTTGTAGGTGAACCTCAGTAATCTGAGGCGGAAGCGCAGAACTCTGGGAGGCAAGTCATCCAGTGCTTTTGTCCCTAACAGAGCCAACAGTGGTTTGTGGTCAGTCTCTGCTGTAAACTGCAGGCCAATAAGGTATTGGCTGAGCCTTTCACATGCCCATGTGATAGCCAACGCCTCCTTCTCCACTTGAGCATACCTTTGCTCTGTGTCGGATAAGCTTCGGGAGATGTATGCTATTGGACGCCACTCCATGTTGTCCTGCATCTGTGTGAGGACCGCCCCGGTATTGGGCCAGCACTCTCTGCGAGGCAGGTCTCTTTTGATTTTGTCAAATGCCACCTGTTGCACATGACCCCATGACCAGTCATTCTCTATGGCTAGTAAGTCTCTCAGGGGTTTGGTTGTATCTGAAAACTGTGAGAGGAACTTACCCACATATGTGGCCATGCCTAAGAAGGTCCTGACTTCCGCCACATTCTGGGGTATGGGCATATCTGTGATGGCGCTGATCTTCTCTGGGTCCGGCTCTATTCCAGCTGCACTGATTTTGTGTCCCAAGAACAAGACCTCTGACTGTGCAAAAGTGCATTTTTCATTGAGTGTCAGGCCAGTCTCTTGGAGTCTGGTCAGAACTGCTGTGAGCCTTGCATCATGTTCTGCTCTGTCCCTTCCGCACACGAGCACATCGTCCGTGTGGACTATGACGCCACTCAGCCCATCCAACAGCTGGGACATGCATCTTTGGAAATGCTCAGGACCGGAAGCGATTCCAAATGGCAAAACATTAAAAGCGGAAGATCCTCACAACTTTCAACACACACCCAACTAACAGTTAAGATGAAATATTTCAAATTAACATTAGTTTGCTTGTGTATCTTTCATATGGGACGTTAAACGGGTGTCCTGACTCTCTGAGGTCATTAAAGATCCCATGGTTACCTAATCATCCCCAGCTTACAATTGGCTCATTCATCCCCCTCCTCTCCCCTGTAAATATTCCCCAGGTCGTTGCTGTAAATGAGAACGTGTTCTCAGTCAACTTACCTGGTAAAATAAAGGTAAAATAAAAATAATAAAAAATAAACAGTACCGGCCAAACGGTGTTATAAACGTTGTGAGCGCCCTACTCTCTGGCCAGACCGTTGCACAGATACCAACACATCTTGACCACCGAAGTCCATTTGATGTCACAAATCTGTCCAGTACTTTAAAAATATCCTCTCATGTTGTCCTGGTTTCCAGTGGTTTGCAGAAGAAGATGTCTTCCTTAATTGACCCCCCATAAACGTAACGGACATGTGCCAGGCCCGACACGTCTGACTCACCCATCTGTAACGTACATAATTCACTGGCTTGTATGCGAAGCAGTAATTGTTTCAAAACATCTCCTGACACGTCACTGATGCATCTTGAAACAGTGTTGTTTGATGAAGACATTGTCCGTATATTTTTTTGCCTTTTCCCCCAGCATTGTCCCAGCCATATCCGCGGCAGCAGGAATAATTAAGTCCTGTCCTAGCCACTCGGTAGCTCACTATAGCCCCTTCTTATTAATGGTATCTGTTGCTTTTATACATGTCTTACTACTCGAAAGTCGTTTATATTCTCGCTCAAAAAACTCCCGCGGCTTATTTTTCAAATGGTCATGTTTTGTTTCTAAATGTCTGCGCAAGTGTGAAGGTTTCCCACACGAGAGTAACGGTTAATGTGATTGGATGTTAATTATTTGAATAGGAATTTGACATTGAATTGTTATTTCGCTGAACAGTAGATTGTTTAATTTTATTTTTGGCAGTGAAACGAGGCTACTCAGGCGAGAAAAAAACTCACCCAAATGTATAGCCCCGTTGGAAAATATAAATGTACTGTTTGAAAATGTGAATAAAAAAAAGTAATAAAAAAAATGTGAATCACGCGTACCCCAGTTTGGGAATACCTGATCTAGAGTTTAGCATTGAAAAGAACACACATAGTAACATACTGCGACCTGTATGATCTAGTCGGCTGGCCCTCGCTACATACTCGTCGCCAGACCCACTGGCTCCAGGTCATCTACAAGTCCCTGCTAGGTAAAGCCCCGCCTTATCTCAGCTCGCTGGTAACCATAGCAGCACCCACCTGTAGCACTCACTCCAGCAGGTATATCTCACTGGTCACCCCCAAAGCCAATTCCTCTTTTGGCCGCCTTTCCTTCCAGTTCTCTGCTAACAATGACTGGAACAAACTACAAAAATCGTTGAAACTGGAGACACTTATCTCCCTCACTAGTTTTAAGCACCAGCTGTCAGAGCAGCTCACAGATCACTGCACCTGTACATAGCCCAACCAACTACCTCATCCCCTACCGTAGTTATTTATTTATCTTGCTCCTTTGCACCCCAGTATTTTTACTTTGCACATTCATCTACTGCACATTTACCATTCCAGTGTTAAATTGCTATACTGTAGTTACTTTGCCACCGTGGCCTATTTATTGCCTGATGTTCCTTATCCTACCTTATTTGCACACATTGTATATAGATTTGTTTTTTTTCCTACTGTATTATTGACTGTATGTTTGTTTTACTCCATGTGTAACTCTATGTTGTTGTATGTGTCGAACTGCTTTGTTTTATCTTGGCCAGGTCGCAGTTGTAAATGAGAACTTGTTCTCAACTTGCCTACCTGGTTAAATAAAGGTGAAATAAAAAATAAAATAAATAAAAAATATGTTGCCACACGAGGGCTCTCTTTCCCTATCTGTCAGGAGCTGATACTTTGTAAAACACACACGCAAACACACACACACTCCCTCCCTCCCGGCTGCAGGCCTGATTCAATATGCATGGCAATCCTCAGGAATAGCAGAGAGAAAGGACAGAACCCGGGGCCAGGGTTGTGGATGTGGAAGAAATACCCACATCCACAGTGTCACTGCAGCAAATCTCTGAAACCTCTGTCAATAATATATTGAGCAACAGAACAATCACCACCCACAGTTTGACACACTTGGGATCCTAGAATGGGAGAGGCACAACTCAGTAGTCAAAAGTGGCTTCCTATCCTTAACTGTCTCCTTTTCTTGTCTCCTTTCCTTACGAATCAGCTTCCAGCACATTGCTTTCACCATTCCTTTGTTTATGGACCAATGCAGAAGGAGAGGAGACTGTGAAAGGAAGCCAGATGGAGTAGAGAGTATACAAGGAGAGGAAGCCAGAATGAGAGGAGATGAAGAGAGGAAGTGGTGCTAGTCTATTGAGATGCACCCTGGGTCTGTGGCAGCGCTGCTGCACGACAGAGACCAACAGCGGAGAAGAAGTGAGACGTGTGTAAACTGCTGATTGGTAACGCTCTGGTGTCTGACTGCAGTCATTTCACTTGTCAAAACCTCCCCGTCGCCCTGTCTGTCCTTCTCAGTTTTTATTCAGTGTGTTGTGTCAATTGGAAAATATGCCACTTGTCTTCTCTGAGCGATGCGTTACTGTAGATTACCCTCTAGACAGTAACCATGTTTCCATCCACAGTTTTTATGCTAGTCAAGTCTTACCACGTAAAACATTTTTTATCAGGATAGCTGTGATGGAAACAGGACGTTTCAGTACAATTTGATAAATGCAGACAGATAATTTGCTCTTTCGACATGGTGGGGTCATTTTCTGCTGGTCAAATAAATGTTGCAATAAATGGCGGTGGTAACACCTTCATGTGCAGATATTGATATAATAACCATCATATCGAAGTTAACTTGGAGTCACTCAATGAGTGGTCCTCCCACCACAACTCGGGAAACTATGAGGTTTATTAGGCTACACATGAAATAAGCCCCTGGGCCCAGGCCAATAAACATATATACAGTCTACAATACCAGTAAATAATTTGGACACACCTACTCATTCAAGGGTTTTTCTGTATTTTACTATTTTCTACATTGTAGAATAATAGTGAAGACATCAAAACTATGAAATAACACATATGGAATCATGTAGTAACCAAATAATGTGTTAAACAAATCAAAATATATTTCAAAGTAGCCACCCTTTGCCTTCATGACAGCTTTGCACACTCTTGGCATTCTCTCAACAAGCTTCACCTGGAATGCTTTTCCAATAGTCTCGAAGGAGTTCCCACATATTCTGAGCACTTGTTGACTGCTTTTCCTTCACTCTGCGGTCCAACTCATCCCAAACCATGTAAATTAGGTGCAGGTCGGGGGATTGTGGAGGCCAGGTCATCTGATGCAGCACTCCATCACTCTCCTTCTTGGTCAAATAGCCCTTACACAGCCTGGAGGTGTGATGGGTCATTGTCCTGTTTAAAAACAAATGATTGTCCCACTAAGTGCAAACCAGATGGGATGGCGTATCGCTGCAGAATGCTGTGGTAGCCATGCTGGTTAAGTGTGCCTTGAATTCTAAATAAATCACAGACCGTGTCACCAGCAAAGCAACCCCACACCATCACACCTCCTCCTCCATGCTTCATGGTGGGAACCACACATGTAGTTATCATCCGTTCACCTACTCTTCTCACAAAGACACGGCGGTTGGAACCAAAAATCTTAAATTTGGACTCATCAGACCAAAGGACAGACTTCCACTGGTCTAATGTCCATTGCTCATGTTTCCACTTGCCCAAGCAAGTCTCTTCTTCTTATTGGTGGCCTTTAGTAGTGGTTTCTTTGCAGCAATTCGACCATGAAGGCCTGATTCACACATTCTCCTCTGAACAGTTGATGTTGAGATGTGTCTGTTACTTGAACTCTGTGAAGCATTTTTGGCTGCAATCTCTGAGGCTGGTAACTGAAATGAACTTATCCTCTGCATCAGAGGTAACTCTGGGTTTTCCTTTCCTTTGTCGGTCCTCATGAGAACCAGTTTCAACATAGCACGTGATGGTTTTTGTGACTGCACTTGAAGAAACTTTCAAAGTTCTTGACTTTTTCCGCATTGACTGACCTTCATGTTTTAAAGTAATGATGGACTGTCATTTCTCTTTTCTTATTTGAGCTGTTCTTTCCATAATATGGACTTGGTCGTGCCAAGCTTCTAGCATCATACCCAAGAAGACTCAAATCTGTAATCGCTACCAGTAAAAGGTCTGAATACTTATGTAAATGTAATATTTCAGTTTTAAAAACCTGTTTTTGCTTTTGTCATTATTATTTTTTAAATCCATTTTAGAATAAGGCTGTAACGTAACAAAATGTGGAAAAAGTCAAGGTGTCTGAATACTTTCCGAATGCACTGTAACTAGTACTTTTACGTTTTTTAATTGTATTTATTTATCCGACCACAGGAGCCCACTCTCAGTGTTCAAAATACACCAGAGATCCAGATCATTTAGCCACAGAGGATCAATAGTTTCAAAAAAACTAACTGTGGATAGAATGTTATCACAAGCCATACAGGTAACTGCCAAAATAAAGGAAACAGCAACATAAAACTTCTTGCAAGGGTGTTGGGCCACCACGAGCTGCAAGAACAGCTTCAAACCTCCTTAACATAGATTCTACAAGTGGACCTAAACCATAGAAGGGTTTTGGAACCTCTTACCCTGGCAATTTGAATGTTAAACTCATGGGTACACTAGAAATGGATGCCAGTCCTGACTTGAATGGGAACAGCCGTCTATGGATTATATTTCTATGGTTGGTTGCAGCTGTCTGTTTACCTTTTGCAAATGTCAAAATATAATTGCATGAAAAATGTACAGTTTGGAAAGCAAATGCCAGCCGCTGAAAAGAGAAGACTAATCTGTCTGTCGAACCATTAGCAGGAAAAAAAACTTAACAACTAATAAGGAACATCCGGATGCTGCACTTTGTTTCTTCCGGTTACTGATAGGCATGCGCCCATCAAGAAACTCTGTTAGAACGGCCAAATCCCCATGGATAGATGATGAATTGAAAACTGTATGGCTGAGAGGGATGAGGCAAAGAGAATAGAAAATAAGTCTGACTACACAGCAGACTGGCAACCATACAGTAAATTGAGAAATCACGTAACTAAACTAAACAAAAAGAAGAAGAAACTATACTATGGAACAAAGATAAATGATATAAAGAATGGTAGTAAAAAGTACTTTAAATGAAATTCTAGGCGAGAAAGCAAACTCGGCTCCATCTTTCATTGAGGCAGATGGCTTATCACAACAAAACCCTTCGATATTGCCAACCACTTTAATACGTTTTTTGTTGACAAGATTAGTAATCTTAGGTATGACATGCAAACAACAAATGCTGAGCCTTCATATTCATGCATAATGGAGAAAATAATGAAAGACAAGCACTGTAGTTTTGAGTTCCACAAAGTGGTTGTGGAGGTGAAACAATTGTTGCTGTCTATAAATAAGGACAAACCACCTGGTACCAACAACTTGGATGGTAAATTGCTGAGGTTGGCAGTGGAATACATTGTGACTCCTGTTTGCCACATTTTCAATTTAAGCCTAGAAGACGGTGTGTGCTCTCAGACATGGAGTGGGGCAAAGGTCATTCCGCTATCCAAGAATAGCAGAGCACCCTTTAATGGTTCACACAGCCAACCAATCAGCCTTAGCATAGCATAGAGTTTAGCACTTAACATAGAGCTCGAGTCAGTATTTGAATGGGTAACTAGCAAATGGCAGGCGCTAAATATGTCAAAAACTAAAAGCATAACTTTTGGAACAAATCACTCACTCAACACTAAACCTAGTTTAGATTTATTCATTAATAATGTGGCTATTGAGCAAGTTGAGGAGACTAAACTGCTGGGTGTAACCCTAGATAGCAAGGTGTCATGGTCACAGCATGTACTGTAGACTCAATGGTTGATAAAATGGTAAGAGGTCTGTCTATGATAGGGCGTTGCTCTGCCTTCTTGACATCTCAGTCGACCAGACAGATCCTAAAGGGCCCTAGTTTTGTCGCAACCGCTCTACTGCCCAGCTGTGTGGTCATGTGCGGCAAAGAAGGACACAGGTAAATTGCAGTTGGTCCAGAACAAAGCAGCACGTATCGCACCTAGATGTACACGGAGGGAACGTGTCAGTAACATCCATGTCAGTCCCTCCTGGCTCAAAGTTGAGGAGAGATTGACTGCATCACTATTGGTCTTTGTGCGAAGTATTGATGTGTTGAAGGTTCCGAACTGTCTGTTCAAGCAGTTGGCACACAGTTCAGACACTCATCTGTACAACACAAGACATGCAACCAGAGGTCTCTTCACAGTCCCCAGATCCAGAACAGAGGCTGGGAAACGCACAGTATTAAATAGAGCCGTGACGTCATGGAACTCTCTGCCAGCCCAGGTAACTCAAGATAGCAATAAAACCAGTTTAAAAAAAACAGATAAAAGAACACCTTACTGCCCAAAAGGGACTGTGAAGAGACACAGCCATTTGATATATATTGTATTGTAATGTGCACTGTACTTTGTATTAGACCTACATACTGGGTGCATGTACTAATTAATTTGACATTTTAAATGTATGTATTTCAGTCCTTGACCAATAACGTTCTGTAGTATGTATTATGTCATGTTTCATGTGGACCCTAGGAAGAGTAGCTGGCGCTTTTGCAGTGGCTAATAGGGATCCAAAAGAATACCAAAAACTTCAATTTTTTTGCGAACAGCTACACTGTTTTTCAAAGTACCTCATCTTGAGATAGGCTATTGCCAAGAGCAGTGCATCGGCCATCACCGTGAGTAGTAGCCTATGGCCACAGGAGGTTGCTGGCACCTTAATTGGGGAGGACAGGCTCGTGGTAATGGCTGGAGCGGAATAGGTGGAATGGTATCAAATGCATCAAACACATGGTTTGATGCCATTTCATTCACTCCGTTCCAGCCATTATTATGAGCAGTCTTCCCCTCAGCAGTCTCCACTGCCTACGGCTTCATGTTCATCATTAGGCGAGTCAGTGTACCACTGGAAATGTTATTTAGTAGCCTACTGTACCCTATAATAAATATATATATTTATATATCACCAGTCAAAAGTTTGGACACATCTACTCATTCAAGGGTTTTTCTTAATTTTTACTATTTTCTACATTGTAGAATAATAGTGAAGACATCAAAACTATGAAATAACACATATGGAATCATGTAGTAACCACAAAAGTGTTACACAAATCAAAATATAGATTATATTTGTTGAGATTCTTCAAAGTAGCCACCTTTTGCCTTGATGTTTTGCACACTCTGGGCATTCTCTCAACCAGCTTCATGAGGTAGTCACATGAAATGCATTTCAACTAACAGGGGTGCCTTGTTAAAAGTTAATTTGTGGAATTTCTTTCCTTCTTAATGCGTTTGAGCCAATCAGTTGTGTTGTGTGTCCACATACTTATGTGTATATATAAAAATATATATATACATATACATATATACATATACTGTACAATCTGTGTCCCTTCATTGGCCAGGGCTGATCATCACACACTGATTTTTATCTACAACAAGTCACCACTGGTGAGAAAATGTGCATATTTTCTTTGATTCAGATTTTAGAATATTCGCTTGAAAATCTGTCGCAAATTGGATGGAAATCTGGCTTGTGATTTGGAGGTTGTAGGCTATCATTCCATGGCAGAAGACGAGCTACAGACCAGACATCAGAATAGCTAGACTGCTGCAGACCAGTGTACAGGGCATCAGAACAGCTAGACTGCTACAGACCAGTGTACAGGACATCAGAATAGCTAGACTGCTGCAGACCAGTGTACAGGACATCAGAATAGCTAGACTGCTACAGACCTGTGTACAGGACATCAGAATAGCTAGACTGCTACAGACCAGTGTACAGGACATCAGAATAGCTAGACTGCTACAGACCTGTGTACAGGACATCAGAATAGCTAGACTGCTACAGACCAGTGTACAGGACATCAGAATAGCTAGACTGCTACAGACCAGTGTACAGGACATCAGAATAGCTAGACTGCTACAGACCAGTGTACAGGACATCAGAATAGCTAGACTGCTACAGACCAGTGTACAGGACATACTCAGGCCACTCCAATAGCAATCTTTCCCCTTTTTGTTTTTAAATTGCTGATAATGTTGATAATCAAGATTATCTATGATGACATCCCTCTCAACCCTTCAAAAAGTTACTGGTAACTTCTCATTTCTATTGCAGAATAATAAGGTATATTTACCTGAAAGTGTACGTGCATTTATATGAGTGATAAGGCTATACCCAAGCGAAGGGCCTAATTCGTGCGGATATTGCTCTGCGGCCACACAGTCACATTCCCCCTTGTCTTGTTTATAAACAGGATGTGTCCCAAATGGCACCCTATTTCCAGTGCACTTATTTTGACCACAGACCATTTAGCTCTGGCCATAATTAGTGCACTATATAGGGAATAGGGTTCCGTTTGGGATTCAGTCAGTGTTTGGAACAGAACAGATCTCCTTCGTTTTAGTGTGACCTTTCTGGGGTAATTTACATAGAAATACCCTGGGAGGGAGGGAGGGAGAGATAGATAGATAGTCTAAATGAAGTGATTATATAGTGCTGTGGTATCAACTGCTCTCCTCTCTCCTCAGGATACACTGCTCTCTCTCTCTCTCTCTCTCTCTCTCTCTCTCTCTCTCTCTCTCTCTCTCTCTCTCTCTCTCTCTCATTGTTCGTTAGTGAAATATAAAATGTATTTTCTCACATATAGAGTTACTACAATTGACTTAATTAAACATTTCCAACAGCATGATCAACCTTTATCATCCTACACTCTTTGAGTGCCAGGCTTCTACGCTTTACAAGACTACTGTTGCACCTTAAGACTGCACTCAACCACAAAGTTGTATTTTTGGCCTGGAACCCAGGGATTTGACACACTTTTACATCTTAACAAACTCTGAATGTAGGCCAGCCAGACAACTCTCCAAGTAAAGTGTCCTTCCCTATGGTCTGTTCCCGCTGGGCACACCACATAATTTCAATGTGTATAATTGGGTAATATTTGCTTTAGACGTTGATTACAACCTATATTCACCCACTTAAAAAGACAGCTAAAAGTCAGTTGAATTTCCAATGTGTTATCATTATGCTTTCAATCATCTAAATGGAAAAACAATGTCTGATTTTTGGTTTAGTTGTCACCCAGATGTGTTATCACTGCACTTTCAACCATTTAATAGCACAGCCAAATGACCTGGATTGGAGTTGAGATTACATTAAAAGTACATGGTCGAAGTGATCAATGCCATTCGAGATTCTGCACAGATTATTACAGCAATTGTGAAGAGCTCCATAGACCTGCGATGACCTATGCATGCTATCTTGAACATGCATGCTTTATATGATTACATGGGAAGAACTTTAGAGTTACAGTAACCTAAAAATGTGAACGTGGATGTGTTACTCATTTTAAGTTTGAAAAACTACTGTTACATTAGTTTGTAAAATAGCCTTAACTTCAGGCTATTCACTGTATTTGTCACGTCCAGGCCAGAGTTTAGGCTGGCGTGTTTTTGTTTCATTTTGGTGTAGGGTTATTTTGGTTCTAGTTTGTCTATTTCTATGTTGGGGTAATGGTTCCTAATTGGAGGCAGCTGTGTGTCGTTGTCTCTAATTGGGAACCATATATATGTTTGGGGTTTTCGTATAGGGTTTGTGGGTTATTGTTTATGTATAGTGTTGTTATTTAAGTAAGTCTATGTTTATGCATGAGTGTTGTTTGGTTTTCCCAGTTATGTTGTTAAATAAAAAGCATGTATACTGGATGCCTCGCTGCGCCTTGGTCTGTCCTACTGGAAGATCGTGACAGTATTACAAAAATAATATTGAATTGTTTTTGGTTAACAACGCAATCAAAAATCAACATTTATATCACTAGGCAGGGTAGCCTAGTGGGGCAGCAGGGTAGCCTAGTGGTTAGAGTGTTGGACTAGTAACCAAAAGGTTCAAATCCCCAAGCTGACAAGGTGCAAATCTGTTGTTCTGCCCCTGAACAGGCAGGTAATCCACTTTTCCTAGGCAGTCCTTGAAAATAAGAATTTGTTCTTAACTGACTTGCTTAGTAAAATAAAGGTACAAAAAAAAAAAATATATATATATATATATAGTAATGGCTGAAGCAGAATAGTTGATATGGCATCAAATACATCCATTTTTTTACTTTTCGACCAGTGAATAATCTATTTCTTCTATACATTTTTTTATATTGAATTGCGTTTGGTTGTCAACACAACCAAATATCAACATTTGAAGGAGATGTATCTTCTGATTGGATAGTTCCATCTATGCCACTGACTTGAGTTTGGTTTTACTTCCAGTTTGTGTAAAAATTAATATCTGATATGTTGGATTCCATCTCAACCAAAAATGTAAGTTAAAGAATAGGACAAAATCAAATCAAACTTTAAATGCACTTTAAATAAAGTTTGATTTGATCTTGTCCTATTCTTTAACTTAGATTGTTGGTTAATTTGTACTCACTCCTGCATTGTCTTGGCTGTGTGCTTAGGGTCGTTGTCCTGTTGGAAGGTGAACCTTCACCCCAGTCTGAGGTCCTGAGCACTTTGGAGCAGGTTTTCATCAAGGATCTCTCTGTACTTTGCGCTGTTCATCTTTGCCTTGATCCTGACTTGTCTCCCAGTCCCTGCTGCTGAAAAACCAGCTCTAGGAAGAGTCTTGGTGGTTCCAAACTTCTTCCATTTAAGAATGATGGAGGCCACTGTGTTCTTGGGGACCTTCAGTGCTGCAGAACAATTTTGAAACCCTTCCCCAGATCTGTGCCTCGACACTGAGTTCTACAGACAATTTGACCTCATGGCTTGGTTTTTGTTCTGTCATTTGTTGGCCCTTATATAGAAAGGTGTCCACAGGTGGACTTCAATCAAGTTGTAGATACATCTCAAGGATGATCAATGGAAACAGGATTCACCTGACCTCAATTTCGTGTCTCATAACAAAGGGTCTGAATACTTATGTAAATAAGGTATTTCTGTTAAAAATATATATACATTTGCAAATATGTTCACTTTGTCATCATGGGGTATTGTGTGTAGATTGCTGAAGATTTTTATTTATTTAATACATTTGAGAATAAGGCTGTAACGTAACAAAATGTGGAAGAAGTCAAGGGCTCTGAATACTTTCCAAAAGCACTGTACATGCATGGTCACATTTAATTTGCTCTGTTAAACAGTGAATCTGTTAAGTTTTTAAGTGGAGATTGCTCAGCAGTCATTCTCACGATAGCACATTGGTAGTAGTCAGTGACAAATATCATAGCAGGGCTGGGCTTGGTGAAAACCCTGGATTAAAGACCAAAGGGTAGCTGTAGATAGAGGAGGTGCTGCCCAGCCGATTGTTTTTGTTCTTCTAATAGTGTATATATGGAAAATCGGACTTTGTTTTAAAGGAACAAATTTAACATATTTTTTACAAGTTTTGTCTATTTTGAAATGTGTTTACCATGATGAATGACATAATCCTGTGGTTGAAATTTCACCCCCAAAACAACATTTTATGTCAATGATTTGTATTTTCTATGTAGATTCCACAAATTACGTTGAAACGACGTTGATTCAACCAGTTTGTGGCCAATGGGTTCCTCTGAGATGTGTGGAGAGAAGAAATGTTTATGCGTGTGTGTGTGTGTGGAGAGAAGAAACAGTGTCATTGACAAATTTTTTGGAGCACAGAATTTCCTTCACAGAATTCATAGTAGGTCACCATGGCTTCCCCTATGTGGTCTAGTTAAGCAAAAAGGCCAGAGGAGGTGTGGTATATGGCCAGTAGACGGCTAAGGGCTGTTCTTATCCACGACGCAATGCAGAGTGCCTTGGTAGCCGTGGTATAGGGTTGATATACCACAAGCATTATATACAGTATGATATACCACGGTTGTCAGCCAATAAGCATTCAGGGCTCGAACCACCCACTTTATAATTAAGCAATAAGGCCCGATGGGGTGTGGTATATGGCCAATATACCACGCTAAGGGCTGTTCTTATGCATGACGCAATGCGGTGTGCTAGGACACAGCCCTTAGCCGTGGTATATTGGCCATATATCACAACCCCCCGAGGTGCCTTATTGCTATTATAAACTGGTTATCAACGTAATTAGAGCAGTAAAAATAAATGTTTTGTCATACCCATGGTATACGGCTTTTAGCCAATCAGCATTCAGGGCTGGAACCACAAAGTTTATAATCTTCAATAAATGCTGGCCAACCAAGATTACACACAGTCTGCGAATCACGGCCTGTCTTCATAAAACATCTGAGAGTAGGAGTGCAGATCAGCACTCTTGCCTCAAGACGCTTTTTGAATACTAAGCCTGGATCTCAATTCAAACTCATAGAAGACACAACCCACTGGGCACACACTGGTTGAATCACGTTGTTTTCACATCAGTTCAATAAAATTGCGTTGAACCAACATGGAATAGACGTTGTATTGACGTCTGTGCCCAGTGGGAAGAGACCTTACACCGGTGTAAAATATTCTTACAATTCTTTGCTCCACAAAACAACACTTCATCGGACTAATTCCATTAATAATAGTCTCCTAGTCTCCTATAGTCTCGTATAGATCCACAATGTTACATCAATCATTAATACCTATGTATGTACATGTTTTTCCACAAAGCAGTACAACATAGACTTTAGTCTCCCTGGGTGACCTACAAACAGGCTGGCAGCTTCATTTATCTCAGCTGTGCACTGCTAAAGTGTTGGGTTATGCCCACTGTTTAACTCACGGAGCCGGGATGACACTGAGTGGGTGGGTGAAGACAGTGAGCTGCTGTACGATGAAAAGAGAGAGACAGCAAAGAGAGAGAGAGAGGGAGGGAGGCAAGAAGAGGGAGATAGAAGAGGAAGAGAAGAGAGAGAGAAGATGGAACGAGAGAAAGAGGAAGAGACAGAGTAGAGGAACAGAAAGAGAGAGTGAGAGGGAGGAGAGTAGATGACTTCACTACATGTGGACTCATTAGCTATACAGGGTCTCTCTCTGCTGTACTCTGCCTGTGTGGCAGTGGGAGGTTTGACATAAGTGGCGCTTTCAACTCAGGGACTGGTAACAGATGGCGTTGGGAAATTAGGCTCATCTACGCAGCCAGCCAGGCAGCAGCCCTGTCTCTGTTGCTCTCTCCCAGGAGCATCTCTCTCTCTCCTCACATTCTCCTCCTCTCTACCTCCCTGCACTCTTCTCTCATCCTCTCTACCTACCTACCTCCCTCTCTCTCTCCCTACCTCCCTGAATCCCTCTCTCTCTCTACCTCCCTGCATCCCTCTCTCTCTTTCTCTACCTCCCTGCATCCTACTCTCTCTTCCTCTCTATCTCCATCTATTTCTCTACCTACCTGCATCCTTCTTTCTCTCACTCTCCCTGCATCCCTCTCTCTGGTGCTGCATATTAAACAGCCCTCTGTGGTTGTTGCAGGAATCAGGGCTGGGAAATGGTCTCTGTCACCTGGGCCTCTTGTCTGCCTCACTGGACCCCAGCACCAGATGGTGGGGCCATTCCAAAGGCCTCCAGGGGCCAACAGAACAGAGGCAATATAAAGAGAGAGAAAGTTTTCTCTTTTCCAGAGGTCTTCATTCTCTCACTATGTGAGACATTAGACAATGTTGGAGAAAAGGCATCTGTGAAATGTACTTATTTTATCTGTGGTTTAGGTGCTGGTGTGTCCAAATAAAGCTGTTATCCTTCCAATCTTCCATTGTGTATTTATTAGACACATGTTTGTTTGATGCAAACAAATGATTACATGAATTTACCTGAAAGATTATCTGATACAATTCACTCTTGTCAGAACAGTGCACATGTTTTTGGCTTTAGCTAAGTGACAACTGTAGTGTTTGATAGTGTAGTAGTGGTGGATTTGTATCAGTTGTGGGATCATCCCTAATCATCCTGCAGTCCTGCAGCTGCCTATCAGTCCCACACATACTCTGCATCCCAAATGGCACCCTATTCCCTACATAGTGCACTACTTTTGACCAGAGCACTATGGGCTTTGGTCAAAGTAGTGCACGTTATAGGTAATAGGGGCCCATTTGGGATGCAGACATACTCGTCAGTACAGTACAGCTGGCAGTTGCTAGGAGCTGATATGTAAAACTGATCCCTTCTTCTGTGGCCCCAGAGGTGAATTGCTATTGAGGGCAAGCTGAGTTTGGTGTGAATCCTAATCATCCCCACCACACCTCAGGCCTGTTTTCCTCCGCAGCCGCCGCCAGAGCCGCTGTGTGTCTCTCTCTCTTTCTCTTTCTCTCTCTCGCTCTCTCTGCGGGGAGCGGAGCTACGTCAGCTAGCTCCAGCCAACAGCTACAGCGCTAATGTGGAATTTCTGGTCACTGTCTGACAACAGTAGAGCTGTGTTGTGTTGTGTTATGTTACGCTCTTTCAAGTCAACAGTAGAGCTGTGTTGTGTTATGTTACGTTCTTTCAAGTCGACAGTAGAGCTTTGTTGTGTTATGTTACGTTCTTTCAAGTCAACAGTAGATCTGTGTTGTGTTATGTTACGCTCTTTCAAGTCAACAGTAGAGCTGTGTTGTGTTATGTTATGTTCTTTCAAGTCGACAGTAGAGCTGGGTTGTGTTATGTTATGTTCTTTCAAGTCAACAGTAGAGCTGTGTTGTGTTATGTTATGTTCTTTCAAGTCAACAGTAGAGCTGTGTTGTGTTATGTTACGTTCTTTCAAGTCAACAGTAGAGCTGTGTTGTGTTATGTTACGTTCTTTCAAGTCGACAGTAGAGCTGTTGTGTTGTTTTTATTCTACTTTCAGAGGTTCAGGAGGATGTGCTTTCAAAGGGAGGAGTGAGAAGAGAGTGGAAAGTGAGAGGGGGAGGTAGTGAGGATAGTGTTGGGAGAGAGGGGGAGGTAGTGAGGATAGTGTTGGGAGAGGGGGAGGTAGTGAGGATAGTGTTGGGAGAGAGGGGGAGGTAGTGAGGATAGTGTTGGGAGAGAGGGGGAGGTAGTGGGGATAGTGTTGGGAGAGGGGGAGGTAGTGAGGATAGTGTTGGGAGAGGGGAGGTAGTGAGGATAGTGTTGGGAGAGGGGGAGGTTGTGAGGATAGTGTTGGGAGAGGGGGAAGTTGTGGGGATAGTGTTGGGAGAGGGGGAGGTTGTGAGGATAGTGTTGGGAGAGGGGGAGGTGGTAGTGAGGATAGTGTTGGGAGAGGGGGAGGTGGTAGTGGGGATAGTGTTGGGAGAGGGGGAGGTTGTGAGGATAGTGTTGGGAGAGGGGGAGGTGGTAGTGAGGATAGTGTTGGGAGAGAGGGGGAGGTTGTGAGGATAGTGTTGGGAGAGAGGGGGAGGTAGTGAGGATAGTGTTGGGAGAGGGGGAGGTAGTGAGGATAGTGTTGGGAGAGAGGGGAGGTAGTGAGGATAGTGTTAGGAGAGAGGGGGAGGTAGTGAGGATAGTGTTGGGATAGGGGGAGGTAGTGAGGATAGTGTTGGGAGAGAGGGGGAGGTAGTGGGGATAGTGTTGGGAGAGAGGGGGAGGTAGTGGGGATAGTGTTGGGAGAGGGGGAGGTAGTGGGGATAGTGTTGGGAGAGGGGGAGGTTGTGAGACAGGTAGGGGAGGAGAGGAAGGGGACAGTGAGGTAAGGGAGAAAGGGACTGTATTAGGTAGAGACAGGTAGGGGAGGAGAAGAAGGGGACAGCGAGGTAAGGGAGAAAGGGACTATTCGGTAGAGACAGGTAGGGGAGGAGAAGAAGGGGACAGTGAGGTAAGGGAGAAAGGGACTATTCGGTAGAGAGAGGTAGGGGAGGAGAGGAAGGGGACAGCGAGGTAAGGGTGGAAGGGAGGGAGGAAGGGAGGGAGCAGTAATGAGGGGGCAGCAGATGTGTGACAGTATGATGGAGAGCTTTCTGTGATGGCCATGCTCTACCCTCCTCTCCAGACTGGGAGGTGTGTGTGGGCAGTCACCAGGGAACAGTGTGTGTGTGTGTGTGTGTGTGTGTGTGTGTGCGTGCGCGTGTGCAAGTGTATGATAGGCTTAGAGGCCTTAGTCCACTTACATGCACCTTCCTGATGTATTTAAAATGCCACTGCTCCCCTATAGTAGGAGCCCCGGTGCACCCCCAAACTCTTCCCCCTTCTTCTGGCTCTCTGGGGACTCCCACATCCTGTTCCTGCTCTCGAAGTTCCTGTTATTGCAGTTACCTGGCTGTGTGGGATCCAGGCAGGCAGGCGGAGAACGTGACCCTCCAGATGTGGGGAAAGCAAAAAGTGAAAAACCTGCCCTGGAGTGTGTATGTAGGGGGATGGGGCAGTGTGTGTGTGTAGTGGTGGCTTCCTTTTAATGATTCATTCAAGATGGTTGTGGAGACATGGGTTGGGTCCCAAATGGAACCATATTCCTTACAGTGAGGGAAAAAAGTATTTGATCCCCTGCTGATTTTGTACGTTTGCCCACTGACAAAGAAATTATCAGTCTATAATTTTAATGGTAGGTTTATTTGAACAGTGAGAGAAAGAATAACAACAACAAAATCCAGAAAAACACGTGAAAAATGTTATAAATTGATTTGCATTTTAATGAGGGAAATAAGTATTTGACCCTTCTGAAAAACATGACTTAGTACTTGGTGGCAAAACCTTTGTTGGCAATCACAGAAGTCAGACGTTTCTTGTAGTTGGCCACCAGGTTTGCACACATCTCAGGAGGGATTTTGTCCCACTCCTCTTTGCAGATCTTCTTAAGGTTTCGAGGCTGACGTTTGGCAACTCAAACCTTCAGCTCCCTCCACAGATTTTCTATGGGATTAAGGTCTGGAGACAGGCTAGGCCACTCCAGGACCTTAATG
Organism: Brachymystax lenok tsinlingensis; assembly: GCA_030435695.1. Classification (NCBI taxonomy): domain Eukaryota; kingdom Metazoa; phylum Chordata; class Actinopteri; order Salmoniformes; family Salmonidae; genus Brachymystax; species Brachymystax lenok. Next base: position 247,257 of record CM059805.1, on the reverse strand, counting down.
TGCTTCTTCTGGAGCCACTCCTTTGTTGCCTTGGCCGTGTGTTTTGGGTCATTGTCATGCTGGAATACCCATCCACGACCCATTTTCAATGCCCTGGCTGACGGAAGGAGGTTCTCACCCAAGATTTGACGGTACATGGCCCTGTCCATCGTCCCTTTGATGCGGTGAAGTTGTCCTGTCCCCTTAGCAGAAAAACACCCCCAAAGCATAATGTTTCCACCTCCATATTTGACGGTGGGGATGTTGTTCTTGGGGTCATAGGCAGCATTCCTCTTCCTCCAAACACGGCGAGTTGAGTTGATGCCAAAGAGCTCAATTTTGGTCTCATCTGACCACAACACTTTCACCCAGTTGTCCTCTGAATCATTCAGATGTTCATTGGCAAACTTCAGACGGGCATGTATATGTGCTTTCTTGAGCAGGGGGACCTTGCGGGCGCTGCAGGATTTCAGTCCTTCACGGCGTAGTGTGTTACCAATTGTTTTCTTGGTGACTATGGTCCCAGCTGCCTTGAGATCATTGACAAGATCCCCCCGTGTAGATCTGGGCTGATTCCTCACCGTTCTCATGATCATTGCAACTCCACGAGGTGAGATCTTGCATGGAGCCCCAGGCCGAGGGAGTTCTTTTGTGTTTCTTCCATTTGTGAATAATCGCACCAACTGTTGTCACCTTCTCACCAAGCTGCTTGGCGATGGTCTTGTAGCCCATTCCAGCCTTGTGTAGGTCTACAATCTTGTCCCTGACATCCTTGGAAAGCTCTTTGGTCTTGGCCATGGTGGAGAGTTTAGAGTCTGATTGATTGATTGCTTCTGTGGACAGGTGTCTTTTATACAGGTAACAAACTGAGATTAGGAGCACTCCCTTTAAGAGTGTGCTCCTAATCTCAGCTCGTACCTGTATAAAAGACACCTGGGACAGAAATCTTTCTGATTGAGAGGGTCAAATACTTATTTCCCTCATTAAAATGCAAATCAATTTATAACATTTTTGACATGCGTTTTTCTGGATTTTTTTGTTGTTATTCTGTCTCTCACTGTTCAAATAAACCTACCATTAAAATTATAGACTGATCATTTCTTTGTCAGTGGGCAAACGTACAAAATCAGCAGGGGATCAAATACTTTTTTCCCTCAATGTATATAGTGCACCTCGTTTGACCAGGGCCCATACGGCTGTCATCAAAAGTAGTGCACTATACTGCATAGCGAATATGCTGCCATTTGGGACGCAGGCAAAGTAACCCTCCCTCCAGCAGAAAATAGCTGAGTGTTATTTAGAACCCAGCAACACAATTAGTGAAACTGCATTCTATTGTATTTTATGAATAATAATAATTTTATAATTAATCATTTGAGACTGCAGAGAGCAACACACGGCATTAATTATGAACAAAATGTACATAATAATAATTAAACAACATCAATTATTAATGTTATTGAAAATTAATTGTTGATTGTAACAGTTGGTAAGCAACTAGCTGTAGCTACAGTATTAAGTGTTAGACTAGATACTAGCTGTAGCTACAGTATTAAGTGTTAGACTAGATACTAAAGATATCACTGCTTCTCATCAATCAACTAGCTGTAGCTACAGTATTAAGTGTTAGACTAGATAGTAAAGATATCACTGCTTATCATCAATCAACTAGCTGTAGCTACAGTATTAAGTGTTAGACTAGAAAGTAAAGATATCACTGCTTCTCATCAATCAACTAGCTGTAGCTACAGTATTAAGTGTTAGACTAGATAGTAAAGATATCACTGCTTATCATCAATCAACTAGCTGTAGCTACAGTATTAAGTGTTAGACTAGATACTAAAGATATCACTGCTTATCATCAATCAACAATTACAATCAACAATTACAAAATTGACTTTCAATTTACTCTGCTTTATTTAGTAACACATACATGCAGATATGAGCGTTGTTATTATATCATTACATAGACACACACACACACACACATACACACACGCACCGGCATCTCTCTACACCACTCATTGGTATTCCTGTTCATATTACCCCCTTCAATCACTGGCGGGAAACTCAGATTAATGGTAACCGTGTGAGAAATCTCTCAGTGTGTGTTCCAAATGGCACCCTATTTCCTACATAGTGTACTGCTTTTGACCAGAGCCCATAGTCAAAGGTAGTGCACTATGTAGGGAATAGGATGCCATCTTGAACACAACCTCTGAGTGATTCATTAAACAAGGAATGGCATGAATAAAAAGACAGATCGGGTCATATTGCCTCTCATAGTATTCTGCTCCTGTCTCAGGAGGGATAGATAATTCATTCTGTTGTCAGGGGCAGCAGGCAATGCACATGTCTACACATACATAGTTATGTCAGACCTGGCTTCAAATACTATTTGAAATCTTTCAAATACTTGGACCGTTTGCTTTAGCCTGCCTGAAGTGTCAGATGGGGGTGGTTTAATGTTTTGGAACTATTCGATTGGTCCATTAAGCCAGGTAAGCTCAATAACGGCCAGACTAAGCATTTGAAATTGTTTCATATAGAATTTGAAGCCAGGTTTGCTGCATAGTGCTATGCAGAACGGCTGAGTCCAACAGCGTTAAGTTACAATATGATGGAGGTAACCTATTGATTTGTTGGTCTAATATTGCTTTGCCTCAATGCCTTTATATTATCCCAAGTGAGTATATCGTAATGGGACAACATTCTGTCCATTTGAGTGATCATCTCACCAGTGATGCATTATGGGTAAGGGGGTAATACATAGGGGCGGTGGAGGAAGTAAAAATGTGGGCAGTCATGTGACCTCACCGCACTCTTTGTAATGACATCAGAGACCCCTGGTGGGAGTTCATATTTTATGTATTTGTATTTTTGTTAATAACACTTAAAAACAAACCAAATCCCTGTTTGTTCAGTGTGTCATTGATAGAGATGGTCACAGTAGATTTAGGTCAAGCTCCAGTTGTTAGTATTGAGTGGTGGGGCAGTGGAGTGTGAGTGTGTGTGTGTGTGTGTGTGTGTGTGTGTGTGTGTGTGTGTGTGCATGCGTGAATGCGGGTTTGTGTGCGTTAATGTATGTGTCTGAGTGAGTTGATGTGGTCCGTAACACTGACCTAGCAGGACGGTCAGGAACTTTTGATTTCTACAAAAGTGTAGAGCTGTACACACTACAATGAGGTAAGTAGCACTACAAGCACCAATGCATTGGTGAAAGAGCAGAGACTCCAGATTCAAATCAACATTTCCACCAGGGGAATGTTGATTTGCAGCAGCAGGATTGAACCCACAGTCTCAGTAGCTCACTGCTTAGACCACTGTGCCATCCAACCACAATGAGTGAGCAAGGCCAGTCTTAATCAATGGCTAAACTGAACTGTGGAGCTGTTTTTCTGTTTTAACCCTGTCCCAAATCTGGAGCAATTTTGACATTTTACTTTAGAAACATGGGGAAACATGGAAAAAACGTCAAATTCTGCAGTGAGACTGCGAGAGCTTCTTATTCAAGAGATCCCAGAGCTGTGTTTCATTCAGTGATAATGGATAATGAGGGCTGAAAGCTTCGTCATTCCTGCAGGCCACTCATGCAGACCTTTTCTCTGCATTCCCAACTACACAGATTCATTTCCTTTCCACACCTGTTTTCAATACGTGATGCAGAAACATCCGCTTTACTTCTTTGAAAAGCTTGGAAGAAAAACAGGGACATTTCTGTTTGATTAGTCTAGAGGTACCATTACATCCCTTTCTACTCCCTTGGTCTGTGATTACAGTCTAGATTAAATGAAAACAAGCCCATATGGTCACAACAGCATATTGATCAGCAATCACCTTGAAGGAGAAAGTAAGACAAAATATGATGATACACTTGGATATTACAGTAACACACCATAGGTTTTATTATCCACACACACACCATATGTTTTACTATCCACACACACACCATATGTTTTACTATCCACACACACACCATATGTTTTACTATCCACACACACACCATATGTTTTACTATCCACACACACACCATATGTTTTACTATCCACACACACACCATATGTTTTACTATCCACACACACCATATGTTTTACTATCCACACACACACCATATGTTTTACTATCCACACACACACCATATGTTTTACTATCCACACACACACCGTATGTTTTACTATCCACACACACACCATATGTTTTACTATCCACACACACACCATATGTTTTACTATCCACACACACACCATATGTTTTACTATCCACACACACACCATATGTTTTATTATCCACACACACACCATATGTTTTACTATCCACACACACACCATATGTTTTACTATCCACACACACACCATATGTTTTACTATTTACACACACACACACACACACACACACACACACACACACACACACACACAGACAGACACACACACACACACACACACACACACACACACACACACACACACACACACACACACACACACATAGAAACTCATGCTCTCTGCTCCAATAAGGAGGGGGGAGTGAAAGTGGGGTAGGACAGAGTGAGTTTTAATATGCAGAGCTGATGTGAAATATAATGTATATCCATTTAATCTATCTGTCTCTCACACACACACACACTTAACACAAACACATTTATCACACACACACTTAACAGCAGCCATAATGTTTGGCAGACATCCATCCCATCCATGCTGGATTAAGATTAATTCGCTGACATGATATTCTACACGGATGGGTTTGGTTTGATAGCATCATGTGTGTGTGTGTCTGTGTGTGTGTGTGTGTGTGTGTGTGTGTGTGTGTGTGTGTGTGTGTGTGTGTGTGTGTGTGTGTGTGTGTGTGTGTGTGTGTGTGTGTGTGTGTGTGTGTGTGTGTGTGTGTGTGTGTGTGTGTGCGCGTCTGCATGTGTGTGTTTGTATGATGGGGTTTTATCCAAATTGTCTCTGAGGATGTGTCTTTTTGGATCTCACTCAAATTCAAAATGGAAATAATGCACAACTACAACCGTATGTTGTATATTTGAAATATATGGGACAAGGTTAGCAGCCAGATATTGTATTTGCTGCAGTTGCAGATTTACTCAGCTAACATTCAGTACTTCAGGGTATGAGTAGCCTAAATGGTGACAGAAACTGTAGTTTTGTGTAGCCATCCTTCCAAATATTGTGAGAAGGTTGTGCTCCCAAGTCTACATGGACTGTAAAAAATCCAGCGGTTACTAAGTAAAAATATTTAAAATTACGACTTAAGTCGTTTTTTGAGGTATCTGTACTTTACTATTTATATTTTGACAACTTTTACTTTTATTCCACTACATTCCTAAAGAAAATAAACTCAGCAAAAAGGAAACGTGCTCTCACTGTCAACTGCGTTTATTTTCAGCAAACTTAACATGTGTAAATATTTGTATGAACATAACAAGATTCAACAACTGAGACATAAACTGAACAAGTTTCACAGACATGTGGCTAACAGAAATTGAATAATGTGTCCCTGAACAAAGGAGGGGTCAAAAGTAACAGTCAGTATCTGGGGTGGCCACCAGCTGCATTAAGTACTGCAGTGCATCTCCTCCTCATGGACTGCACCAGATTTGCCAGTTCTTGCTGTGAGATGTTACCCCACTCTTCCACCAAGGCACCTGCAAGTTCCCGGATATTTCTGGGGGGAATGGCCCTAGCCCTCACCCTCCGATCCAACAGGTCCCAGACGTGCTCAATGGGATTGAGAACCGGGCTCTTCGCTGGCCATGGCAGAACACTGACATTCCTGTCTTGCAGGAAATCACGCACAGAACGAGCAGTATGGCTGGTGGCATTGTCATGCTGGAGGGTCATGTCAGGGTGAGCCTGCAGGAAGGGTACCACATGAGGGAGGAGGATGTCTTCCCTGTAATGCACAGCGTTGAGATTGCCTGCAATGACAACAAGCTCAGTCCGATGATGCTGTGGCACACCGCCCCAGACCATGACGGACCCTCCACCTCCAAATCGATCCCGCTCCAGAGTACAGGCCTCGGTGTAACACTCATTCCTTCAACGATAAACGTGAATCCGACCATCACCCCCTGGTGAGACAAAACCGCGACTGGTCAGTGAAGAGCACTTTTTGCCAGTCTTGTCTGGTCCAGCGACCGTGGGTTTGTGCCCATAGGTGACGTTGTTGCCGGTGATGTCTGGTGAGGACCTGCCTTACAACAGGCCTACAAGTCCTCAGTCCAGCCTCTCTCAGCCTATTGCGGGCAGTCTAAGCACCAATGGAGGGATTGTGCGTTCCTGGTGTAACTCGGGCAGTTGTTGTTGCCATCCTGTACCTGTCCCGCAGGTGTGATGTTCGGATGTACCGATCCTGTGCAGGTGTTGTTACACATGGTCTGCCACTGCAAGGACAATCAGCTGTCTGTCCTGTCTCCCTGTGGCGCTGTCTTAGGCGTCTCACAGTACGGACATTGCAATTTATTGCCCTGGCCACATATGCAGTCCTCGTGCCTCCTTGCAGCATGCCTAAGGCATGTTCACGCAGATGAGCAGGGACCCTGGGCGTCTTTCTTTTGGTGTTTTTCTGAGTCAGTAGAAAGGCCTCTTTAGTGTCCTATGTTTTCATAACTGTGACCTTAATTGCCTACCATCTGTAAGCTGTTAGTGTCTTAACGACCGTTCCACAGGTGCATGTTCATTAATTGTTTATGGTTAATTGAACATGCATGGGAAACAGTGTTTAAACCCTTTACAAGGAAGATCTGTGAAGTTATTTGGATTTTTACAAATTATCTTTGAAAGATAGGGTCCTGAAAAAGGGACGTTTCTGTTTATGCTGAGTTTATGTACTTTTTACTCCCATACATTTTCCTTGACTGCAGAAGTACTTGTTTCATTGCGAATGCTCAGGCAGGACAGCAACATGGTCCAATTCAAGCACCTATCAATATATGTGTTGTCATCCCTACTGCTTCTGATCTGGCAGGCTCACTAAACACAAATAACTGTGTTTGTAAATGTCTGAGTTTTGGAGTGTGCTCCTGACTGTCCCTAAATAAAATTAAATGAAAAAATGGCGCCATCTGGTTTGCTTAATATCAGGAATTTGATGTATAGCGTTTACTTTTTCTTTGTACTTTTACTCAAGTATAACAATTGAGTACTTTTTCCACCACTGTACTTAAGTACATTTGAAACCAGATACTTTCAGACTTTTACTCAAGTAGTATTTTACTGGGTGTATATTAAGATATCTTTACTTTTACTCAAGTATGATAATTGAGAATTTTCTCACCACTGAAAAAAATCACCCATTGACCTAGTAGAAACTGTTTAAACGTGATATATAGGGTATGGGTGGGGCCATGTGACATGCCCAGGAAAAACTACAAGATTCATAACTAAGTCAGCTGGTCAGGAAAAACTCTTGGCGCTAAGTATAGGGGCTGAAGATGCACAAGGGAAAACTGCAGAATAATTATCATGATGTACAGAGGAGAATCACAGAGGAGAATCACAGAGGAGAATCACAGAGGAGAATCACACTACTGCTCTCCCATTCTTTTACTGTGATAGAAGGTGTCTGGAACGTTGTGACTCCTTCAGGTTTGTTCAACCTGATTAAGTCTATTTGGACATATGGTGAATGTTTTATGGAATTCCATGCAACAAGGTTGAATGGGTTTACTGTAAGTGTCAGATGAAGTGCGTGCGTGTGGATGGGTAGATAGAACTGTATTTCGAAGCAGGTACACCTCCCAGATGAGGTGTACCTTGGAAAGAGTGACTTCCACTTGCATCAGTATTTCAACCAGTGTAAATGGATTATGACTATGTACTGAGAAGGTGTGTCCCCCAAATGGCCCCCTATGTCTTATAGAATGCACTACCTTTGACCAAAGCCCTATGGTCCCTGGTCAAGATGGTGCACTATATGGGGAATAGTGTGCCTTTTGAGACACAACCAAGAGCATTAATATATCAACCAGAATCCCAACAGAATAAGCTGCTCCCTCTTGTGCGGTGGACTGTGGCGGCACGAAACAGAGATGGAATGAATGGTGAGAAGTGCTTATGAAATATGGATATGAGAGAGAGGGAGGAGAGGAGAGGGTTCTGGAAGTTGACACTCAACTGCAGTCAGCACTTTTAGTTTATCCTAAAATTTGACATGAAGTTACTTCAGATATCTCACCTCTTCACTTTAGCCTCAAAGTAGGGCTACATCAGCGACCTTGGTGTACAGTATGTTACTCATCTGTTCAATTTGGACGATTATTTACTTATTTTGTGTGTGTGTCAGGAAGTAAATAACTAGTGAATAGTTCTGGTTCCTCTAACTAACTTAAGGTGACGTATGAATGGTTAGATGGCTGCAGGCGTAGCTATTCCAGTAGTAACCGCAGCGATGTTTAGAGAGTCCCAGACCTGGTGTTTAGTCCTACCACATTCAACCCACTGACTATCTTCCTTACCCATGATGCAAACCACACATCACACTAACCAGCTCCAACCAAACGAAAAGAAATACAGTAACGTTGTAGTTGACTGAGATGTGAGGGTTTATATTGACAACGCAAAACTTTACGCTTGGTTCTCTGTGTGCACTGGAGGCTTGTCGTGATTTATTTTGTTGTCAACCATGCGGCAGTACTTAGCTGTGCATGGTAACTGCAGATAGCGATTACATTCTCTATCAAATCGGTTGCAAAATAATTACAGTGTAGGTACAGTAAGTAATAGTACCATCAAATAAACAATTCCTTATATAGACATGGTATCTCTGCAGCTTAAAGTAAAGCTTGACTTGATTCTGTAATACTTCTCTATCAAGCTTCTCTATAACCAGACAAAAGTCAAATGGAGACTGATTGACTGAACATGAGTATTGTCATGCTGGAGGAAAAAGCTGGTTTGCATGAATACTCAAGCCCAGCTTAAGATCAGCATCGTCCTAGTTAGTTATAGTGGTGAGATTAGCATGCTATCAATGGTCTCTCGCTCTCTCGCCCTCTCTCTCTCTCTCTCTCTCTCTCTCTGTCTCCCCCACCCCCTCTCCTGTCAGCCCCCTCTCTTCTCTTCAGCATCAAAGGAGAGCCTGGAGGCCATAGTTTCTAATATTGTCTCAGTCCTTGTTTTTCACCTAACTACTGAGGAAATATCAAAAGTGAGTTTGAAGAGTGGGATCATCACTCCAAAACGAAATGCTTCCACCTGAACCCTGATCTCTGTAGAGCCTCCTCCTGACTTGACCTGATGCGTTGCAATTGGCTTGTTTCTTTTTCATATTTTGAAATCTGTTAGACTGTGAATACTAAATGTTAAATCACAGGCCCAGTAATGATGAGAGGGATCATACTGATTTAGAGGATAGAGGGATAGAAATGGACAAGATACTGATCTTCTCTGTGATACAGACAGATGCGCATGCACACACACACACACACACACACACACACACACACACACACACACACACACACACACACACACACACACACACACACACACACACACACACACACACAGACAACCCCCCACCCAAGTATCATATAACTATGACCTGGTTGTTGCTGTGTGAGTGGCTCTCTCCCTGCAGGGAAGTGTAAACAGCTGCAGTTTCAGAACAGAGGCCTCGGGCTCTGTGACATCATCACTGCCCGACACACACAGCACAGTGACAGGGCCATCTTATTTAAGTGATAAGGCCCGAGAAGCAGGTGTTTGGAGGATATACTGGCACGAGTGTTGTTAGGCCCAAGATGAAGTCGAGTGCCGGCAAACCGTGCCAATATATCCTCCGTGCCAATATATCCTCCGTGCCAATATAACACCAGCTTTGAGGGCATTATCACTTTTATACAACGGTTTACCAACATATTCAAATAATGATTGACATATTTTCATTAAAAACGTTATTTTTACGAATGTATTCATACTATTTCATCCTTCCACAAGATATAGTCCCGAAACATATCTAGGGTTGCTACCCAAGCCGGCTGGTCATTCATTCTATTGGTTCGGTTGTCAGAGACGCGACCTCGTCGTTCAGTCTTTTTGTTCTGTATCTATGGACAAGACCCAGTTGTTCGTTCTAAATGTTCCATTGCCATACTGGCTGGCAACGTTCTTATCCCTTGTTGCTAGCTAGCCAACTACGTCTAACTTACAGTCACGTCAAACAGTGTAGCCAGAATAACAACAGTATCTGTCTTTGTTTAAGCTGTTTTCTAGTGACATTTATTTGGATACATCCATAACAATGAGCTAATGAGGCTTGATTTCACCTGGCATAGAAAATGTGCTCTCTCGTCAGGACACTGTTGTTCAGAGGAGCTAGCCAACAATACAGCTAACACAATAACTTCAAACTGAAGCTGGAAAGACTGCAAATTGGCTGCACTTGGTTTAGTTTTACCTTTTTTCAATTTACATTTCTTTGTATATATCCATAAAAATTATGCCAGCTGATACATGATTTCGACTGGCTGAGAAACTCTGCTTGTCTCTCTCTCTCTCGTCCCGACTCCCGACCCCTACACAATCATTACTATGGGACAGTTGGAGATCAAATTTGAAAATTGAAACAATGTTTCAAATGTCGGAGAGACAGACGGTAAGGCTTATACAAATCTCCGCTGTTAAAAACTAAATGTCAGTCTAAAAGAAATGTGAGATAATGTCTAGATGCTTTTTATAGTGGAGATCAAGTTTATAAATTGCCTGGCTGGGTTGATGAGACAGTGGATTGCGCAGTCAGATGGAACGTCATAGATTTAGCCGGTGGTAACTTGTGGAATAGACACCGGCTGGAATGAGCTTTTAACCAATCAGCATTCAGGATTAGACCCACCCGTTGTATAACATCTTATGTAGAACAGGGAGAATACCAGGTGTGGCTGTATTTCTGCATGGTCCATTGTGTTGAAATGCGTGTGGTTTCAGATTGTAATGTAACTTAGTGGAGGGTGTGTAGCCCTGTTTTCTAGAACTAGGCAATGCTTCTAAATGTCCTTTGTCATATTGTCACTTTATCTGGAACCTTTAAGCATATTTTCCCTCTTTTTAGTGTCATCCTTCAGGCAGTCAAGACACACACACGCGCACACACTCCGATCGGACAGCTTCATTTGCAACATGGTCATCCCAGCCCAGCATCCTTCTCTCTTCTGGGTGGTTTCTCTTGCAGGTTCTGGGTTGTTCTCCGACCTGCGCTCCCTAGTATCTGTCACATCTAGATGATGATTTATGCAAATGAGCTGTCAGGGGCTTGTGAGTCAACAGCAATACGAAGTGTGACCATTGCCGGGATACAAAGGAGAGGACAGCAAGGAGAGACGTTTATCAAGACACGAATCAGAACACAATGTTTGGGAGAGAGCTTGAAGCTATTACATTTTATTTTAGGACCCATGTAGGTGTAAAACAAATAAAAATATATATATTAAAAACAATATTGAATTTGGCCTTTAATACTATAGCCCATAGAAACACATTGAATAACACCTTCATAAATGCGAAACAGACAGTCAAAAAATAAATCATAAGGAATAAGGCTTTGAAATGTCTGTCCTATATCTAGAAAAGCTCAGGAAATATATATTTTTGGACACATATTTAACCTCTTTCCTTTGGTTGGCACATTCATTTTTTAAAGCGGTAGCCGGTACCTTCAGAAGAGTCCCATGATACCTGTGGGGGTTGTAGCAAAATGGAGAACACCATTGTAATCGTGAGAGTTTCCCCTTTCCATAGTAGTGTTATATTAGTTTGTAGCCCAAATGGTTTGGACGCTACAGACAGAAGTTGTATGTTGGCACGTCGGCGGTACCGACTAGTCCTGTGGGGCTTGTGGGGGTCGCAGACCAAATCGGAGAACACCATCGTCTTTATGAGAGTCTCATCTTTCATAGAGTGGTCATATTAGTTAGGCCAAACCGTTCGGATGCTACAGAGGTTTTCGTGGTCTGACAAACTTTCCACCGCAGATGCAGAAGGTCGACAGAGGCAGATGCAGAAGGTTCGACAGAGGCAGATGCAGAAGGTCGACAGAGGCAGATGCAGAAGGTTCGACAGAGGCAGATGCAGAAGGTCGACAGAGGCAGATGCAGAAGGTCGACAGAGGCAGATGCAGAAGGTCGACAGAGGCAGACGCAGAAGGTCGACAGAGGCAGATGCGGTGGATTAAGATGCAGCCCATACAAAAAAACGAATATCTCTGACTAAAACTGACGGATTTTGATGGCGAGTTTTTTATTATGTTAATTGGATTGGTGCACAGGTGGATTGATTAATAAATTACTCAAAATATACAGTTCAATCATGTGTTCATTATCACATGTTTTTGTAACGTATAATATTAATAAGAAGAAGAAGATATGCCACTTAGTAGATGCTTTCATCTAAAGTAACTTACATGCATGCAAAAAACATTCTTACGGGTGGCTCCAGCAGGATTTGAACCCACAACCCTTGGGTTTGCAATCAGAATTGGAATCAGAATTTCCTTGAGAGCTGAGAAGGGGAACGCCATTATATATCATTGTCTTGATTGGCTAGACATGAGTTTGGCTAGGCAATGGTGCATGTCAATATTGAGGTCATTTTTATGCTTTGGAGAATCTGACTGTTTGTATCATTGTTGTGTTTGGACTGAATGTCATAGTGAGTTATGATGTAACTGTGTCTTCAGGTGCAGTTACATGACGTCCTGTGTGGATTATAACAGTCATTACATCCAGATGTGTGGCGTTCAGATGAACCTCCTCCCTCTTCCTCTACAGATCTGCACCAAGAGGTTTAGCATCAGATCAGTAGCACGACCTGGCCCTTGAGGTTTTCAGATGTTGCACTGATTTCTAAGTCATTTACAAAAAATCTGTTGGAGTTTTTGTATGAGAAACAATGGTCCCTCTTCCAAAGGAATTTATGGTTGATTAGTTTAATCAGCTTGTGCTGGGTTACAACAAAAATATGCAGATCTCCCTCTCTCTCTCTCTCTCTCTCTCTCTCTCTCTCTCTCTCTCTCTCTCTCTCTCTCTCTCTCTCTCTCTCTCTCTCTCTCTCTCTCTCTCACTCTCTCTCCCCATCTCTCTCCAACTCCCCATCTCTCGCTCTCCCTCTCTCCTTCAGTCAGCAGAAACAGGGCCTCCTTGGTCTGGTTTGGGTTTCTGATATAATCCTTAATAAATGAAAGCTCTTATATCATATGCCCTGGGGTGAGGCTGGGGCTGGCAAAGACATCACATATGGCAGGAGAGCAAAGAGACTGTGCCAGTCCCCCTGAAGGAGAGGGGGGGGAAGGGGGAGTTGAAGAGCGATAGTAAGAAGGAGAGAAAGGGAGGACGAGAAAGAGAGATGGAGAAAAAGTAAGAGAGAGAGAAAGATAAAGATTGAAGGAGGAGAGAGAGAGAGAGGGAGAGAGAGAGAGAGAGGAGGACGATATAGAGGGTTCTTCTCTCCACCAGCAAATTACTGATTAGATTGCCCTTGTGTTGGTCAGAAACGCTTACATTGACTCTAATGGGGGACAAGCGTGTGCGACCTGCCGAAGGTTGTACTAGTAATTATGCCACTTAGGACTATTTGACAAGTAAGGTTGTATCGGCAAACAGACACGAGAGGGCATTCCAATATGAAATGCATTTCATTACCCATCACCTCCTGCTGCCTGTCAGACAAGACAATATCAATCTCCTGTTCTTTTCCCTCACCGTGGAACACCTGCATATCCACAATGACCTAGTAGAGCTGGGTAGAACCAATAGAACAGTTGGAACTCTTTTCTGTGTTCTATTCCATTCGTACTGTAGATCTTTGCTGTTGATTTCATCTCTCCTAGACAGACTACGTAAACATAGCTGCACTTGACCAAATTTCACAAGATTTTAGTTCTTGGTAACCGAGATTACTGTTTATTTGACTCTACAGGTCGTCATTGCAGATGGGAAGGATTTCCAGTGTTTGTAATACCTGTACATGTAAATAATGCTGCAAAACAGAATGTCCTCAAGAGGACAATGAAGTCCTTGCAGAAGATAATTGTATAGTCATAGCCCCATCGGTAGCATCATCACTATCATCATCATTACCATTATCTTTTATGCTCATCTTCCTGAGAGAGAGCGATAAAGAGAGGTAGACAGACAAAGAGAGTGGGAGAAAGAGAGAGACAGAGAAAATGCAAGACAGTGTGTGTGTGTGTGTTTTGTGAGAGTCAGGGAGAAAGTGAGCGATAGACAGACAGAGCGAGAACCAGAGAGAAAGGAACAAAGAGGGAGAGAGAGGAACAGAAAGAGAGGAATGGTTTTGAGCCCTGAGCAGCAGGCAGCTCTCTCTGAGGCTAACAACAGCAGCAGATGTGAGCAGGAGGACGCTGCCAGACAGAGAGAGGGTGCGTCCCAGATGGCACCCTTTTCCCTATATAGTGCACTTCTTTTGACCAGGGCCCGTAGGGTATAGGATGCCATTTAGAATGCAAGCAGAGAGAGAGGGCTGATGTAACAGTTTGCTGGGTGAAGGTGTTTCTGGTGCTCATTTCATTTGCTCCATGCAAGCTGTGAGCTATTGCAGGGGAGACTTAAACCTTGTGTGTGTGTGTGTGTGTGTGTGTGTGCGTGTGTGTGTGTGCATGCGTGTGTGCGTGCGCAGGTGTGTTTGTGTGTCTGTAGAGTGTACAGCAGCATTCAGGGAGAAGCTCTCCAGCACTCCAACACCAGATGAGAATATAGTTGCCATGGAAACACATGATTACTATGGAATGGAGTAATCATGTGTTTCTTTGGCATACTTCAGAGACAGGGGGTGCGTCCCAATTGGCATCCTATTCTACAAAGTGCACTACTTTTGACCAGGACCCATAGGAAGGTCAGGACGGATGTGGTTTTTAATTGAATGCTTTTATGAATATCGCTAGCAACAACAGAATGAACACATTTTGAATGACACACTTACAGTATGAAAGAGGAGAATATCCTCTTTCTAATGATGTCAACTTCATTTCTCAACTCCTAAAATTGAGCCAATTACACTCACTGGAGCTAATTACACTAACTGGAGTATCTGACAGGCTTTGATAAAGCACCAGCGAATAGTGCCTCGCTTACATGCTAGTCGGAACTCTGAAATGTTCAACTTGCTAACTGGTTGAACGCGGCACGTATATAACTACAACCAGTAGGCAAGTAGGAGATTTCCAAGTTTTCTATTTCTGACTAGCAACTGAACGCGGCATAGGCAACCAGTGCGGCAAGTCCCGCTGGCTGCTGGTAAGTTTTCTTGACTTTTTTGCCAACACATAGCTAACCTTTGTTTAACCGGTTGCCGGTTTGCCTGGGAGGTGTTCCCCTGGGCAAGAAAAAGTTGAAGACCCCTGCTCTAGAGGCTGCTAGCTATCGAGAGTTACCTTTCATCTCCTTGGAGGCTTGTTGCTTTTATACTGAGATCACGACAGGACACAGAAACATGGCGCCAACCTGCCAGCCAGCCAGCCTCCTGCCATGCAATAATAAGTGCTCATGGTTGGGGATGAGATACTACTTTACTTACTGCCGGTTGGGTTGTATATTAAAAATGAAAAAGGGGGCTGTTAGCTGGGCAGGCTCAGGTGGGGCTTATCTGTTTTTGATTAAAAAAGAGGATCTGCACAGCTTCCATCTCGATACTCTGATAAATCAGCATGGCGCAAGCAGACAGATCAGTGCTTTACAGTAGCCATGAGTGCTCCATGCACCTGCACATTGAGACTATGTTTCTCCTCTCAGACAACCCTACTACAGGATCTCTTCGCAGAGCAGCTGGGCCTCTGTTCTCCGTATTGTGCCTACTGCTCCATCCAGCTACACACACCTGTAGTGAAGTAATATTTATCATATATGTATATACTATACATCACATGCAAATATGATAAGACTATGCAGTTAATGTGAACAAAGTCCAGAAGATAAATAGAAATGTGCATGCAGGTATTGTTGAGTCACAGTAATAGGCTATCAAGAAAAGTCTGAGAATTGTTTATCAAATAGATGTAATTACATTGTAAAAAAAAAAAATGGATTCACACGAACTTAAGTTACAAGGCATTACTGGCATTAACATAGCATTCATAATCTAGGCATGATCAGAGAGGGAGAGAAGTCATGACCTAAAAGGTCCATGCCATGGTGAGGAGAGGAGACAGTGTGGGTACCTCACCACAGCAGGACAGGAACAAAGACATAGACCAAATGAATCTCAGACCCCTTATAACCATCTGATTGTTTGGATTAAACAAGCTGTAACCAATAGCATGTCATCACTGCTTCACAGAGGTTTGAAAGCATGGGACGTGGACAGCAACACAGAGACGGCTGAGTTACCACAGAGATCATACATCCATATAGATGGCATAAAAGTTCTCCTCAGAGGACACGTTTCAGATAGATACCAAACATGAATACTATAGTATTACTCTACCACACGTTATACTAGTCAGTCCTCTGGGTACTGGAGAGAGAGAGAGAGAGAGAGAGGCATTTAATCGTATTGATGGGGGAAGGGCTGACTATCCCCTTACAGTTTTTTACAATCACTTTGGCACTAATTTCAGAACCTTGTGGTCATTTTTCAAAACTCTAGACACAAAACTCAAAACGGTCATCACTTGTAACACAGGCTGTCCATGTTCAAAACATTGCATTGCGCGTTCACATCTTTAAAGAAACCTTGCACTTGCAGAATCGTTGGTTAAAATAACTCATTTATCATGAAATACCATAGGAACATTCATTTAGATCACCCACACACAAGATACCCATAGTTTCACTGTGTAGTTGTTCGAACAATCATTAAATATTGTAGTACAAAATATGTGATACATGTTTCATTATGGTACTACACGTAAATACATCACTGTAAAAGGACTAGTAGAGAGAAAACTACAGCCACAGTGGAATCATTGAACAAAATCTGAAATGTATTGATGAAATACAATAAAATCACAACATAGGTTTCTTTGAATCAAAGTAAAAATAATTAGCTACAAAAAAAAGAAAACTACAGTAAAACGTCAACTGCAGTGTTCCTCACCTGGCTAACTGTAAAAAGCAACCCTGTCTTGTGGATTTGGCCACAGGTTCTCATCCACATCACAATGTTTTCATTAGCCAAACATCTTGGGAAAAATCTTTGTGCATGGCGAATCCAGGCCTGCCACTGGTCTGCTGTGATGTCATTGCATGCGTCATCCATGGCCTGGAGAAGGGGGGGCTTGTTGGGGGCCTATCATAAATTCCTCAATCGGGTTAAGGAAAGGAGAGTATGGGGGTCAGTACAGGCTGGTAAATTGTGGATGGGCCTGAAACCATGCTTGCACCATTTGAGCATGGTGGAACCTGACATTATCCATCCCAATGACATAGGTCACGCCATCAGCTCCACAGACCTGATTTAGCTCATCAAGGAAGGTTACAAGGAGAGCTGCATTATATGATCCAATATAGCCGCACACATGGTGATGTTGGCACCACGTTGTCCAGGTGTTTGAATGGTTGCCCGCTGGCCAATGAAATTCCGACCACTCCTCCTTGTCTTGGCCAGGTTGAAGCCTGCCTCATCCACTTTAGTAGGTACACCTGCGTGTTAACCTGCTCCTTCTAACGGCAAATTTTGTAACTGCCTGCAACTCAATATATAGAGTATATAGAGTAGAGAGCTTTAGTTGTTGTTCGACCAAACATTAGAACGGGCATAGGTGTACCTAATAAAGTGGCCGAGTGTACAGTAATTTGTACAGTAATGTCAAATCTGAATGTACAGTAATGAGTGTACAGTAATGTCAAATCTGAAAACATGGTCTGGAAAAGTGGTACATGGGACCGTAGAAACAGTGTCTGATAAAGAATGATGATGATCTATTACATCCATAGATAATGTAGTCCACTTGGTTCATGTTCCACAGTAATTGGTGTCAATGGATCTCGTTATCCTGAACCTTTCATAAAATATTGTTTGTCAGTTTCCATAAAACTATGCATTAAGAGTAATGCAACAGTTATTTATCATTTTGATCAGTTCTATCAATTTATAGTTAGATAATTGTAATGAAATGAATAGACAGTCATCTCAGATGTAATGTGTGAATTGCATTTTGAAATGGTAATACTTTGATGTTAAGTTGTGTCATTTTGAACAGGTGATTTTAGTTCAATGAACACATGATCTTAGCATTATGTGTATTGTATCCAAGCAATTGGAAAAGGTGTCCAGAGTTTTGAAAAATTTGCATTTTGATCATCGGTTGTGAGTTTTGTGTCTAGAGTTTTGAAAAATGGCATCAAGGTTCTGAAATTAGTGCCAAAGTGATTGTAAAAAACTGTAAAAGAGTATTTTGTGTTTTGGGCCGTTTGGCCCCAGGTGACAGAGCACATTTGGGTGCAGGACCTTCCACACACAGACACACACAGATACACACACGCACACACTCACATACACACATATACAAACACACATACACACACACACTCTCTCTCTCTCTCTCTCTCTCTCAGACTCACACAGGTTCAATGGCAGAAAATCCATAGCTTTTTCTAGGAGAGATTCCATTAGATAATAGATATGGAATCCATCTGGATTCCCACCTAATCTTCTCACAGGGTGCAGGATCAATACTGAGGTTGCGTCACAAATGGCGCTCTATTCCCTACATAGTGCAGTACTTTTGGCCCTGGGCTACGGTCAAAAGTACATAGGGAATGGGGTGCCATTTGGGACCCAGTCTGGGGCTTCAGCTCAGCCTCCAACAATAACAGGAAATTGATGGGACAGTGGAGAGAGAGGCTGTGTGTGTGTGTGTGTGTGTGTGTGTGTGTGTGTGTGTGTGTGTGTGTGTGTGTGTGTGTGTGTGTGTGTGTGTGTGTGTGTGTGTGTGTGTGTGTGTGTGTGTGTGTGTGTGTGTGTGTGTGTGTGTGTGTGTGTCAGAGTTGGGAGAGCTGTAATGACACAGATTGGG
The DNA here is from genome assembly GCA_030435695.1 of Brachymystax lenok tsinlingensis. NCBI lineage: Eukaryota > Metazoa > Chordata > Actinopteri > Salmoniformes > Salmonidae > Brachymystax > Brachymystax lenok. The sequence continues at coordinate 228,306 of CM059805.1, read as the reverse complement.
CAGCCTTTCACTGGGCTGCCGTCAATCCGAGGGACAGTTAATTGGTTGAAGACTGTTCTGAGTGAGGAAGGATTGTAGGTGTTGAGAAAGGTCATGTAGCAACACAAATAGAGTTTAGAGAGGTGCCTCATGTTTTGGAAGATGATAGAGTAGGCTTTTCATTTCTTTCAGGTAGGTAATTTTCTAAAAGTTTAAATTAGATTTTGTCTACAGCTAAAAACACAACTTGCTCATGGTGTGTGCGTGTGTGTGTGTGTGTGTGTGTGTGTGTGTGTGTGTGTGTGTGTGTGTGTATTTTAGTGCACACCTGTGTGTGTGCAGTTACACCCGCAGCTTTTCCGGAGTGCAGCCCGTCGTGGTTTCCTGTTGGACTTGCCAGGTGCAGTATTTACGGAAACTGTTGCCGGGCAAAGCGTTCCAAACAGGGTTCCGTCTGCGGAACACTGACTGAGCACTGTAAAGGTCAGGGTAGGGTCACCCAGAACAGGGACTGCCTTGCACGCCAGTCAGTGTATGCCGGGTGGGAACATAGAAATAAAAAATAATGTAATCTCACAGACTCTCGGCAACTTGACTGGAACACTCATGGGTACACTCAGTATGGCCACCGGTCCACCCATCAAGGAAAGTTGACCTGAATGGGAACTGAGAACTGATCGTCAACCCCACCTCTGACCTCAAAACAGTATGCCTAAAAACACCAGCAGGTGGCAGTAGTCACAATGAATTCCCCTGCTTTATAGGGAGGCCATCCCAATCCTGGAGTCTCTCTCACTCTCTCTCCTCTTTCAATGAATCCTCACACTCTTTGAGGGCCCTCCTCCACCCCTCCTCAGCCTCCTCACCGTCCTAAAGGATTAACACTCACTTGGGTCGTTAGAGGACGATTTGGGTCACGGGAGAACGGCCAATCTCTTTTTTGGGTCTCGAACTGAAAAAATGTAATTAAGAACCCCTGCTATAAACTAACCACACTGAAAACAATGTTCTGTCTGCAGAACAGCCCTGCACAGTGTGCAACACTATGTTAATGTAGGCTTTATTTTGAAAGCGACTGTTTTTGTAAAAAAAGTTATTAACAATAGTTCTTGATAATGACCAACCACATGCATGATGTTGGTTGTGAATCAACGTGTGGTTATTGCCCTTTATGAATCTTCTCTATCTGTGACTTCTGTTATTAGGGACCCCTGGGCTGTCCTGTCGTCTGTGTATGTCTGTCCCAGCTGTGTGATGTCATCAGTAGGAAGTTCTTCCACCAGGCCAGACACAACCTGTTTGCTCCCGTCAGGGGCCAAGGGCCAGGGGGCCGCCGTCACACACGGTAACCTGACACGCCATCAATGTCGGGGAGAAAACGTTGGTCTCTCCCAGACAAGGGCGTTATTTATTTTCTCTGGACTAAAGGAAATTCAATTCCTCCTCCTCCTAGCTGCTCAGCCTTTGCAGCCTTGAGACTGAGGTTTGTCTTGAACTCTCAGACAGAGAAAATACAAAATTTTGAGAGACATAACAGAATGGTTTTGAGGTCAGTGAGAGAATTATAGAGTTGTATGAATACATTTTATTGTATCACATTCATTTTATTCCTTGAGCAATTTTGTCGTTTGATCCAATCAATGTTTCAAATGTTTCTAAAAAAGCATTGGCTGGTGCTAGGCTAGCCGCAGAGAGGACAGACACAGAAACGACTCTCTTGGTTTTATGTCATCTCAGACTTGTTACACATGCTTCCCTCACTCCAGCCAGATGTCAGCCTTATTCACTTTTCTACCTCATCAAGTACTGCTAGGATTAGAGGCATGAGAAGGATAAATGCGCATCGCACCCCTGTAAATAATCAGAAGTCATGTAAATACTACAGTTTTGAAAACTAGCTTGTCCAAAAACGTGGTCTCTTGGCACATTCTTGCCCTGAATGAAATATTACCACTATCTTATAAAACCATGTCTATCTTAATTTTCCAAACACAATTCAACACAATCACTTGTTTGTCTTTTAATAATTGTAACATAGGCTTAACACCTTACAAACACTTTGTACTTTTTAAAAAACATTTAACATAGGCCAGGCCCTGTTGTTACCACATATCCCAGCGATAATGCCTTGCATTACCACTGGGAAGAAGACACTTCAATTTGCTCAACTTGCCATTGGCTCAACTTACCCCAAGGCAAACATTTAGACTATATTAGCCCACACAGTTACAAGGATGCACTTTCATGCTCGGGTTTAGGAGTTCATGTTGAATCTTATAGAGACCCCAACTGATGTATAGAACAATCTTTAAATTATCCACTTTGGTTTAGATACAAGCATCATAAAACCTTTAACACAGTAAAGTCATTTGACTTGTCAAAAATCTTTTTTTTTTTACCTAAGTTGCTTACCACCTTCTTCATGTGTGTTTAATTAAATTTCGAGTGGTTTCATTCTTAAAGAAAATGATGTTATATGATACAGCGTCTTCAATTAGCAAAAACAGCATACCAGAAACAACTCTATGAATTTGAGTATTACCATTTCTTCAGCCCATCCCACAACTTAGCAAACCAAGTGGGGGGCTTCCGTTATGTTGTTGTCCAAATAGACCAGTTGCCTGACAACATCACATAAATGATGCGTGCGCATCTTTGAGGCAGAAAGCTGTGTGTTGTTGTGGTTCTGGATGGTCAGATAGCGAGCACCAATGACAAGACGCTGAAATGTGGGGAATCGTAGGTGTCTCGTTTCAGCTCGTTGTATCTTGATATTGATACCATGTCCTTTTTTGAGGTGTTTTGACTCATGTCACGTCTATGCTAATATGGAACAATTGCTAGCTAGCCAACAACTGCAACAATGTATTTGACAGACAGCAAGTGCTCATTGTGCAAATTTATTTAGGTTTTCAATAAACATTTGGAAAGAAAAGGGAGTTTACATATTGTCAACAAGACTTTGATTCTAAGCCAACCCCGGTTGTTTTCCCCAAGGGTTGCGCACACATCGATTTTGTTGCTAAACAACCCACCCGTCTATTAACGAGTTGGCCTTTATTTAGCCAAAACACAGCCGAATCCACACCCTTAACAACATGGCCCATTTACTTACTGCAGCCCTTAACCCAGCAGCTTCAAAACACTGACGCATCCACCGGCTGTTGGAGAACGGAGCGGTCGATAGACTTAAAAGGTTATGCTGGATCAATAGCAAGTTGTTTTGGGCACAAGAGCTATTATATTAATGTCATCCTGAGGAATAGGCCCTGTCCAGGCAGGGTGGCCTGTCTGCTCTGGTCTGGCTCTGTTTTAATAAAGCATCTCAGAGTATTGAAGTACTGATCTAGGATCAGCCTTTTATATCATAAGGAATATGATTACATGGGCAAGGGGGAGATGATCCCAGATCAGCAGCACTCATACTCTAAGAAGCATTATGAATAAGGACCCAGGTCTCCTCTTTAGGCCTTGCCAGAGGGAGCCCTACAAGGCGCACCCCCGGTCCATGGGCTTAAACCCTGGTGTCTTACTGGAGATGCCAAGTGTAATTATTTGATATGATTGATGTGGAAAATGTGTGAGGGGAGACACTGATGTGGAAGCTGACATTTACTCAACTCTCTCTCTCTCTCTCTCTCTCTCTCTCTCTCTCTCTCTCTCTCTCTCTCTCTCTCTCTCCCTCTCTCTCTCCCTCTCTCACCCTAATCTCCCCCTCTCTCCCTCTCTAACTCCCTCCCTCCCTCTCTCCCTCTCTCCCTCTCTCTCGCTCTCTCCTCTCTCTCTCTCTCTCTCTCTCTCTCACCCTCTCTCTCCCCCTCTCTCCCTCTCTAACTCCCTCCCTCCCTCTCTCCCTCTCTCTCTCTCTCTCTCACCCTAATCTCCCCCTCTCTCCCTCTCTAACTCCCTCCCTCCCTCTCTCTCTCTCTCTCTCTCTCTCTCTCTCTCTCTCTCTCTCTCTCTCTCTCTCTCTCTCTCTCTCTCCTCTCCTCTCTCTCCCTCTCTCCCTCTCCCCCTCTCTCTCTCTCTCTCTCTCTCTCTCTCTCCCCCTCTTTCTCTTTCTGTCTCCCCCTCTCTCTCCTCTCTCTACCTCTCTCTCCCTCCCCTCCTCCCTCCCTCCCTCTCTCACTCTCTCTCTCTCCCTCTCACTCCCTATCACTCCCTCTCTCTCTCTGGTCCGTGTTGCCTCCAAGGTCAGATGCTGCATTGCATAATAATGTAAACCCATGGCTCAGAACAAGGCTCACACATACGCATGCTTGCACACATGAGCAGACACGCAACAGAGCCATGACGAGGAGAGGAAAAAGCCTTCTATTAATAGACAGCATCACAACTTCATCTCCAGGCGCAGGGCAGGCTAGAGCGCCACCAATGCTTTCAACCCAGATTCCATCATAAGCATAGCCTGGCATAACATAGCCAAACTGGTTTCGCTGTGTTTCACCAGTGTTTTTCTTCAGCGACATCAGTTTGGATGAACATGCTATCATAGTCAGTCCTATCTAAAGGAACATCTTCTACCTGCTACATACAGTATGTGTGTTTAATATTGACCTTGACCTTGAGGTCAGATAAGGCTATTAGGTGACACATAACATATAACCGGCATATGTCACTATTGTGACATGTTGTAATGACATTGCATAACTCTTGTTTTACAGGTTTAACAATAATATCTAGGTATTTTTAATCATGAAAACAAACAACTGGTAGCCCCCACATTTCATTACGCAAAGCAGAACCAACGTTCCCCCTCTTCTCCACCTCCTTCCCGTGGCCTGAGGGAACTGTTAGTGGTGTGGATGCTGCCACTCTAGTGTGAGTGCTCATCGATCGCCGCTCTCCGCTCCGCCAATCTATCCCTCACTCTTCTCACTCTGTTTCGCTCTGCCTCTCTCTTCCACGCTATCCCTCACTCTGCCTCTCTATCCCCCACTTTGCCTCGCTCTGCCTCACTCTGCCTCGCTCTTCCTCGCTCCGACTCGCTCTGACTCGCTCTTCCTCGCTCTGCCTCGCTCTTCCTCGTCCGACTCGTACTGCCTCGCTCTGCCTCGCTCTTCCTTGCTCCGACTCGCTCTTCCTCGCTCCGACTCGCTCTGCCTCGCTCTTCCTCGCTCCGACTCGCTCTGCCTCGCTCTGCCTCACTCTGCCTCACTCTGCGTCACTCTCCACAGCCAGTCCAGCTCTTCAGCATGGGGTGCAGTCTGTCTACTTTATCTGTCACCGCTAGAGAGAGAGTCAAAGAGGGAGTCAGAGGAAGAGAGATGGAAAGAGGAGAGATGGAAGAGAGCGAGGGAGAGGGGGGAGAGAGAGAGGGGGGAAACTAAAAAGCCACCTCAACTCTCCAAAACGGGCAGTCAGAAGCATCTGTTTTCTGTCTTGTTCTCTCTCTCTTTATCTTTTCTCTCCTCTCTCTCTGTTTCTAAGACTCTGAAGAGAATCAATAAGGTACTCAAGCGGTTGTTGTTTTCAAATGGAGCTCCTCTGCCTTTCTCTGTGGCAGCTGATCCATTCACTACCCTGCCAACATACACACCTCCCCCTCAACAAGAACACATACATAGTTGTGTGTGTGTGTATGTGCGTGCGAGCAGGATTTTGGTGTAGGTGGAGAACGGCAGGTAGAGGATCTGTTGTAAACAGCCATCAAACCTCTGTGTGTGTCCCAGATGGCACCATATTCCCAATTTAGTGCATTACTTTGACCAGGGCCCATAGGGCTCTGGTCAAAAGTAGTGCACTACATAGGGAATAGGGTGCAATTTGGGATGCAACGTCTGTTTGAACATAGAGAGCTGATGTCAGCACAACTGAGAGTCTCCCTCCATCATGCTGTATGAAAACCTGGCAACATCCATCATCACTCCCCCATACACGGTCAGAGACACACACGCAGGCATGCACTTAGGTACACACACACACACACACTCACTCACACACACACACACACACACACACACACACGCACACACACACACACACACACACACACACACACGCATTTGCACACGCACACGCACATGCACACACACACACACACACACTCTATTAAGATAGTCTTGATTGTTTTAATTGTTCATTAACAATATCAACATAACACACTGCCTAACATCATGCACTACTACACAGTAACTTTGTTACTGTGTAGTAGTGAGCAGGCATACTAACACTCAGACATACTAACACTCAGACATACTAACACTCAGACATACTAACACCCAGACATACTAACACCCAGACATACTAACACCCAGACATACTAACACTCAGACATACTAACACTCAGACATACTAACACCCAGACATACTCACACCCAGACATACTAAAACCCAGACATACTAACACTCAGACATACTAACACTCAGACATACTAACACCCAGACATACTAACACCCAGACATACTAAAACCCAGGCATACTAACACTCAGGCATACTAACACCCAGGCATACTAACACCCAGGCATACTAACACCCAGGCATTCTAACACTGAGGCATACTAACACTCAGGCATGCTAACACTCAGACATGCTAACACTCAGGCATGCTTACACTCAGACATACTAACACTCAGACATACTAACACTCAGAGATACTAACATTCAGAGATGCTAACACTCAGAGATACTAACACTCAAAGATACTAACACTCAAAGATACTAACACTCAGGCATACCAATACCCAGATATACCAACACTCAGAGATACTAACACTCAGAGATACTAACACTCAGAGAAACTAACACTCAGAGAAACTAACACTCAGGCATACTAACACTCAGAGGTAATAATACTCAGAGATACTAACACTCAGAGACAATAATACTCAGAGATACTAACACTCAGAGATACTAACACTGAGGCATAATAACACTCTGAGATACTAACACTCAGGCATACTAACACTCAGATATACTAACACTCAGAGATACTAACACTCAGAGATACTAACACTCAGAGACAATAATACTCTGAGATACTAACACTGAGGCATAATAACACTCTGAGATACTAACACTCAGAGATACTAACACTCAGAGACAATAATACTCAGAGATACTAACACTCAGAGATACTAACACTGAGGCATAATAACACTCTGAGATACTAACACTCAGGCATACTAACACTCAGAGATACTAACACTCAGATATACTAACACTCAGAAGCAATAATACTCAGAGATACTAACACTCAGAGACAATAATACTCAGAGATACTAACACTCAGAGATACTAACACTGAGGCATAATAACACTCTGAGATACTAACACTCAGGCATACTAACACTCAGAGATACTAACACTCAGATATACTAACACTCAGAGATACTAACACTCAGAGATACTAACACTCAGAGACAATAATACTCTGAGATACTAACACTGAGGCATAATAACACTCTGAGATACTAACACTCAGAGATACTAACACTCAGAGACAATAATACTCAGAGATACTAACACTCAGAGATACTAACACTGAGGCATAATAACACTCTGAGATACTAACACTCAGGCATACTAACACTCAGAGATACTAACACTCAGATATACTAACACTCAGAGACAATAATACTCAGAGACACTAACACTCAGAGATACTAACACTGAGTCATAATAACACTCTGAGAAACGAACACTCAGGCATACTAACACTCAGAGATACTAACACTCAGGCATACTAACACTCAGAGATACTAACACTCAGACATACTGACACTCAGGCATACTAACACTCAGAGATACTAACATTCAGATATACTAACACTCAGAGATACTAACACTCAGAGACAATAATACTCAGAGATACTAACACTTAGGCATACTAACACTCAGACATACTAACACCCAGACATACTTAACACCCAGGCATACTTAACGTCCAGACATACTTAACACTCAGACATGTTTAACACTCAGACATACTTAACACTTAGACATTCTTAACACCAGATATAATTAACACTCAAACAAACTTAACACTCTAACAAACTTAACACTCTAACAAACTTAACACTCGGACATGCTTAACACTCGGACATACTTAAAGCTTTATTTTATTTGTTCTCTAATGATGCATGCACTGGGCTCCCTTGCATCTGTCCATGTATGTGTGTGTGCGCGTCCTGGTGTGTGTGTATGTGTGTGAAATTCTATGTGCAGCCCAGTCAAGCTGAAGTCACCCCACATATAATTCATCCATCTTGCTGGCAGCCATCTGGCTATGTTGTTCTGAAGCTGCAGCAGTGGGCCTGCCTGCCCTGTGACTGCTGACAACAAGACTACTTTGAACTCGGAGGGTATGTGTGTGTGCGTGTACGGATGTACGTGCCACGCGCGTGTGTTTAGCTGAGTGACCGGTAGCAGGTCTGCTTACATCAGTAATGAACCCTGTCGTCTTTGGATGACATCATAAAACCATGATTGATGACCCAGAACGGATAGCGCTATGATGCGTCTGAAAAGTAGATGACAATAAGCAAAAATTTGCACTTAAGCGCAAAGCCTTGGTTAAGGTCTTTTAAGCTTTTGTTACATATTGAAATCCTTCTCTATAGCAATAATTTTGCAGCTAGTCTGGGTCTGTTCATATAGAGCAGCTGGTAAAGTCTTCTTATAACATTTACAGACAATTAAGTGCTTCAAGAATTTCAGGCAACAGTCCATCTCACAAGATGCCTGAAAAATATGAATACACGTAAAATGGGTAATAATCGTAATTATAAGGAGACTTAATACTAAGTAAGAAAACACATCACAGAAAGTGGTAACATATCTCAATTGTCTCTGTGATCCCGAAAGGATGTTAGAAAAGACAGCAGCTTCAGACACTTCAATAGAAATGTGTTGTTTAAACAAACCCTTGTTGCATCACAGAGAGATCCTCCTATATCAAACATGTAAACCACAGAGACGGTTCAGATCACAGCACGTTACATGTTCCGAGCAACACCCCCCTGTCATTGAACATCGTCCTCCTCCCTCCTCCCTGTTCTGTACAACAGCTGTAATTACACACTACACATTCTCTCTCTCTCTAACTCTCTCTCTCTCTAACTCTCTCTCTCTCTAACTCTCTCTAACTCTCTCTCTCTAACTCTCTCTCTAACTCTCTCTAACTCTCTCTCTCTAACTCTCTCTCTCTAACTCTCTCTCTTCAATTCAAGGGCTTTATTGGCATCGGAAAGTAGATAATAAACAAAAGTGATAAATAAACAATAAAAATTAACAGTAAACATTACACTCAGAAGTTCCAAAAGAATAAATGTCATATTATGTATATATACAGTGTTGTAACGATGTGCAAATAGTGAAAGTACAAAAGGGAAAATAAATAAACATAAATATGGGTTGTATTTACAATGGTGTTTGTTCTTCACTGGTTGCCTTTTTCTTGTGGAAACAGGTCACAAATCTTGCTGCTGTGATGGCACACTGTGGTATTTCACCCAGTAGATATGGGAGTCCCCCCCTTCTCTCTCTCTCTTCCCCTCTCTCTCTTTTACATCTCTCCACTCTCTCCCTCTTTCCCCCTATTTCTCCCCTCTCTCTCCCTCTCTCTCCTCTCTCTCCCCCTCTTTTATAACAAACACAATCTCCTTCTAAGAAACGGTCCCCGAAATAAAAATTACTGACTGCCGGTCAGAGCTGGTGATGTCAGCCACCAAATGTATCCCTGTCAGCCTGTGTGGAGAGTTCTGTCCTGTGTATGTGTGTGTGTGTGTGTGTGTGTGTCCTGTCTCGGCTGGGAGGCCAGGGTGTCCTTGAGACCCTCTGCTCTGTGACAACCAAGCCCGGGTGGAGTGAAGCTTCCATAATATTAATCCCTGGGTGGGGTGGACCCCCAGCCCCCCGCAACATTACTGTCACTAACACTGAAGGAGGGAAGCTAAGGCTAGCTGTTAGTCAGTGTGTGTGTATACGTGTGTATACAGGAGAGGATTCATCTCTAATATTTCTGAACCTGGATGTGTATGATATTTCTGTACTACTTAATATTATTACTACATCTAAATCAACCAAAAAGTCCTCCAAATAGGAGACTAACCCTCTGCTCTCTCTTCCCTCTCTCTTCCTGCTCTCACCCTTTATGGCCCACCAGGGGGACTACTTTTCAACAGAAAAACCTGTGTGTACTGTATGTGTTTGTGTGTTTGTGTGTATGTGTGTGTGTGGCCAACCCTGCTGTGCAGTGAGAAAGGGGAGACGTAAACCATTTAAATCAGTCACCAACCCTAGAGGAACTGCCTATTGAAGCACATTCAGCTGATGTAGTACTTAACTATCAGAAATTGTTTTTAGACAGTACACCACTCCAGTCATTGATAATATCTTGGAAAATACAAATTAGTAACTTAAAAAGTGCATTTGAAGGCAAGTGTCTTTCACATCTTATAAAAGTTTATCAAATAAAAACAAGTGATTGATTTTAAATTAGCCAAATCTGATTTAGGCCTACCAAATGTTACTGTTATGAAAAATAATAATAAGAACATTATTGGAACTATTTACACGTTAGTCATTTAGCAGACGCTCTTATCCACAGAGACTTACAGGACCAATTAGGGTTAAGTGCCTTGCTCAAGGGCACATCGACACATTTTTCACCTAGTCAGCTCAGGGATTCAAACCAGCAACCTTTCGGTTACTGGCTCAACGCTCTTAACTGCTAGGCTACCTGCCGCCGCTAGCCTCAACCAAAGTCTAAGTACATGACTTATAATACCACATGACTACAATTCACTGCTTGTATTGGATAAAGAATATATAAAAAATGATGCACTACATGGAATGGAGCAACACTGCATGGTTTGTGGAGAAAGAAAGCAAAGGAAGGTGGGAGAGAGAGAGAGAGACATAGAGACCCAGAAAACCTGAGCCTAACGCCTTCACTATGGTGAATCACTAAAACATTACAGAATACAGTACTAGTCAAAAGTTTGGACAAACCTACTCATTCAAGGGTTTTTCTTTATTTTTTACTATTTTATACACTGTTTTTACTATTTTATACACTCATACACTGTATACACAAAACTATAAAATAACACATAAGGAATCATGTAGTAACCAAAAAAGTGTAAACAAATCAAAATATATTTTATATTTTAGATTCTTCAAAGAAGCCACCCTTTGCCTTGATGACAGCTTTGCACACTCTTGGCATTCTCTCAACCAGCTTCATGAGGTAGTCACCTGGAATGCATTTCAATTAACAGGTGTGACTTTATTAAAAGTTAATTTGTGGAATTTCTTTCCTTCTTAATGCGTTTGAGACAATCAGTTGTGTTGTGACATGGTAGGGGTGGTATACAGAAGATAGCCCTATTTGGTAAAAGACCAAGTCCATATTATGGCAAAAACAGCTCAAATAAGCAAAGAGAAATGACAGTCCATCATTATTTTAAGACATGAAGGTCAGTCAATACGGAAACTGTCAAAATCTTAGAAATATTCTTCAAGTGCAGTCGCAAAAACCATTAAGTGCTATGATGAAGTTAAGTGCTATGATAAGTGCTATGATAAGTGCTATGATAAGTTAATTGGAGTTACCAGCCTCACAAATTGCAGCCAAAATAAATGCTTCACAGAGTTCAAGTAACAGACAGATTTCAACATCAACTGTTCAGAGGAGACTGCGTGTATCAGGTCTTCATGATCGAATTGCAGCAAAGAAACCACTACTTAAGGCCAACAAAAAGAAGAAGAGACTTGCTTGGGCCAAGAAACACAGGCAAAGGATATTAGCCCGGTGGAAATCTGTCCTTAGGTCTGATGAGTCAAAATTTGAGATTTTGGGTTACAACCACTGTATCTTCGTGAGAGGCATATTCGTTGAACGGAAGATCTCCGCATGTTTGGTTTCCCCCGTGAAGCATGGATGAGGAGGTGTGATGGTGTGGGGGTGCTTTGCTGGTGAAGAGAGGGTCCAGATTGTCTAGCCGGCTGATATGTAGGGGTCCATAAAAAAATGCTTATTAAAATGCTTATTAGATTTATCGGTGGTGACAGTGTTTCCTAGCCTCAGTGCAGTGGGCAGCTGGGAGGAGGTGCTCTTATTCTCCATGAACTTTACAGTGTCCCAAAACTTTTTGGAATTAGTGCTACAGGATGCAAATTTCTGTTTGAAAAAACTATCCTTTTCTTTCCTGACTGTATATACTGGTTCCTGACTTCCCTGAAAAGTTGCAAATCGCGGGGGCTATTCGATGCTAATGCAGTACGCCACAGGGTGTTTTTGTGCTGGTCAAGGGCAGTCAAGTCTGGAGTGAGCCAAGGGCTATATCTGGTCTTAATTCCATTTTTTTTAATGGGGCATGCTTATTTAAGATGGTGAGGAAAGCACTTTTAAAGAACAACCAGGCATCCTTTACTGACGGGATGAGGTCAATATCCTTCCAGGATACCCGGGCCAGGTCGATTAGAACGGCCTGCTCACTGAAGTTGTTTTATGGAGCATTTGACAGTGATGAGGGGTGGTTGTTTGACCACGGACCCATTACGGACGCAGGCAATGAGGCGGATTGCTGAGATCCTGGTTGAAGACAGCAGAGGTGTATTTAGAGGGCATGTTGGTCAGGATGATATCTATGATGGTGCCCATGTTTACAGATTTAGGGTTGTACCTGGTAGGTTCCTTGATAATTTGTGTGAGAATGAAGGCATCTAGCTTAGATTGTAGGACGGCCGGGGTGTTAAGCATATCCCAGTTTAGGCCTAGTAACAGTACGAACTCTGAAGATAGATGGGGGGCAATCAATTCACATATGGTGTCCAGGGCACAGCTGGGGGCTAAGGGGGGTCTATAACAAGTGGCAACAGTGAGAGACTTATTTCTGGAAAGGTGGATTTTTAAAAGTAGAAGCTCGAATTGTTTGGGCACAGACCTGGATAGTATGACAGAACTCTGCAGGCTACCTCTGCAGTAGATTGCAACTCTGCCCCGTTTGGCAGTTCTATCTTGACGGAAAATGTTGTAGTTGGGGATGGACATTTCAGAATATTTGGTGGCCTTCCTAAGCCAGGATTCAAACACGGCAAGGACATCAGGGTTGACTGAGTGTGCTAAAGCAGTGAATAAAACAAACTCAGGGAGGAGGCTTCTGATGTTAACATGCATGAAACCAAGGCTTTGTTACAGAAGTCAACAAATTAGTGCGCCTGGGTAATAGGTTTAGTACTGGGGGCTACAGGGCCTGGGTTAACCTCTACATCACCAGAGGAACAGAGGAGGAGTAGGATAAGGGCACGGCTAAAGGCTATAAGAACTGGTAATCTAGTGTGTTGGGAACAGAGAATAAAAGGAGCAGATTTCTGGGCGTGGTAGAATAGATTCAGGGCATAATGTACAGACAAGGGTATGGTAGGGTGTGAGTACAGTGGAGGTAAACCTAGGCATTGAGTGACGATGAGAGAGGTTGCATCTCTGGAGGCACAAGTGAAGCCAGGTGAGGTCTCCGCATGCGTGAGGGGTGGGACAAAAGAGCTATCTAAGGCATATTGAGCGGGACTGGGGGCTATACTGTGAAAAAAAAACAATGACTAACCGAAACAGCAGTAGACATGGCATATTGACATTAGAGAGAGGCATAAAGTAATCAGAGGTGTTGATCCGGGGAGCTAAGACAACAACGGGTAAATGGCGATAAATGGGCAGAGAGGGTCAGTTAGGTACACACAGGACCTGAGTTCGAGGCTGGGTCCGACAGATAAACAACATAAGGTACAGTGTTAGTGAACAGTCCAGCAGGCATCAGCTGTGTAGCCGAGTGATCATAGGTTCCAATGAGCAGCTACTACGCTAGGCGAGCGGAAGACACGGCGTTCAGAAAGTTAGAGGGCTGGGGCTAGCAGATGGGTCTTCGGCGACATCGCAACGGAAAAGCCTGTTGAAGCCACATCGGACAATTACGTCGGCAGACCAGTCGTGATGGATCGGCGGGGCTAAGTGTCAACAATAAAGGGTCCAGGTCAATTGGCAAAACAGGTATTGTAGCCCAAGAGTTAGCTGGTATACATTCGTCGGATAGCCGGGAGATGGGCCTAGCTCGAGGCTAGCTCAAGGCTAACTGGTGCTTGCTTCGGGACAGAGGCGTTAGCCAGCAATAGCCACTCGGTTGCAGCTAGCTAGCTGCGATGATCCAGTGTAATGGTCCAGAGATTGCGGCAGGAATCCGGTGATGTGGTAGAGAAAATCAGTCCGATATGCTGTGGGTTGATATCGCGCTGTGAAGCTAAAGCTCAGTCAATACCTAAAACATATACAAAAAAATAAACGAAGAAAGACTATATACACGGCACAAGACAAACACACATCCGACTGCTACGCCATCTTGGATTTTTAGTGAAGGAAGAGCAGGCAACAAGTGCTCAGCATATGTGGGAACTCCTTCAAGACTGTTGGAAATCATTACAGGTGAAGCTGGTTGAGAGAATGCCAAGAGTGTGCAAAGCTGCCATCAAGGCAATGGTTGGCTACTTTGAAGAATCAAATATATTTTGATGTGTTTAACACTTTTCTGGTTACTACATGATTCCATATGTGTTATTTCATAGTTTTGATGTCTTCACTATTATTCTACAATGTAGAAAATAGTAAAAATAAAGAAAATCCTTTGAATGAGTAGGTGTGTCCAGACTTTGACTGGTACTGTACACTACGGAAAAAGAACGAACAGCACGTCAGAAATCCGCTCAAAGTAATTGAATAATCCATAGACTCTAACCACTTCTGGGAAAATTGGAAAACAAACAACAACACAAAGAGTTATCTATCCAAAACGAAGATGTGTGGGTAAACCACTTCTCCAATCTTTTTCAAATCAAATCTAATTTTATTTGTCACGGGTGTAGACCTTACAGTGAAATGCTTACGTACAAGCCCTTAATAACCAACAATACAGTTTTAAGAAAATACCTAAAAAAAGTATGAAATAAAAGTACGAAATAAAAGTACGAAATAATTACAGAGCAGCAGTAATACAGGGGGTACCGGTACAGAGTCAATGTGCAGGGGCACTGGTTAGTCGAGGTAATTGAGGTAATATGTACATGTAGGTAGAGTTATGTACATGTAGGTAGAGCTCCGGTATCGCTTGCCATGCGGTAGCAGAGAGCACAATCTATGACCAGGCTGGTGGAGTCTTTGACCATTTTTAGGGCCTTCCTCTGACACCGCCTGGTATAGAGGTCCTGGATGGCAGGAAGCTTGGCCCAGGTGAAGTACTGGGCCGTACGCACTACCCTCTGTAGTGCCTTGCGGTCGGAGGCCGAGCAGTTGCCATACCAGGCAGTGATGCAACCAGTCAGGATGCTCTCGATGGTGCAGCTGTAGAAGCTTTTGAGGATCTGAGAACCCATGCAAATATTTTCAGTCTCCTGAGGGGGAATAGGTTTTGTCGTGCCCTCTTCATGACTGTCTTGGTGTGCTTGGACCATGTTAGTTTGTTGGTGATGTGGACGCCAAGGAACTTGAAGCTCTCAACCTGCTCCACTACAGCCCTATCGATGAGAATGGGTGCGTGCTCGGGCCTCCTTTTCCTGTAGTCCACAATCATCTCCTTTGTCTTGATCACATTGAGGGAGAGGTTGTTGTCCTTGCACCACACGATCAGATCTCTGACCTTCTACCTATAGGCTGTCTAGTCGTTGTCGGTGATCAGGCCTACCACTGTTGTGTCATTGGCAAACTTAATGATGGTGTTGGAGCCGTGCCTGCCCGTGCAGTTATGAGTGAACAAGGAGTACAGGAGGGGATTGAGCACACACCTCTGAGGGGCCCCCATGTTGAGGATCAGCGTAGCGTATGTGTCGTTACCTACCCTTACCACCAGGGGGCGGCCATTCAGGAAGTCCAGGATCTTTGCTTGGTGATGAGCTTTGAGGGCACTATGGTGTTGAATGCTGAGCTGTAGTCAATGAATAACATTCTCACATAGGTGTTCTTTTTGTCCAGGTGTGAAAGGGTAGTGTGGAGTACAATAGAGATTGTGTCATCTGTAGGGTGGGTATGCAAATTGGAGTGGGTCTAGGGTTTCTGGGATAATGATGTTGATGTAAGCCATGACCAGCTTTTCTAAGCACTTCATGGCTACAGACGTCAGTACTATGGGCAGGTTACCTTAGTGTTCTTGGGCACAGGGATTATGGTGGTCTACAGACTCAGACAGGGAGAGGTTGAAAATGTCAGTGAAGACTCTTGCCAGTTGGTCAGTGCATCCTCGGAGTACACGTCCCGATAATCCATCTGGCCCTGCGGCCTTGTGAATGTTGACCTATTTTAAAGTCTTACTCACATTGGCTGCGGAGAGCGTGATCACACAGTCTTCCGGAACAGCTGATGTTCTCATGCATGTTTCAGTGTTACTTGCCTCGAAGCGAGCATAGAAGTTATTTAGCTCGTCTGGTAGGGTCGTTTCACTGGGCAGCTCTCGGCTGTGCTTCCCTTTGTAGTCTGTAATAGTTTGCAAGCCCTACCACATCCACGAGCGTCAGAGCTGGTGTAGTACGATTTGATCTTAGTCCTGTATTGATGCTTTGCCTGTTTGATGGTTCGTCGGAGGGCATAATGAGATTTCTCATAAGCTTCCGGGTTAGAGTCCCGCTCCTTGAAAGCGGCAGCTCTACCCTTTAGCTCAGGACGGATGTTGCCTGTAATCCATGGCTTCTGGTTGGGGTAAGTACGTACAGTCACCGTGGGAACGACGTTATCGATGCACTAACGAGCGCCGCCTCTGGATGAACATTTTCCTGCCACCCCTTGTCTTACCAGAGGCTGCTGTTCTATCCTGCCGATAGAGTGTATAACCCGCCAGCTGTAAGTTATTCATGTCGTCGTTCAGCCAAGACTCTGTGAAACATAATATATTACCGTTTTTAATGTCCCATTGGTAGGATATTTGTGTTTTTAGTTTGTCCCATTTATTTTCCAGCGACTGTACGTTGGCTAATAATACGGATGGCAAAGGCAGATTAGCCACTCGTCGCCTGATCCTCACAAGGCACCCCGATCTCCTTCCGTGAAATCTCAGTCTCTTTTTCCTGCGAATGACACGGATGAGGGCCTGTTCGGGTGTCTGGAGTAAATCCCTCTCGTCCGACTCATTAAAGAAAATGTTTTCGTCCAATTCAAGGTGAGTAATCGCTGTTCTGATGTCCAGAAGCTCTTTTCGGTCATAAGAGACGGTAGCAGCAACATTATGTACAAATTAAGTTACAAACAATGCGAAAAACAAACAAAATAGCATGGTTGGTTAAGGACAAAAGAAACGGCAGCCATCCTCTCCGGGGCCATTAGAATATCATTATACAATTTGGCCCTATAACAAAGAACAAACAGCAAAAATGTATACATGATCAAATACAAATCTTAGAATCAACTATTAAAGACTACCAGAACCCACTGGATTCTCCAATTACATTGAATTAAATACAGGACAAAATACAAACCCATCAACCCAAAAAGGCCTGTGGTCTTGATGGTGTCCTCATTGAAATGATCAAATATACAGACCGCAAATTCCAATTTGCTATACTTAAACTCTTTAACATCATCCTTAGCTCTGGCATCTTCCTCAACATTTGGAACCAAGAACTGATCATCCCAATCCACAAAAGTGGAGACAAATTTGACCCCAATAACTACCGTGGGATATGCGTCATCAGCAACCTCAGGGAAATCCTCTGCATTATCATTAACAGCAGACTTGAACATTTCCTCAGTGAAAACAATGTACTGAATAAATGTCAAATTGGCTTTTACCAAATTACCGTACGACAGACCGCGTGCTCACTCTGCACACCCTAATTGACCAACAAACAAACCAAAACAAAGGCAAAGTCTTCTCATGCTTTGTTGATTTCAAAAAAGCTTTTGACTTAATTTGGCATGAGGGTCTGCTATACAAATTGATGGAAAGTGGTGTTGGGGGAAAAACATACAACATTATATAATCCATGTATACAAACAACAAGTGTGTGATTAAAATTTGCAAAAAACACACATATTTCTTTCCACATGGCAGTACGGTGAGACAGGGATGCAGCTTAAGCCCCACCCTCTTCAACATATATATCAATGAATTGGCAAGGGCACTTGAACACTAGAATCTGAAGTCAAATGTCTACTGTTTGCTGATGATCTGGTGATTCTGTCCCCAACCAAGGAGGGCCTACAGCAGCACCTAGATCTTCTGCACAGATTCTGTCAGACCTGGGCCCTGACAGTAAATCTCAGTAGGACAAAAATAATGGTGTACCAAAAAAGGTCCAGTTGCCAGGACCAAAAATACAAATTCCATCTAAACACCGTTGCCCTAGAGCACACAAAAAAAAACTATACATACCTCAGCCTAAACATCAGTGCCACAGGTAACTTCCACAAAACTGTGAACGATCATGAGAGATGCCATCGAAAGGAACATAAAATTTGACATACCAATTAGGATCTGACTAATTGCCCTTTACGGTTGTGAGGTCTGGGGTCCTCTCACAAACCAAGAATTCACAAAATGGGACAAACACCAAATTGAGACTCTGCATGCAGAATTCTGCAAATAATGTGAGCGTAATTTTTACTGTCAATAGTTATTGTTTATTTCACTTCTGTTTATTATCTACTTCACTTGCTTTGGCAATGTTAACATATGCTTTCCATGCCAATAAAGCCCTTAAATTGAAATTGAATTGAGAGAGAGAGAGAGAGAGAGAGAGAGAGAGAGAGAGAGAGAGAGAGAGAGAGAGAGAGAGGAGGGATAACAAGAACGAAAGGCAGGACTAGAGGGAGGGAAGGAGAGAAACAAGCACAGCATGAGAAGTGATTGATTCTATTTGATGTACTGCTCCAGCTTCAGCACTGCTTGGCCCTCCCTCCGGGCAGTTCAGCTGTGCTTCACTAAGAGCTTGCCTGCTCTGTGTGTGTGTGTGTGTGTGTGTGTGTGTGTGTGTGTGTGTGTGTGTGTGTGTGTGTGTGTGTGTGTGTGTGTGTGTGTGTGTGTGTGTGTGTGTGTGTGTGCGAAGTGTGCATTCGTTCCTGTGTGTGCGAGAGCGTGCATGTGTGTCGAGGGGAGACATTGTTCCTTGACGTCACCGCTCAGCCAAGCCTGCCGCTGTAGCTGCCGCTGCTCGCCTCTCAAACATGTCTTTGTTATTCCGTAGCTTCCGTCGGAGACTGGTGACTCGCAAAATACGGAACCTGATAGCCTACTTCCTAAAGATCTGCATGGCGCTCTGACTCTCTGTCGCCTACTGAGAGCGGATGTGACATGTAAAATATAGGCTATCAACGATGTTGTTATTCAGAGATGACAATGATGATGAGGAGGAAAATAATAGCCTAATGATAACAACAACAATATTTTATTTTATATGCCATTAGGCCTATTTATTATATTCTCCTATTATTTCAATTATTATAATTGTTATGATTATGGTTATTGTGAATAGTGTTTATGTAGACATATTAGCTAGCCTATGTTATTATTATTATGCGAGTGTTACTATTGTTATTATTATTACAATATAGGCATATTTGTATTGATTTGTGTATTATAATTGTAATCACTATTAACATTTGTTATTATTAGGCTATTAGTATCATCATTTATTTAATCAATATTAGTCCTAATATAGGCCTACATCTATTAAATTGTTTAAACACGTTTTTGAGTGATTTGATTTCAACAGTTTATTAATATTTGAATAATGTATTCAGTTGGTAATACATTACCAAACACACCTCCTCCCCTAAGAATCGAAATCCAAACTGACCGTGGAAAAAAAGATTTCACTCTAGTCCGCTCAGGCGTTTACAGCTTGTCCTATGGCCTTTCTGTACCGCAGGTCACTCCCGTAGTATTCCTAATTCGCTCCCACCACCGGAATCTGGGACACATTTTGTCAGCAGCCGCCAAGCATGGCTCCTTCTGTGGTAACTGAATAGCCAGTGTAATTTGACACTTCAACTTGCCGTGGCTCTCTACGGTAGTTGATTCAGTCACTCACACGCCAACGCTACGGTGATCGGGTTTTCTTGAAATTGTGAAGTGGAAAGGGACGCAGTGTAGGTCTACACGAAATTCGGGAAAACAAAGCGGATTTCTTCTCCTAGCCGAGCTAAAAGTAAGTTCTGTTCCGTGGTTGTCTCCGTATTGTAGGCTATTCAATCACACCTCGCCGTGGGTTGGTTGCACAGACATACATGGTTTTGTGTGTGGGCATTAACGTTACTGGCTTCGATGAGTTCGCTTCTCGCTGGCCAGACTCGACTCGGCCCCAGCGCCAACAATAGACTGACCTCCTAGAAGCCAGAGAATCAGAACATAACTAGCCGGTATACTTAAACTGGATAGGGTATTTATTTTTTTACTATTGTGTCCGAGTCTAGAAATAGATCATTTTAGCTAGGTCCGTGCATAGCGTGGATTTGTAGCTTGCGTGCGGTTAGTTGTGGTTTGTTCGGTTGCGTTTAGCCTACATTGAGAAATTAGAGAAGGCTGTTTGATTGTTGGTAAACAAATTACGTTGATCAGTTTGCTGGGGTTAATCTTCCCTTAATCTGGGAATGTATGTCAGTTAACTAATAGGCTAGTTCAGCAAGCAAAGCAAGGCTGGACTGAGTTGACTGCGTTCTAGAATAGCTTTGCCTACCTGTTGTAATAATAGCCTACCACAAATCCAAACTGCTTTTCTGTTTTGGCACGTTGTTAGTGTTACAATGTAACATTTGTATCTCCCGCTCTCAACATGTAAACATGTGTAGGCCTAGCCTACTAGGCTATTATTTGTATGCGTGCGCCACATAAATTATGCAGCACTTATCTGTTAAAATAGACTATCTTGCATTGTATTTTCCAATCAGACTTGCAGAAAACCTATCGCTGGGCCGCTGTGCGTGCCACGGGCGGCGGCGTCTCTGGCGAGCCCTCCCCGATAAATTCCTCGGTCTGGATGTGAAGCCAGCCGGGGCAGCGGCGGGCGGACCTCCCGGTGGGTGGGAGGGAAGGAGAAAAGGAGGGAGCAGAACTGGCTTCTCTTTCATTACCCTCTCCACCCGGGCCACGATGGGAGAAAGACAGAGAGCAGCCAACTCGCAGAGGGAAAAAATCCTGTAGACTGCACTGAATGAACGGGAGGGGAGAGAGAGAATGCCCTTTTCCTCTCAGTGAGGTATGGGAGTTGGTGGGGAAACACGAGTTGGAGCGGCTGCGGTAGTTCAGAGAGAGGCAGGGAGGGAGGAAAAGCTATGGATGTGTGATTTCAGATGTTGAAAAGGGGCATGAAACTCCACTCCCAGAAAACCGTAATCCAACAGGTAATAAATAGGCACATGGATGGGTTTTGTTTGTTATCATCAAATCAAATTTTATTTGTCACATACACATGGTTAGCAGATGTTAATGCGAGTGTAGCGAAATGCTTGTGCTTCTAGTTCCGACAATGCAGTAGTTTAATGTAGTCTACAATATGCACAGTTTAAATGTGAACATATTTACCAGCTGTTGACACTGTCCTGAACATAACTGGAATGTTTTAGGTTTATAATTGGTTAATAGACACAGCTTGTAAGAATGTGTTAATAAAACACAATTGGAAACAGTAAACTTGACCTAGTCAGTGTAACTGTAAGTTAACAACACTTCTAAAGTGGGAGTAAAGCCTCACACCATACACATACTATCTCACTGTCAGTCAAGATAACAGGTGCAAGTTGTATGAGGGAAGCCCATCCAACCTTTTTTTCACCTGTCAGCAGTCATGAAGGAAAGGAGACAAGGAAACGAAGCCAATCAATACAATTGGAATGAATGCTGTGTTTATGGGCTGACAGTGTGGGTGAGTGGAGTGGTGGATTAAGGGAGACCATAGAGGAAACAAGTAAATTAATCATGCATATTGGAACTAGGCCGGTATGTGTATTATGATTCTGTTGCTATTCCACCCACAGCTTCCCTAGTCAGCCAAGATAACAAGCTGTATGAGGGAAGCCCATCCACCTATCTGCATTCATGAGGCAACAGAGACAAGGAAATAAAGCAAGATGAAACCCTGTAAATACACTCCCATTGTCCCTCACTCAATCACAAACTCATAGTAGTTCTGTTCTTCTACCATATTCTCTCTATTCCCATTCCCCACCCACCGCCTCAGAGCCTAGAATTGAGCTAAGGTAACGCATTTAGAACCTACACCACACTAATCACTGCTTTGACAGCTTGACGTTTCACCTAACTGTTAGTGTTCTATTGTAGAGGGTTGTGAAATTGTTGGCTGGCGTTCACTCAGACTCGCTCACTAGACATGGATTCTCTGTCTGCTGGTGTCTTGCCTTTGGCTCTTATACCACCCACTCATATCTGTCTGTCCGTCTGTCCCATAGCACAAGACAACCTTTGTGTCTGTCTGTCAGATTCTCTCTGTGTGGCGTGGTTCTCTGGAATGTTGAACATATCACAGTTGTTTTTGTGAAATGCTTCAATTTGTCTTTTTTTTTGAAATTTATGACAGGGAAAATAACTCAAAGTGGAGAAATATGTCAATAATGCAGAGGAATATTAGGAAAATGTAAAACTCCATGAAGGTTTTAGATTTGGACATATCTGAAGTGTTCCATTTGAATTTGACTGCATCAGACTCCCTCAGTGTTCATGCTATTGAATTTGTTATCTCTCTCTCCAAAAGGCTATTGATTAATTTGACTGCATGATAGCCTCCTGGTCGCAATTCCATTTGATTTGAATTACTATTGTGTAGCATTAGACCTTAATAGAACTGGCACTCTAACCATATTTACCCAGCTAGGTTGAGAGAGGGAGGGAGGGAGGGAGAGCGAGCGAAAGATCAAACTACTATTTGGTTTTGTTTATAGGGTGTTACAATATTGTAAACAAGCACATTTCAAGAGAGCGCAGACTGGTACTCTGACTCACTGTTACTGACTTCTATTCACACATCTGTGAGTGCTGCCTGCCTGCTGCCCTGTGGGGCCTATCTATCCATTTTACCTCTGCCAACCAGCCTCAGACCAGTCTTCTGGGGGGGAAGGTCAGCCGGTAACACTCACTCGTTTAATGAGAGCCTTTACTTCAGTAAGGTATTAGAACAGCATATAGCCTCCGTCTCTATAAGTGCCTTTCCTCGAGAGGCAGAGGGAGAGAGAGAAGAGTGGTAGATACAGGTAGAGAAACAGAAAGTAAATGTGAGTGAGTGAAAGACAGATAGAGAGAGCAAGCAAGAGAGAGATGAGAAAATAGAACTCACTGGCCTTACCCTGTCACTGGCTCATGCATGTTTGATTTGACGTTCGTTGGTACTTTGAGTAACGAGTGCAGGGAAGGGGATGTCACAATGGCCACGTCCTGTTCAGTTCCCTTCTGCAGTGCGTGTGTATGTCTGAGCAGTGTGTGTGCATGCCTGTATGTGTGTCTGGGCAGTGCTGGAGCAGGGGCCCTTGAATGATAAATGACACCCGGCTAGGAGGCTCCACTAGGAACAAGATGAGAGTTCAAGGAGAACACAATGTTCCCTACCACTGTCCGTCTGTCCATCTGTCCACCATGCCTGCCTGTTTCCCTGCCTACCTGGCTGACTGACTGGCTGGGTGGCTGACTTACTGATTGACCAGCTAACTGACTGGCTGACTGACTGACTGGCTGCCTGCACTCAAGATTTCTCACCATCGCAAGCAATTACTTTCATTTTTACTGCTGATGAAATCTTCACTCACTGTGGCAGTGAAGAGTGTGTGTCTGAGCAATCTGCATGTGAGTGTGTGTTAGTGCTGAGCGATTAATGTTTTTTGACGTCGGTTCATTTGTGGTTTGATTATTAAAAAAATATCAAAATTTACGATTTTGGTTAAAAAAATTTTTGGGGGTCATTAAATGCATATTGAAATTCCAAAGCCAAAAATAGTGAACATTCATTTGCAAACATTGAAAATATTCCATTGTCTCTGTCAGGTCCACATAGAAAAATAGGAAATGACTATGAAATAATAAAATATTTCAGTTGTGTATTACTTAGTTTTATTAAGTCATCATCTCATCTCTGCTCAGGCAGCAGCCAGCCAGGCAGACAACCGTCTAATGGTATCTCTGTGCTCCCCATACTGTACTGTCTTTAGTCATCCTATTTAGCTAGGCTAGTCTGGCAAAGAATGCTGCAAAGCTGTCTGACAATCATTTTACTCATTTTTCAAAGTTGATAAGGCATACTTTCACAAACTGTCTCTATCCCTCTCTCACATGTGGTCTGTGTGTATCTAACCTAATGTAGCAGGCGTAAAAAGCGTACCCATCTCTGTCCAAGCCGGAAAAAAAGACTCAATGGATTATGGTCATTGTAGTTAAAGGAAAATAAATTCAACTTCATATTCGTCTCCAGCACCACAGCAACATATGTGAAAATGGCGCGTTTCTATGTTTTGTAGTAAAAAAGATAGGTGAAGATAATTGTTTCCAATGACATCATCGATGTGCATTGTGTTTTTTTTTTTTTTTTTTTTTTTAACGAATTACAAAAAAACATAGAAATGCTCCATTTTCCCACGTTGATGTTGGGGTGGTGCTGGAGATGATGAATATGAAGTTGAACATTTGGGAAATGTCCATTTTAATTACCATATTTCTGAGCTGAACTAGGTTCAGTATTTGCTTAGAGAAAACTACAACTCCCTTCAGCCCAGTGTCCCATATAGCTCTTGACTTCATTTCTCTTGGGAATTAAATTATTTCTCTCTAGAGAAACAGCACGTTGGGCTCACAAAAAACCCAGAACTAAATGGAATTCAAGTAATTGAACCAACGTCGGTCAATTAGTTGTTTAATAACGAAAAAAATCACAATGTCAGTTAATCGCTCAGCACTAGTGTGTTTGTCTTGTAAATCCTGTTTAAGACAAACACGTTGTCCTTATCCTCAGACAGTTTTCTTGTGAGTACAGTACTGTAGGGCTGCATCCCGCATGGAACCCAATTCCCTATATAGTGCATGACTTCGAAAGTCAAAAGTAGGGCACTCTATAGAGAATAGGGTGCCATTTAGTATGCAAGCCTAGCTCATTAGTCTCTTCTGTCTCCATGCTGGGTTGGTGAGTTCACTGTCAGCTCTCTCCTCTGTGATCCGTCTAGGTTATATAGGTCTCATCTGACTGTATGGAAGTTAACTACAACCTCTGCCATGTCGCTCTCTCTCATACCAGAGTAATAACAGTGTCATTTGTTTTTGTGAAGCTACCCACCTCATCACTATTTCAAATGTATTTTCTATTACCTCATCAGAATAATGATCTTCTATTCCTTTATAGGAAGTCTGGAGTCATGTCTTTGTCTGTGACTGTGTGTTTGGGCTGTGGGTTTAATGTTACTATGTGTGTGGGATGGAGAGTGATTGTGTAGACTGCATGAAGACTGTAGAATCACACCCAACCTACCCTCTAGGATACATACAGATGTGCCATCTTAATGTGATGCTACAGAGGTTTTGTATAATTTTAGCCAGTAGTTTTGCAAAATTGTGTACCATTTCGTATGATGTTACGTCTTGCAAAACAAATGTGTGTGTGTGTGTGTGTGTGTGTGTGTGTTTTTGCAAGACGTAACATATCCTACGAAATGGTACACAATTTTGCAAAACTACTGGCTAAAATTATACAAAACCTTTTTATATATATATATATATGCATGCATGCAGAACCATTCAAAAGTTTGGACACACCTACTCATTCAAGGGTTTTTCTTTATTTTTACTATTTTCTACATTGTAGAATAATAGTGAACACATCAACACTAATAAAATAACACATGGAATAATGTAGTAACCAAAAAAGTGTTAATCAAATCCAAAATATATTTCAGATTCTTCAAACTAGTCACCCTTTAGGATTGCTAGCTTTGCACACTCTTGGTATTCTCTCAACCAGTTTCATGAGGAATGCTTTTCCAACAGTCTTGAATGAGTTCCCACATATGTTGAGCACTTGTTAGCTGCTTTTCCTTCACTCTGCGGCCCAACTCATCCCAAACCATCTCAATTGGGTTGAGGCCAGGTGATTGTGGAGGCCAGGTCATCTGATGCAGCACTCCATCACTCTCTTTCTTGGTCAAATAGCCCTTACACAGCCTGGAGGTGTGTTTTGGGTCATTGGCCTGTTGAAAACAAATGATAGTCCCACTAAGCGCAAACCAGATGGGATGGCGTATCACTGCAGAAGAGGTAACTCTGGGTCTTCCATTCCTGTGGCGGTCCTCATGAGAGCCAGCTTCTTCATAGCGCTTGATGGTTTTTGCGACTGCACTTGAAGAAACTTTCAAAGTTAAAATTTTCCGTATTGACTGACCTTCATATCTTAAAATAATGACGGACTGTTGTTTCTCTTTGCTTATTTGAGCTGTTCTTGCCATAATATGGATTTGGTCTTTTACCAAATAGAGCTATATTCTGTATACCACCCCTACCTTGTCACAACACAACTGACTGGCTCAAATGCATTAATAATGAAAGAAATGTCACACATTAACTTTTTACAAGGCACACCTGCATTCCAGGTGCCTACCTTTTTATAAGGCTGATTGAGGGAATGCCAAGAGTGTGTAACGCTGTCATCAAGGCAAAGGGTGGCTACTTTGAAGAATCTCAAATATAAAATATAGTCTGATTTGTTTAACACCTTTTTTCGTTACTACATGATTCCATATGTGTTATTTCATAGTTTTGATGTCTTCACTATTAGAAATGAGTAAAAATAAGGAAAAACCCTGGAATGAGTAGGTGTGTCCAAACTTTTGACTGGTACTGTATTTGTATGGTATGTTACAAATTCCAATTTGTACACTATATTAAGAATTTGTAAGTTCTTAAGATCCCGGACTGTGTCTTTAATTTGACTCTGCTTTTCACAGAAGGAAAATAATCCTGCAGCAACAGGAAATTTGAATTATTATGTGGATTCTAATTAATGGACATTTTTGTAGAGGTTGATACATTTTTCGTAAGGGAAAATCAAGTCTGCCATTTTTATTTGGCATTACAAACTTTGGAAGCCTTTTTATAAAAATGTGCACTTCCTTCTGCGCTGGAAAATTTGTTGCGACAACAGAGTGATCAAATTAAGATAGCAGATCTGTACTGTAATTCCTTGTTCTCTGACATAATTTGTACACAGTGAAACTAATTGAATGTCAAATGTTAGAAGAGATGTGGGTGTTGTGTAATAGAGAAAATAAGAAAATTAAAACTGATATGCATGCTGTATCCACATTTCCTGAGTACGGAATATTTGGGCAAGAGGTGAGGCAAGCACGTATTTACACTAATATACAGTTGCGTTTATGTTTTTGTTGCACACTGTAAACATTTAGTTGTGTGCCCACATGTCCCAATATCAAATTGGCGTGCCACTGCAAGCCCCACATTTCTCTGTCTCTCCCTGCCTGCCTCCTCCTCCCAACCACTCATGCCAGCAGCGAGGGTGTCCTTTAGAGAGAGGGAGAGAGAGAGAGAGAAAGATTGAGTGAGTGTGTGTGTGTGCCCACTCGATGCCCTCCCCTCATTGTGGCAGTGTAAGCCAGGCTGTTTCCCTGTGTGTGTGTGTGTGTGTGTGCGTGCGCACGGCTGTTTCCCAGGGTTCTAAGCCCTGCCGGTCCTTTCATACCCCTGCTGCCTGGGCGGCTCAGATAAAGAGACATATTAAAACCTCCCTCGCTGTGTAGAGTGAGAGAGACAGAGAGAAAAACCGAGGTGAAAGAGGGCCAGAGGAAAAGCATATTTGTCTCATCCCAAGATAGCTGTCGTGTACCTGTCTAATTAAAATAGTTATCACTTTGGTGATTCGCTGAAATTATATCACTCATCAGTATATCTAAACTACATAAATAAAAATATATCTAAAATATATTTGTGATACTTAACCCCAAATCACCCCAACCTGAAATAATCTCCACAGTTTATCAGCCAGTCGATGTGTTTAAATAGATACAATATTATTTTCCTCTCTCCCATGCAGTA
Source organism: Brachymystax lenok tsinlingensis (assembly GCA_030435695.1). Taxonomy (NCBI): domain Eukaryota; kingdom Metazoa; phylum Chordata; class Actinopteri; order Salmoniformes; family Salmonidae; genus Brachymystax; species Brachymystax lenok. The sequence continues at coordinate 200,321 of CM059805.1, read as the reverse complement.
GTTTTGGCAGATTTTCATGGGGCTACAGAGGATAATCTGTTTGCCTTCCATTTGGGACTTAATTTATTCTACTGATCGACAACATTTGCATAGAAGTAGTTTATTTTATAAAAGTGCACGCTCTTTAACCAGTAATGACATCATTCATGAAGCAGGAGGGGGGTGGTCAGTTGGAGCCCTATTCACACTGAGTCAGTTTGCTGAGCCAATAAGTTCACTGACGCAAGAGATAATATTTGGGAGAGATGTGAGAGAGAGACTGATTTTTAAGTGAATTAATAAAGTTTTGGTGGCAATAAGTTGTCATGGTTAGCATATTATCACAAAGTACTAGGGGTAGTGAATTGATGTAAGCTTCAGCTGTTAGCTAGCAAGGAAAGCTAGCCTGCATAGCTGGGAGCTACCGGTATCTTCTTGCATTGTAATGTGTTCTAGCCTGTATGGACATTGTTTTGCAAACAGTAATTAACAGATTTAACATTTCTACATGCCGTGTCTCATTATTCAAGTGTGTTAACTTAAGTGCAGCATGAGAGGGGAGCTAACATAATGCAGCCCAGACTCCCAGTGCAGACTAAGTGGAGCATGAGAGGGAAGCTAACATAATGCAGCCCAGACTCCCAGTGCAGGCTAAGTGGAGCATGAGAGGGAAGCTAACATGGTGCAGCCCAGACTCCCAGTGCAGGCTAAGTGGAGCATGAGAGGGAAGCTAACATGGTACAGCCCAGACTCCCAGTGCAGGCTAAGTGGAGCATGAGAGGGAAGCTAACATAATGCAGCCCAGACTCCCAGTGCAGGCTAAGTGGAGCATGAGAGGGAAGCTAACATGGTGCAGCCCAGACTCCCAGTGCAGGCTAAGTGGAGCATGAGAGGGAAGCTAACATGGTGCAGCCCAGACTCCCAGTGCAGGCTAAGTGGAGCATGAGAGGGAAGCTAACATGGTACAGCCCAGACTCCCAGTGCAGGCTAAGTGGAGCATGAGAGGAAGCTAACATAATGCAGCCCAGACTCCCAGTGCAGGCTAAGTGGAGCATGAGAGGGAAGCTAACATGGTACAGCCCAGACTCCCAGTGCAGGCTAAGTGGAGCATGAGAGGGAAGCTAACATGGTGCAGCCCAGACTCCCAGTGCAGGCTAAGTGGAGCATGAGAGGGAAGCTAACATGGTACAGCCCAGACTCCCAGTGCAGGCTAAGTGGAGCATGAGAGGGAAGCTAACATGGTGCAGCCCAGACTCCCAGTGCAGGCTAAGTGGAGCATGAGAGGGAAGCTAACATGGTGCAGCCCAGACTCCCAGTGCAGGCTAAGTGGAGCATGAGAGGGAAGCTAACATGGTACAGCCCAGACTCCCAGTGCAGGCTAAGTGGAGCATGAGAGGGAAGCTAACATGGTACAGCCCGGACTCCCAGTGCAGGCTAAGTGGAGCATGAGAGGGAAGCTAACATGGTGCAGCCCAGACTCCCAGTGCAGGCTAAGTGGAGCAGGCACGGTGTGCTCACTCTATAATAAGGGGGACATTGGCTGTGTTTAGACAGACTTGATCCGTGAGAATCATTTGACAGAAGTACCAAAAGTAACACAAAGTTCTAGCACCAAACCGTTTTTCATGTTCTAGTATCGAAAAAATACAGACGTTTCAGTATATCGTGCAACACTAGCGTGCGTGCGTTGCGCAAATGTGTCCCCACCTTTGTTTGTTCCCAGAGACAAGCATTGATCCACTGCAGAGTCCCTGCCAGGGCCCAGTCCACTGCAGTCCCTGCCAGGGCCCAGTCCACTGCAGTCCCTGCCAGGGCCCAGCTTGCAGCCTCCAAAACAGTGTTTGTCATTGTCTAGCTGTGCTTTATAATCATCTGTTGACAAACAACGGTACTCTTTCATTTTCTGTATGATTTTTAAAATGATTCAGAAGATTCTCAAATCCACATTTCTCAGGAACGTATGCCAGGTGTGTAAACTAACAACAAGAACAGACTATGTAAAGCTAGGCAGATTACTATTTGTATAATATTTTTTTTTTTTTTTAGATTTATTATTTTTTTTAAAAACTTTTAAACTTTGTACCCCTTTTTCTCGCCAATTTCTTGATATCCACTTGGTAGTTAGTCTTGTCCCATCGGCTGCAACTCCTGTACGGACTCGGGAGAGGCGAAGGTCGAGAGCCATGTGTCCTCCGAAACACGACCCTGCCAAGCCGCACTGCTTCTTGACACACTGCTCGCTTAACCCGGAAGCAGCCGGAGAAAACACTGTACACCTGGCGACCGAAGTCAGCTTGCAGGCACCTGGCCGGCCACAAGGAGTCGCTAGAGCACGATGGGACAAGGAAATCCCGGCCGGCCAAACCGTCCCCTAACCTGGACAACGCCAATTGTGCGCCACCTTATGGGTCTCCCGGTCACGGCCTTCTGCGACACAGCCTGGGATCGAACCCTGGGCTGTAGTGACGTCTCAAGCACTGCGATGCAGTGACATAGACCGCTGCACCACTTGGGAGGACCTAGGCAGATGACTTCTGAGATTGCAGAATTTATTTTATAATGCCTCATCATACACATAACGTATAATGTTATTATGTGTTTCCCTAACAACTGTTCTCAGAGACATTTCACCTTTATGGCTCCTAATAGATGAGGAAAAGCTGGTCCCAGATCTGTGCATAGTGGGCTGGGTGGGATGGTAAACATCAGACACAGACAGGGAATAGGGCTAGCCTGTCTATGAACTACACCCACACACACACACACACATCTCTGGATGTCATGTCGGAAGTACGTCTCCCTGATATATCTAATCAATATAACTGTATTTCATGAGAGGTGCGTGTGTGTGTGTGTGCGCGACGTGTGTGTGGGGTGGGGGGGGCTTCCTGTCCTTATTTTCTCTGGAATTCCTTTGTTTTTGGAAGTCCGGAACAGAACAGGAAAAACTGAATGTGTGTTTTGCCTCGGGGCATGTTCTCCTTGAGAACACACACAAACACACTCTGCTGTTTTAAAAGCCAGGAACAGCCAAGGTGCTTTTCTCCTCTCAGCATATAACCGTTCAGCAGGCAACAAAACAGATACTTCTACTTCCCTGTTAGCACTAGCTAGGCTGCCTTTAGGCTGCTAGTGTACTGAAAGTTTAACCCTCTCACACTCATGATGAAGCTGTCCTCAATACCTCAAAGTTAGACTTTGTCATTTGAAAGACAGTGGCATACCTTCCTAATACTGTAGCCTACATGAATAACGGAAACTACTGGGCTTCTGCTACCTACATTCCCTCACTCCTGCCTGACTGTCCACAGTAAGAATGCATGTTGAAAGTGGAACAACGTATTTCCACTCTTGTTTAGTGAAAGAGGAAGCAGGGGTCACAATGTCCTGCTCAGCTGAGAGGGGTTAAAATGATATTTTACCTTGTATTATTATAAAGCCTTATAAGATATGTACAATGCATTATAATGCATGACACAGGCACTAATAACTGCCTATAACTCATACACACACCGATAAAGTAAACTGTTGCAATTGGCAACACAGTTTACCCTTTTCAACTCTCCATTTGACCACTGACGTTCCGCCACTGGTATTCTGTCACAAGTTCCTTATCAGGGGTAGACTGTCACTTTAACTAGCCAACTCCCACGAAGGAAGTCTTTTCCCCCTCGTTTCCCACTTGTTTGAAGGGGTCTTGTGTTTGGAAAGAGAGGGAGAGAGAGAGAGGAAATTGAATAGGCTTGTTGCCTGCCTGCTTCTATTGAGCCAGGTCCATTCTTCAGCCAGCTCCTGAAACAGGCGGGAGGAGGGGAGGTATTTCCCTTTGCTGAGGAGGAGCAAGAGAAAGAAGAAAAAGGTGGAGGAAGAGATGAGTGAGAGAAAGGGAGGGGGGAGATGAGTGAGAGAAAGGGAGGGGGAAGATAAAGAGGAGGTGGTAGGGCGAAGAAGGAATGCAGTAGAGAGGAAGGAACGGGAAGAGGAGGAGGAAAGACGAGCAGCCTGTCATGCTGTCAGTGAAAATCTGTTTGACGGGTCACTTTGTAAATTGTTATGAAGCCTTTCTATGAGCTGCTGTACATTTCCTTTGTACTGCGATGATGGCGATGGTAATGTTTGTTGCTGGCAAGCCGGCGGTGAGGTTATTTTTATCTATCTCTCCTCTCCCCTCCCCTTTTCATAGAAGGGGGAGTAGAGTGAGTAGAGTGAGTCAGTCAGTCAATGTTTGGACATGTGTTCTGCAGTTATGTTTTTGTGATTTTTATCTTGCTTGTGTTGCTATCGACTCAATGCTCAATTTAGTCGTTTTCACTCACAAAATAATTGCTGATATTCTAAGTACCCACTTGGTCTCTGTCACAAATGGAACCCTATTCCCTATATAGTGCACTACTTTTTACCAGGCCTCTTGGTCTTCCCTCTGGGTTTGATGGTAAGCTGAGGTGAGATCCAGCAGTCAGTGCTTGAGGAGTGTCTCTAAACTCAGTGTCACTTTCTGGCCAAACAGGTTTCAGCTTGACGGCATCATGACAGAAAACATTAAATCCTACACAATGATAAGCCTGTATGGCATAGCGTGCTGTTGGCTCAACATCATCCACTCCTCCCCTGTGTCACTCACTCTCTCTCCCCTCTGTTCCTCTCAGTCACTTGCTCTCTCATCTGTTCTCTCTCATTTATTTATCTTACCCACTCTCTCTCTCCTCTCTGCCCTCTCCCATCGCTCTCTTGTTCCTCTCCTTTCTGTCTCCCCCCTTTAAAGAACCCCATGTGACCCCTAGGAAAACCCTTTTTGGTTCCAGGTAGAACTCTTGGGTTCCATGTAGAATCCTTTCCACAGGGGGATCTACATGGAACTCAAAAGGGTTCTTCAGTGGGGACAGCCAAAAACCCCTTTTGGAACAATTTGTTTTCCTTCTAAATCTCACTCTCTGATTCACTCACTCACTCATACAGTGAGGGTAAAAAGTATTTGATCCCCTGCTGATTTTGTACGTTTGCCCACTGACAAAGAAATGATCAGTCTATCATTTTAATGGTAGGTTTATTTGAACAGTGAGAGACGACAAACACGTGAAAAATTGTATAAATGGAATTGCATTTTAATGAGGGAAATAAGTATTTGACCCCCTCTCAGTCAGAAAGATTTCTGGCTCCCAGGTGTCTTTTATACAGGTAACGAGCTGAGATTAGGAGTACACTCTTAAAGGGAGTGCTCCTAATCTCAGTTTGTTACCTGTATAAAAGACACCTGTCCACAGAAGCAATCAATCAATCAGATTCCAAACTCTCCACCATGGCCAAGCCCAAAGAGCTCTCCAAGGATGTCAGGGACAAGATTGTAGACCTACACAAGGCTGGAATGGGCTACAAGACCATCGCCAAGCAGCTTGGTGAGAAGGTGACAACAGTTGGTGCGATTATTCGCAAATGGAAGAAACACAAAAGAACTGTCAATCTCCCTCGGCCTGGGGCTCCATGCAAGATCTCACCTCGTGGAGTTGCAATGATCATGAGAACGGTGAGGAATCAGCCCAGAACTACACGGGAGGATCTTGTCAATGATCTCAAGGCAGCTGGGACCATAGTCACCAAGAAAACAATTGGTAACACACTCGCCATGAAGGACTGAAATCCTGCAGCGCCCGCAAGGTCCCCCTGCTCAAGAAAGCACATATACATGCCCGTCTGAAGTTTGCCAATGAACATCTGAATGATTCAGAGGACAACTGGGTGAAAGTGTTGTGGTCAGATGAGACCAAAATGGAGCTCTTTGGCATCAACTCAACTCGCCGTGTTTGGAGGAGGAGGAATGCTGCCTATGACCCCAAGAACACCATCCCCACTGTCAAACACGGAGGTGGAAACATTATACTTTGGTGGTGTTTTTCTGCTAAGGGGACAGGACAACTTCACCGCATCAAAGGGACGATGGACAGGGCCATGTACTGTCAAATCTTGGGTGAGAACCTCCTTCCGTCAGCCAGGGCATTGAAAATGGGTCGTGGATGGGTATTCCAGCATGACAATGACCCAAAACACACGGCCAAGGCAACAAAGGAGTGGCTCAAGAAGAAGCACATTAAGGTCCTGGAGTGGCCTAGCCAGTCTACAGACCTTAATCCCATAGAAAATCTGTGGAGGGAGCTGAAGGTTCGAGTTGCCAAACGTCAGCCTCGAGACCTTAATGACCTGGAGAAGGTCTGCAAAGAGGAGTGGGACAAAATCCCTCCTGAGATGTGTGCAAACCTGGTGGCCAACTACAAGAAACGTCTGACCTCTGTGATTGCCAACAAGGGTTTTGCCACCAATTACTAAGTCATGTTTTGCAGAAGGGTCAAATACTTATTTCCCTCATTAAAATGCAATTCCTTTTATAACATTTTTTTGTTATTCTGTCTCTGTTCAAATAAACCTACCATTTAAAATTATAGACTGATCATTTCTTTGTCAGTGGGCAAACGTACAAAATCAGCAGGGGATCAAATACTTTTTTCCCTCACTGTATATATCTTCTATAGAGACTTGTTATCTGTCAGTCAACACAATATTGGTAGCCACCCCATTACCTTGTACTGGAACTATCAGAGTGTATCTACCGTTTGCATTTTGCTTGTTGTCTGTAAGCAGGATTTGGTGTTGTGTGGGAAGTCTCTGTCTGTCTAGCTGACTGACTGATTGTCTGCCTGACTGACGAGCTGGCTGGCTGACTGCCTTCCTGACGACAGATTGTGGCCTATCTCTAACTCCTGAAGGGTCTCTCTTTAGATCTACTGGTATATTAAACCGATGAACTGACAGTTTTACATCAAAACATTATCACAAGAAAATATCTGCATTTGATCTAGGAAAAGCCCGTTTTGATTTGACAGTTCTATTACAGTGGGCCAGAGGCCATACCAGCGTTGTTACGAGGTGTGAAACATTTGAATAAAATAGGAAGAGTATTTCATTGACTGTTGGCAGATTGCAGTACGAAGAGGTGAGTCTAGACAGCACCTCTCTGCCAATTCTGACACCTCACATAACCTTGTAATGTGAAAGTTCCCTTTTTATGAAAGCTTTGTGAAACTACAGGCTAATGCATTTTTATATATATATATATATATATATATATATATATCACACACACACAGTGGCGATTTTAGCATGTAAGTCTTGGAGGGTCAAGAAGAACATGGTTTAGATGCATGCCAGTAAAGCCACAACACTAAACAATACATTCATTGCACTATACCGGTGACAAACGGGGCCCAAAAACTGGTAGGGCCTACATAAAGCTGTCCCAACAGCAGAGCTTTGTTTTCAGCACCATGGAATGAATCCTTACCACCGCTACACCTGGCTATCAGCGCAGCCTTGTCTGGCAGCGAAACAGTTAATTCTGCCTTTAAAAAACCTAGCTGATGTGGCTGACTTGCTTAAACAAATTAGGTTTTTACTGACAATTGAGATGTGCAAACTATTGCTTAAGGGAATGATGAGCAGATAAGAGGCAATCCGTCATTTTGATTGGGCATTAATGAGCGAGCTAAGACAGATGTTGTCGGTATAACTATTTGTTCAGAACTTATGAAATGTACAGCAACAGAATTCAGAACATGGGCCGTTCTTACAGGATTCTCTCCCCGTACACCAAGTCAGAACTGTAGGATAAATAAAGGGGGCATATAAGCAGACAATGAAAGCGCTTACAATATTCGATGTTGACATTTCTCTAAAACAGGCTATAGGCTACATGTGCACCACCAAATCAGAACAGTAGGCTAAGTTATGAGGGGGAAAGGGACCAAATTATTAGGGTGAAGCACATCAAATCAAATTTTATTAGTCATGTGCCAAATACAACAGGTGTAGACCTTACAGTGAAATGCTTGCTTACAAGCCCCTAACCAACAATGCGGTTTAAAAATAAATAAAAAATACGGATAAGAATAAGAAATAAAAGTAATAAGTAATTCAAGAGCAGCAGTAAAATAACAATAGCGAGACTATATGCAGGGGGGTACCGGTACAGAGTCAATGTGCGGGGGCACCGGTTAGTTTAAGTAATATGTACATGTGGGTAGAGTTATTAAAGTAACTATGCATAGATGATAACAGAGAGTAGCTGTGGTGTAAAAGAGGGGCAGGGGCAATGCAAATAGTCTGGGTAGCCATTTGATTAGGTGTTCAGGAGTCTAATGGCTTGGGGATAGAAACTGTTTAGAAGCCTCTTGGAACTAGATTTGGCGCTCCCGGTACCGCTTGCTTTAGCAGAGAGAACAGTCTCTGACAAGGGTGGCTGGAGTCCTTGACAATTTTTAGGGCCTTCCTCTGACACCGCCTGGTATAGAGGTCCTGGATGGCAGGAAGCTTGGCCCCAGTGATGTACTGGGCCGTACGCACTACCCTCTGTAGGCCGAGCAGTTGCCATACCAGGCAGTGATGCAACCAGTCAGGATGCTGTCGATGGTGCAGCTGTAGAACCTTTTGCCTGAAGGGGAATAGGTTTTGTCGTGCCCTCTTCATGACTGTCTTTGTGTGCTTGGTCCATGTTAGTTTGTTGGTGATGTGGACACCAAGGAACTTGAAGCTCTCTGACCTCCTCCCAATAGGCTGGCTCATCGTTGTCAGTGATCAGGCCTACCACTGTTGTGTCATCTACAAACTTAATGATGGTGTTGGAGTCGAGCCTGGCCGTGCAGTCATGAGTGAACAGGGAGTACAGGAGGGGACTGAGCACGCACCTCTGAGGGGCCCCTGTGTTGAGGATCAGCGTGGCGGATGTGTTGTTACCTACCCTTACCACCTGAGGGCGGCCCGTCATGAAGTCCAGGATCCAGTTGCAGAGGGAGGTGTTTAGTCCCAGGGTCCTTAGCTTATTGATGAGCTTTGAGGGCACTATGGTGTTGAACACTGAGCTGTAGTCAATGAAAGCATTCTTACATAGGTGTTCCTTTTGTCCAGGTGGGAAAGGGCAGTGTGGAGTGCAATAGAGATTGCATCATCTGTGGATCTGTTGGGGTGGTATGCAAATTGGAGTGGGTCTAGGGTTTCTGGGATAATGGTGTTGATGTGAGCCATGACCAGCTTTCAAAGCACTTCATGGCTACAGACGTGAGTGCTACGGGTTGGTTGTCATTTAGGTAGGTTACCTTAGTGTTCTTGGGCACAGGCACTATGGTGGTCTGATTAAAACATGTTGGTATTATAGACTTGGACAGGGAGAGGTTGAAAATGTCAGTGAAGACACTTGCCAGTTGTTCAGTGCATGCTCGCAGTACACATCCTGGTAATCTGTGTGAATGTTGACCGGTTTAAAGGTCTTACTCACATCAGCTGCGGAGAGCATGATCACAGTCTTCCGGAATAGCTGGTGCTCTCATGCATGTTTCAGTGTTATTTGCCTCGAAGCAAGCATAGAAGTAGTTTAGCTCGTCTGGTAGGCTTGTCACTGGGCAGCTCAGGGCTGTGCTTCCCTTTGTAGTCTGTAATGGTTTACAAGCCCTACCACATCCGCTGAGAGTCAGAGCCGGTGTAGTACGATTCGATCTTAGTCTTGTATTGACGCTTTGCCTGTGATGGTTCGTCGGAGGGCACAGCGGGATTTCTTTTAAGCGTCCGGGTTAGAGTCCCGCTCCTTGAATGCGGCAGCTCTAGCCTTTAGCTCAGTGAGCATGTTGCCTGTAATCCATAGCTTCTGGTTGGGGTATGTACGTACAGTTGCTGTGGGGACGACGTCATCGTCGCACTTATTGATGAAGCCACTTTTTTTTATTGATCTAGTCACTGATGCTTCCTACTTACATTTTTGCTTGTAAGCAGGAATCCGGAGGATAGAATTATGGTCAGATTTGCCAAATGGAGGGCGAGGGAGAGCTTTGTATGCACGTCTGGGTGTGGAGTAAAGTGGGTCCAGAGTTGTTTTCCTTTGGTTGCACATTTAACATGCTGATAGAAATTTGGTCAAAAGGATTTAAGTTTCCCTGCATTAAAGTCCCCGGCTACAAGGAGCGCTGCCTCTAGGTTTTCGTTTTCTTGTTTGCTTATGGTCTTATACAGTTCATTCAATGATGTCTTAGTGCCAGCCTCTGACTGTGGTGGTATGTAAACAGCTACGAAAAAAACAGAACTCTTTAGGTTGATAGTGTGGTCTACAGCTTATCATGAGATACTCTACCTCAGGCCAGCAATAACTCGAGACTTCCTTAGATATCGTGCACTAGCTGTTATTTACAAAAAACATAACCCGCCGCCCCTTGTCTTACCAGACGCCGCTGTTCTATCCTGCCGGTACAGCGTATAACCAGACTCCGTGAAGCATAAGATATTACAGTTTTGAATGTCCCCTTGGTAGTTTAATCTTGCGCGTGTTCATCTATTTTGTTCTCCAAAGATTGCACGTTTGCGAGCAGAATGGAAGGAAGGTGGGTTTATTCTGTCGCCTACGAACTCTCAGAAGGCAGCCACCCTTTGGCCCCTTTTTCTCCACCTGCTCTTCACGCATATCACAGGGATCTGGGCCTGTTCCCGAGAAAGCAGTGTATTGTTTGCGTCGGGCTTGTCAGACTCGTTAATGGAAAAAAAGGATTCTGCCAGTCCGTGGTGAGTAATTGCAGTCCTGATGTCGAAGTTATTTTCCAGTCATAAGAGATGGTAGCGGCAACATTTATGTACAAAATAAGTAAAATAATAAAAATGCAAATAAACGAACAAAAAAACAATGGGTTGGGGACACTTAAAACGTCTGCCTTCTTCTCCGGCGCCATTATTGTCAAGGGATACTAACAGCTTACTACACAACATACGCTTATTATTACTTTCTTAGCTGCAATAAACATTTCTCCATGGCATATTACATAATTTATGCAGCAGCATACAATACATTTTTAGACTCACCATTGTGCTGCTGCGCTCACTTGAACAGGAAGGAGGCGCAGCGGTTCTTCATGTGGGCAAATTTTGTAATGAAACTTATTCATCAAAGTCTGGCATTCTCTTGATTTATGGTGCTTTCAAGACAACTGGGAACCCAGAAAAACAAGGTTGAATCATGACGTCAATGATCTTCAGGTCGGAGCTCTAGAAAGAGAGTGAACGTTCAAGACATATTTTTACAGTTGGAGCTCGTTTATTTTTCTTTGAGTCACCAGTTTTTTTTTTTTATCACTGAAGTCTAAGATTTCCCTGTTCAAGTTTCCGGGTGTTTTGAACGCGGCAGAAGTCATGCTGGATTGACAGCATGGCTGATGTATTCAACCTTTTCTGTCCCATGGTGTTGCATGTGAATGTTTATCCTTTTAAGCTTGGAAAAGAGACCCTTAAACCCAGACTTGGACCACACACCGTCTCCACCGAATAGCAGGGGAAGCAAAATAGTGATTGCTTTACAACGCTTGCAGTTAGCCACCGATTCCTTCCAAACCACTCATTGTTTAAGTTGCAATTTCCAACTTGTAGTGTAATGTTTATGTCCAATTGCCAGTGAGCACCGATATATTTTATCTATAATTTTTCTTAATTTGACAAGGTTTAAAAAAGGATTTGCTAGTAGATTGTCAACCTGATTCATGGGGATGACTGCTTGTCTAGCTTGCTAGCTAAGATTTTTAAAGTATAATCTTGACATGTCCGATTAAAGCTATGGTCAGTCCAATCAAGGCTATGGTAGATCTAATGTGATTTGACGTAATTTTATCTGTGGCCAATGACCTTGAGCCTTCTTGGATGGGCACTTCTAATCTAAATCTAATGCAGCACCCAAGGCATTCTAGCTCTCCCTGTGGGTTTTGCAGTGACGTAGTTAGTGACAGAATACTTAGCCAATTACGGCGCAGCTAGAGAAGATTACCAACCCCTACGCTCTATTTTCCACTGGCTGCCTCTCCACAATAGATAGCACTGAGCTAGGCTGAAATGCCATAATAACATGCAAAACAGGCATAAAAAAAATAAGTTCAGCTCAACAGGCGGGGCTCTGCCAATCAGAAAGAGTTTTTGTTACAAAAGTGCTTATTACAGACCGATATACTACTCCGTTTAATCAGCTGGCCGGGTGGCTGTTGTCATACGATCCCGCAAGGGAAGAAGCTGGATGTGGGGATCCTGGGCTGGCGTGGTTACACTTGGTCTGCTTTTTTGAGGCCGGTTGGACGTACTGCCAAATTCTCTAAAACGACTTATGGTAGAGAAATGAACATTCTCTGGCAACAGCTCTGTTGGACATTCCTGCTGTCAGCATGCCAATTGCACACTCATTCAAAACATGAGACATCTGTGGCACTTTTCTATAATTTAATGTTTTTTGTTTGTCTATCTTTTGTAAGTCTTTCTCTACATGTTTATCTGTGTTTACAACAAGCAATGGGAAGATCTCAGAACAGGGACATTGGGGAATAATAACATATTGTACGGGATACATTTGTACTGTAGGGAAGCCGTCTCTATAGTAATGCAATGTCTCTTTCATAATCATGTGAAACGTCAATTACTATGGAAGTGCTGGGATGTGTATTTCTATGAAAGTTATGTTTAATGTAATTATGATGCAACTATGATGGTGATACGATATGGATTACAATTATTCTCCTGAATATTAAGGCTATACTCACTTCATGTCACACACAGACACTCAACCATGCAAATTGTCTGGGTTATTATTTATTTCACACATTATAGTCTTAACCCTATCCAGACATCATACACACTCGCACTAAATCACATCCACTATCACACATATCAACCTACTCAGATCTACTACACACATAATATCCCGACTCAATTGTCTAACATCTGTGGCATTGGCTCACAGGCAAACAGGCAAGGAAATAAAAAATCTAAAAGCAAACCAAAAGAACATGAGTATAGCCAGTTATAATTGTAACAGCATAGCAGATAATAAGAAAAGACAATCAGTCTTTAAGAAGTTAACTCCTCGACAGTTACTATTTACATCTAGGGTTCCTATAAATTACTTTTACCCATTAAATAAGAGTTTCACCAAAATGTTTAACTACTTACGGAGTGGTGGGGCGCTAGGAGTAAGATTGCAGTACCTATTGCTTCCACTGGATGTCAACAGTCTCTAGACACTGTTTTGATTCTATTTAGATGATCAGGATGGCAATAGAAGAAGAATTAGGAAGTGATCACACAGAAGTCAACAGAAGAGAATGCGCGTTCACCGGCTTGCGCGCGCTGTGGTTTTTTTCCTTTCCTATTGCCCAGTTTATATTCCGCTTGAAATATTATAGTAAATATACATAAAAGTGTTCCTAAGGATACATTATCAATGATGTTTGATTGTTCTTGGACAAGTTTATAGGTATAAGTTGAACGAGTTCACTTCATGTTTCAATGGGCGAGTGGACGCTGTATTTTCTCATCATAACGCACCAACCAAACGGAGATTTATGGATATAATAAATTCACCGGGTAGTGTCGGGAGTGGGGCGCTAGCGCACCACCACTCCCTAAGAGGTTTTAAGGAGCGGTGGTGCGCTAGCGCCCCACTCCCGACACTACCCGGTGAAATGCAAGGCGCCAAATTCAAAATCCAAAAGTTGAATTATTAAACATTCATCAATATACAAGTGTTGCATAGTCATCAAAAGCTCTGCTTCTTGGCAATATCACAGCGTCGTCAGATTTCAAAAAGGCTTTACAGCGAAAGCACCACATTTGATTGTTTGAGGATAGCACCTCACATATTTTTACCATTAGCATAAATTCATAAGCCATCATGGTTCACACATAACACATTTCACAGCGAAAACAAATCAGTTACCTTTTGAAGAAGTTCTGCTGAGGGCATCCCAAGTGTCCAATGAAGACAATCCATGGTTCTTTTGTTAGAAAAAGTAATGTATTATATCCATAAATCTCAGTTTGGTTGGCGCGTTATAATGAGAAAATACAGCGTCGACTCGTCCATTGAAATGTGAAGAGAACTCGTTCAACTTATACCTATAAACTTGTCCAAGAAGAATCAAACATAATTGATAATGTATCCTTAGGAACACTTTTATGTGTATATATAGTATAATATTTCAACCGGAATATAAACTGGGCGATAAGAAAGGAAAAAAACACAGAGCGCGCCAGCCGGGTTCTCCTCTTGTTGACATCTGTGAGGCCACTTCCTAATTCCTCTTCTTCTGCCATTTAAAGCATCTAAACAGAATCAAAACACTTTCTCGAGACTGTTGACATCCAGAGGAAGCAATAGGTACTGCATTCATATGCCCTTATATGGGCATTTTCATAAGGGAGGGGTTCCAAATGAGGCAATGTGTCAAAATCACTTTTTTCAGGACAGAAATTCCTCGGGTTTTCGCCTGCCATATCCGTTCTGTTATACAAACAAAATGTTAACACCTTTAGACACTTCAGAGTGTTTCCTATCCAATGGTACTAAATATGTGCATATCCTATTTTCTGGGCCTGAATGGGAGGCATAAAATATATAAATGAGCTCTCCACAATGAATTTCAATAGAAAACTAGTAAAAATAGACAAGATCCTGCAACCATGTCTATTTATGGAAAAATTACATTGATCAACTTCTTAGTCATATCTCAGTTTACTCACTAACTTATAGCGATTTCTACTCGTTTTTTAAATCATATGAGCAAAAAAGATTTTGCTATATCCGGGATGCTAACCCAGATAAAGATAGTGTGCCCATCTATATAAAGAGTATGAAGTGGGTGGGTGGGTTGAGATTATTAAATATAAAAGCACTAAACCTCTCTAAAAGCTTCAGGTTTTACTTGCACCCAAAATGGTTCTCAAGTAGATTACTAAGAAAAGCTCATCCATTGTTTAAAAATTGCCCTTTTTTGCCTTTGTACAGATTGCCATGTCTCATTTTTGAATAATTTAAAATGACATATTGTTCAAAGTATCTCTCTTTTTCCAAAAAGCATTGCAGAGCTGGTTACAATTTCAATTTCATCCCCCAGAAAAATCAAACAAATATTATGGTTGATAAAATACCTGTATTTATGAAAAATATGTTTGAAATGGGTATATTGTTTTTATATGATATTGGAATGGTGGAGTTGTCTTTCATGGAGTTATTGGAATTGTTTGGGAAGGTCTGCTCAATCCAAGATTGATTACAGTATTACCCCAAAAATGGAGGAGGCAGGTAGCAGCGGGAGGAGGTAGGGAACTGGTCTGTCTGCCCAATTATAAAGGATCAAACTGGCAGAGGAACTAAAATAGCATAAATAGGAAAGTATACCAGCTACATTTGAGGACCAGGATGTTGACAGCTGTGCCATAAAGATGGCAAAATAGCTGGGAAGAGATATTTTATGTATCGATTCCATGGCACAGGGCGTATGAGTTGATATACAAAATGACGCAAGATTCAAGACTTCGTGCCTTTCAGCTAAAATTATTGTACAGAATCCTTGCCACCAGCAAAATTTTGAATATTTGGGGAATACAATCATCACAGCTCTGTAGATTTTGTTGTGAGGATACAGAATCAATAAACCATTTGTTCTGGTATTGCCCTCGGGTAGCCTGTTTCTGGTCTCAGGTTTAAGAATAACTGAAAAAGCATAACATGAATCTAAAATGGACCCTAGAAATAGCATTGTTGTGAGATCTAGAGATACCTGTTCAGTAAAAGGATTTATCTTTAACTCACAATCTGCGGATTCGATTAGATACAGTACCTTCGGAAAGTATTAAAATCCCTTGACTTTTTCCACATTTTGTTAGGTTACAGATTTATTCTTCAATCTACACACAATACCCCATAATGACAAAGCAAAAGAAAAAGTTCATACATACTAATAACAACTTATAAAGGGTTATCAATGATACATGGAAAGTTGCTGTTGTGTAATCCAGTGCCATACTTAGGAATTGTTAAGAATAGTAATGTAAGTACACCCTCGTGAAAATGTATGCACACATGGCATATATTATTAATAGTTCCAGGCCTGAGTGTACAAAACACTACGAACACCTGCTCTTTCCATGACGTGGACTGACCAGGTGAATCCAGGTGAAAGCTATGATCCCTTATTGATGTCCCCTGTTAAATCCACTTCAATCAGTGTAGATGAAGGGGAGGAGACAGGTTAAAGAAGGATTTTTAAGCCTTGAGACAATTGAGACATGGATTGTGTATGAATGTGTACCATTTTAAGAGGGAGAATGGGCAAGACAATGTATTTAAGTGCCTTTGAATGGGGTATGGTGGTAGGTGCCAGGCGCACCGGTTTGTATTAAGAACTGCAACGCTGCTGGGTTTTTCACGCTCAACAGTTTCCTGTGTGTATCAAGAATGGTACACCACCCAAAGGATATCCATCCAACTTGACACAACTGTGAGAAGCATTGGTCAACATGGGCCAGCATCACTGTGGAACGCTTTCAACACCTTGTCGAGTCCATGCCCTGACGAATTGAGGCTGTTCTGAGGGCAAAAGGAGGAGGTGGTGCCACTCAATATCAGGAAGGTGTACCTAATGTTTGGTATGCTCAGTGTATGTTCTACTGTTTTCAGTAGGGATGCAAGGCGTCACTGGTGGTTGGTTAGTACGCCTCACCTCAGTTGACCAATGAGGCCATTCATGGTCACTGAACACTCTACAAACATTCACGGTATAGGTGCATCTGAAATGGCACCCTATTCCCTAAAGAGTGCACTACTTTTGACCAGGGCCCGTAGGGGTATTGGGAATAGGGTGCAATTTGCTATGCACCTACAGCTCTGTTCTCGTTTCATTAGATAATATGTATTGAACAAATATTAGGCTAGGCTTGATGTGTACATTCATTTCCACAGCTTGTACTGCCAGTGTATGCGGTGTATACAGTGTGTCATAACAAGTGACTCTTTCACAGCCCATCTTGTGTGTGTGTTTGACGCCCATTCACATCAGGCTAATGATTGTTTGTGGGGTTGTCATTGTCTTCGCGACACTTGTGCCACCCTCCCTCCTTTCAAATACAAATACTGGAAAACTATTCAACGCAAGTTTCTTGTCAGATCTGATGGTACTGTAGCCTATTTAGTCTACATTTCTTCATTTTATTTTCTGGAGGAGTGTCAGGTCTACCGTTCCTCTACCCAGAATTCTCTCTCCCTGTCTCACTGTCTCTCTGTCTCTCTCTTTCTCTGTGTGTGTCCTTCCTTTCTGGGCCCATGTGGCTGAAACCCAGCAGGCCGGAAAATCGGTTTTATACAGATGACAGGCAAGGTCAGAGGGAGAGACAGGGAGATACAGAGAGAAAGGCTGAAAGAGAGAACATGAGAGGGGGAGAAAGACTGAACCAGAGAAACAACTTGTTCTTTACCCCTTCTTCCCTCACTGCCACTGCAGCCTTCCCTCTTTCCATCCATGCTGCCATCCATCACTTGACTGAGGTTAAATTTAAATACAATCCAGTCAGTGGCTGGCCGTTGGCCTGGCACCCAGACAACACACAGATTACTGGCACAGGGAAGACTGTCAAGCCATCTTGACCAGGGAAGACTGTCAAGCCATCTTGACCAGGGAAGACTGTCAAGCCATCTTGACCAGGGAAGACTGTCAAGCCATCTTGACCAGGGAAGACTGTCAAGCCATCTTGACCAGGGAAGACTGTCAAGCCATCTTGACCAGGGAAGGCTGTCAAGCCATCTTGACCAGGGAAGGCTGTCAAGCCATCTTGACCAGGGAAGGCTGTCAAGCCATCTTGACCAGGGAAGGCTGTCAAGCCATCCGGACCAGGGAAGGCTGTCAAGCCATCCGGACCAGGGAAGGCTGTCAAGCCATCCGGACCAGGGAAGGCTGTCAAGCAATTCTTGATGATAGAGTAATACTAATCAATCATTCCTCATATCACTCAGCCAGCCAGTCCTGTGTACCGTAGTCCTGGATGTGATGTCTCTCTGTGTCGCAAATGGCAGTTATTCCCTAGAGTATTACTTTTGAAAAGTGCAGGACCCTATGAGTTCTGGTCAAAAGTAGTGGACTATTCATGGGTTGCACCTCCGTCACTCTGTCGCATCATTGCCATTGTTGTCAACATTCTACAGATGCCCCAGCATATGATGTCTGACTGATGGTTAATGCTAAGTCTTTCTGAACGGGGGCTAATAACTGTTTATTCAAATTTACACTATAGTTGCCTGGAAATACGATGGCATTGCTAAAGTAGACAAATAATTAGTAGACAATTTATGTAATCAATTTTACTTTAGACATATGGCAATGTTGAGCATGAGCTATCAAAGTTGCTCAGAAGTAGCTAATGCTAATGTTAGCTAGCAAAAATGTCAGCGCTCTACCTTCAATCTTAGCTAGCTAGCTAAAGTTATAATTAACCTAAAGTCAAATTGGAGTCATTGTGGTCACAGACTCTGTCTGACCCACTGGGCTGGGAGTGTAAATAATAGCCATATTGTGTGTGTGCATGTGGCCATGTATGTGTAATGGATAACCTTGTGGCTGCTTAAATGGTGTCAGCGGTGTTATGGCTCTTTGTGGATGATAATGTGTGTTGTGTCCTTAGTGACTTTGACAGGCCTAGCTTTTAGAATCCAGAGAGTGTGGGAAGGGGGTAGTGGAGAGGAGGTGAAAGAGAGGATACCTAGACAGTTGCATTCAACCAAAATGTGTCTCCCTTGGAATCAGAGAGGTGTGGGGGGCTGCCTTAATTGACGTCATCGGCGCCCAGGGAGCAGTTGTTGTTGTTGGGGGTTAACTGCCTTGCTCAAGGGCAGAACAGCAGATTTTTTTTTACCTTCCCAGCTTATGGATTCGAACCAGCGACCTTTTGGTTATTGGTCCAACGCTCTTAATTGCTAGGCTACCTGCTGCAGGGAAAGAGAGAGAGGTAGTGGTGTTTTAGAGATAGAGAAGTGGAGAGAGATTAAAGTGGTGGTTACAGAGGCAGAAAGAGAAAAATGTGGAGACTTTTTGAGAGAGAGGTGAGACAGCGTGCAATTTCATTATGTCCGCTGTAGCCCATACAGTGCTAACCAAATATGGAGTGTTCCCCACTCACACACCACTCACCTCAAATTACCTTACCTTTAATGTCTGGTATTACTACACTCCTGCAATGCAACCCTTCCCAATTTCAACCATCACCATCATTATCCTAATTTCTTGAGAGGGTAAAGAGGAGAGCGTTTTTCTGCCCCTGAAATTAAGTGGGATCTTTCACTGTGTATAGATGGGCCCTCCACAATTATCAAAGAGAGATTTGATACTTGAGGGACTGAAGTGTTTTGGATGGAAACCCCATGAATGATTGATACAAGAAGGGAGAGAGAAAGAGAGGGGTTTAAAATCTTCCAGCTCAGAAGCTATCAATTATTTAACACTCTCCTTGTGTTCTGGTAGCACACGAAAGATCAGTCACCATTTTGAAATCTCCAGTTGATAATATCTGTCAAAGGAATTAGTACTTTGTAGTACTGCTTTGTAAAAGTCTTAATTTTGCCCATGGCGGGAATGTTTAGTGCAGTTTTTGAAATAGTTTGAGTCTCTGGCTGCAGCAGTTTTTCCCTGACATATTTTCTTGTTATTTGAGAAAATGTTTCATTTTTAAAGCTTGTTGATGCTGATCCAGTCTGAGTCATCTGAACTCTCCAGTCCTGTTCTGTTCTGTTCTCTCGCTCTCTCTTTGTCTCTTCCTCTCTTTTTCTCTTCCTCCCTCACTCTCTGTCTCTCTGCTGCCCTTTTCCTCTGCCATCCACCAGGTATGATTCTCTTGCAGTGAATTCACAGAGACACACAGTAGAGTATTAACAACACAGATGTTGACCTCTGGTAAACTCAATGGCTGCTTCTCAAGACCAGTGGTTCTCAAAGTTTCTTGGATCATGCATGCCCAATCACATTTTGCTCTGCCCAAAGTAGTCAACGTCTTCAACCTGGCAATGCCCACTTCCACTGCATCCTCTGCTGGACAGCAGGTTAGTTAGTTTTGCCGAAGAAGAGATCACAAACCGTGTTGGTCTGTCGGACTGTCACTGTATACAGATACTGTCACTGTATGATGAAATGGACGTGTAGCATCATGTCTATAGAGACACTGAGCATTAACGCTCAGATATGGATAACTCACATTTCCACTCAAATCCACCATTAGACATCTCTCTTTCAATGCACAATTTATGTACTCCATAGATCTCCAGTCATGATGGGTCCCTGAGTGGCTGGATGTTGTGGTGGAGTAGTTTCATATCGGGTTGTGTGTGCGTGTCGGTGAAGCATTGGCTCTGTGGCGCAAGGGGAGATTCCGTGAGCTGAGCTGAAAAGCCTTCAGGGCCTCCGTGTCCCTATAATGCTTATGTCAGTCAGTCAGACAGTCAGAGGAGGGGAGGGGAGGAGATTCTCTCCTTCCACATCACAGATCTGATCTGCGTGTGGTTGGGGGAATCAGCATCTCTATAGACTCTGGCATTTTTCCCCTTAAGTGCCCCAGGGCTGCCAGAGGCAAACACAAGACCTCTCCTGATGTTTGAAAAGGTTGTAGATCTTTCTGTATTAAAGGCTCTTGCTGGCTGTTGTTACATTTACAAATGAACAGATGATGTTGTAGAACTGGCTTCAGAACAGTTAAATAAAGGGTAAATAAAAAATAACAGAAGTTGATGCTTCCGTCCAGTCCCCAGGCTATGACATCATTAGTATAAGTCCTCAATCAGAGCCAACTGTTAGGATCACCCGGTGACATCATCAGTATGAGTCACCCACCAGAGCCACACAGAGCAGAGTGCTGTATGTCTGTCATCACACAACACACAGACTGTACACAGTATGACAGCTCTGTGTGTCTTGTCTGTGTGTGTTCACCGTGAGGTTGGTGCAGCTGTAGGTCTCCAGGAGAGCTGTAAGGACTTGCCAATATGTTCATATTATCTCTGCAGGCATTTCCGCACACTAATGGCCACCTCCCAAGTGATGAAACTGAGAGGAAACCGCTTTTGTGAACAGCCACAACGGTTTTGGTGTGTGCACTTCTGCCCTGAGTTGAGAGACACACACACACACACACACACACACACACACACACACACACACACACACATCAACGTGTAGAGACAACAATAAATATATAATGTAGACTGGCAGAAAGGAGAGGAAACCCCTATGCTTTAAATTAATCATGATTTGAGGTTGTTAGGGACAACACTGAATGATCCTGTAGCTTTTCAAAGGAGAGAATCTGTTCTCAGTTTTCAGATATACTGACTATTGCTGCTTCTGCATATGTGAGCACGGTAAAACAACCAATTAGCAACACAAAGCAACATATTAACTTTAGACAGTAGGTGAGATCTGGTCTCCTCTGATCTGGTCCCTTCAAATCATCAAATCAAATGTATTTATAAAGCCCTTCTTACATCAGCTGATGTCACAGAGTGCTGTACAGAAACCCAACCTAAAACCCCAAACAGCAAGCAATGCAGGTGTAAAAGCACAGTGGCTAGGAAAAACTCCCTAGAAAGGCCAAAACCTAGGAAGAAACCTAGAGAGGAACCAGGCTGTGAGGGGTGGCCAGTCCTCTTCTGGCTGTGCCGGGTGCAGATTATAACAGAACATGGACAAGATTTTAAAATGTTCATAAAACAGGCAGAACAGTTGAAACTGGAGAAGCAGCATGGCCAGGTGGACTTGGGACATCAAGGAGTCATCAGGCCAGGTAGGCCTTGAGGAATGGTCCTAATGCTCAGGTCCCCTCTGATCTGGTCCCCTCTTCAGTTTCCCCTAGCTCCTTGTTCTCTCTGGCGGGAGCTGAAAATGTATGCAGCAAACAGGCATTGCTTAAGGGCCACTCTCCCCAGACCACTACACACTGAACAAGATCTGTGTGTGCGTGCGTGCGGCAGCTCTAATGAGAGTTGAGAGGTAGCTGAGGTGGTAATAGCCTCGCGTAATGACAGCAGGGGAGTAGATTCCACCACACCACTCCCTCTGTGTAAATAATGAACCAATCGGATGTACAGAATGAGGAGAAGAAAGGAAGGATGATGGCAGAAGAGGTGTGCTCGCTTGCTTACGCCAGTTCTCCCTCTGACCCCGTACTCTGTTTGTTTTCAGGTTGAGATTTTGAGGAGTCATCAGACAAAGTTATTGAAAAGGCCCATTACCTGCCTGGGTAGGATAGGAGGATAAGGAAGGATAGGATAGGAGGATAAGAAAGGAAGGGTAGGATAAGAGGATAAGGAAGGATAGGATAGGAGGATATGGAAGGATAGGAGGATAAGGAAGGATAGGATAAGGAAGGATAGGAGGATAAGGAAGGATAGGAGGATAAGGAAGGATAGGATAGGAGGATAAGGAAGGGTAGGATAGGAGGATAAGGAAGGATTGGATAGGAGGATAAGGGAGGATAGGTAGGATAAGGAAGGAAGGAAGGATAGGTAGGATAAGGAAGGAAGGAAGGATAGGTAGGATAAGGAAGGAAGGATAGGAGGATAAGGAAGGATAGGTGGATATGGAAGGATAGGATAGGTGGATAAGGAAGGGTAGGATAGGAGGATAGGATAGGTAGGAAAGGAGGATAAGGAAGGCATCAGCAGTAACACACACTCATCAGTAATCCTCAGGCTCGGCTGCGCGCGCACGCACACAGACAGACAGACACACAGACACAAAACAGGCTGGTCTTGCTGTAATAACCCTGCTGAGGATGAAGGGTTTGTGTGTTAGTGCGTGCGTTAGTGCGTGTGTGCACAAAGTAGTGGTGCTGAAGGTGCTGCAGCACCCCCTGATAAATTGAAATAATTTAGCCAAAATTAGGCTAAAGTATTCAAATAAATAAGTATTCAAAATGATATTAGTCATGTCTGAACATCATTCAAAATACTACATGAGAGAGCATAATTTAGCGACAGGATCAATAGCTTCTATAAAAATAGCTGTGGATGAAGTTTTATCACTTTGGGCAGCACGCGCACCAAGTATAGAAAATCTTTTAGAGTTGTGGCCATGAACATATCCATAGAAAGGTTTTTGAACCTCTGGAAATGTGAAAGTTAAACTCTTGGGTCACTAGCAATGGCTGCCAGTCCTGACTTGAATAGGAACTGGCATCTATGGATTATGTTTCTATAGTTAGTGTCAGTTTGCCATTCGCATATTTCTAAATATAATCATGAGAAAAATGCCTACTGCTGAAAAGAGAAGACTGATCTGTCCGTAGAAAAAAAAAGAAAAAAAACTAAACTGTTTTTCAAAGTAGCTTATCTTGAGATAGGGTATTGGCATTGGAATATCGGCCATCACCGGTGAGTAACCTAGGCTTAATCTTCATCGTTGGGTGAGTCAGTGCCACTGGAAAATGTAATTAGTAGCCTACTGTAGCCTAAAATATACAGTATATCAGTGGTGGTCGGTGCTGTTTAAGATGGAGGACGATTATTTGCATCTAGCTGATCTAGGGTGTAATCATTAGTTCTACAGTTGCAAACGAGTTTCTTTTGGACAAATTCAGGTTTGTTTATCCCCATTTGGTTCCGCTTGCTTCCGTTTAAGAAAAGTTTGTCAATACAATCGGTGGAATGAATACACCCCTGATCACAGGCAAACACAGCTCACTCTTTTATAGCAGCCACATACAGTGAGGGAAAAAAGTATTTGATCCCCTGCTGATTTTGTAAGTTTGCCCACTGACAAAGAAATTATCAGTCTATAATTTTAATGGTAGGTTTATTTGAACAGTGAGAGACAGAATAACTGCAGTGCTAGCTATCTGTAGCTTATTCTTTCAGTACTAAATTAATTATTTGATTGTGTGGACATGATCGTTCATGCTGCAAGAGCTCTGATAGGTTGGAGGACGTCCTCCAGAAGTTGTCATAATTACTATTTAAGTCTATGGAAGGGGGTGAGAACCATGATCCTCCAAGGTTTTGTTTTGAAGTCAATGTACCAAGAGGAGGACGGAAACTAGCTGTCCTCCGGTTACACAATTGTGTTACCCTACAGAGTGCTGTTGAGTCTACTGTAGACTTTCATTGCAAAACAGTGTGTTTTAGTTAATTATTTGGTGACGTAATATATAGTATAGTTTTATCTATACTGAAATAAATGAAATGTGTAATGTGAGCTGAAGTAAAAGATCCCAGAAGTGTTCCAGACACACAGAAAGCTTATTTTTCTAAAATTTTGTGCACATATTTTTTTTTACATCCCTCTTAGTGAGCATTTCTCGTTTGCCAAGAGAATCCATCCACCTGACAGGTGTGGCTTATCAAGAAGCTGATTAAACAGCATGGTCATTTCACAGGTGCACTTTGTGCTGGGAACAATAAAAGGCCACTAAAATGTGCAGTTTTGTCACACAACACAATCGCAACAGATGCCTGAAGTTTTGATGGTGTGTGCAATAGGCATGCTGACTCCAGGAATGCCCACCAGAGCTGTTGCCAGAGAATTGAATGTTCATTACTGTACCATAAGCCGCCTCCAATGTCGTTTTAGAGAATTTGGCAGTACGTCCAACCGGCTTCACAACCGCAGATTACTGGCTCCCCACCAACCACGCCAGCCGATGACCTCCACATCCGCCTTCTTTATCTGCGGGATCATCTGACAGATGATGAAACACAGGAGTATTTGTAATACATTTTGTGTAGAGAAACTCATTCTAATTGGCTGGGCCTGGCTCCCCAGTGGGTGGGCCTACTGGGGAGCCACCCACTGGGCCAGTTTCATTTTTATGAAATGCACTGAGGAGAATGGTCCTCCCCTTCCTCCACTGCAGTATATACAGCATATATATTTGTACAACTGGTGGTTTGGTATTCCCATTGTTAGAGCCTATGCTGCCCATGAGATACTAGACCAGGGCTCCCCAACTCTGTTCCTGGAGAGCCCTGGTCCCCAGTTGTAACAAACCTGATTCAGCTCATCAACCAGCTAATTATTAGAATCAGGTGCGCTAAATGATTGTTGGAGTGAACCTGCAGGACAGTAAACTCTCCAGGAACAGGGTTTGAGAGCCCTGTACTAGACAACATATACATGGCCAGTACATTCATAAAAAGTACCATTGTTTGCATCGTTACCTAGCATGTGTCTTCATTGGCCTGGGCTATTGTTTGCGTTCATGTCCAGGTTGTTTTTATTGCACTCAGTTTGTCACTGTCAGAGTAGCTACTCATTTTGGTCATTTGTGTGGTATATATATAAAAAAAAGAGACTAGAATTACATTAAATGCGTTTTTATAAAGCAATATTTTTCCCTGACTCTGCGTGTGTGTGTGTGTGTCCACCCGCTATTACCTCTCAGTTCACCTGAATCTCCATCTGTATATCTAATCACATGGCCAGGCTATGGCACAGGGGGAACACGCTATGTAAGTACACCGGTGGCAGTAACCGTAGTGAAACTAGACTGGTGGCGCACAGTGTTTCACCACCGTGGTGACGGTTGACGGAACTCACTGATCAGAGAGGGGGAGATGGAGACAGAGAGAGAGAATGGGATGCAAAGGGCTGTGATTTGGGTTTACAGTGCATTCGGAAAGTAATCAGATCCCTTTACTTTTTCAACATGTTGTTACGTTACAGGCTTATTATAACATTTATTAAATAGGTTTGTCCTCCTCAATCTACACACAATACCCCATAATGACAAAGCAAAAACAGTTTTTTAGAGATTTTTGCAAATTTATAAAATAAATTAAACGGAAATATTACACCTACAGACCCTTTACTCAGTACTTTTTTGAATCACCTTTGGCAGTGATTACAGCCCAGAGTCTTCTTGGGTATGACGCTACAAGCTTGGCACGCCTGTATTTGGGAAGTTTCTCCCATTCTTCTCTGCAGATCCTCCCAAGCTCTGTCAGGTTGGATGGTTAGCGTCGCTGCACAGCTATTTTCAGGTCAGATGTTAGTTCGGGTTCAAGTCCGGGCTCTGGCCAGGCCACTCAAGGACATTCAGAGACTTGTCCCGAAGTCACTCCTGCGTTGTCTTGGCTGTGTGCTTAGGGTAGTTATCCTGTTGAAAAGTGAACCTTCGCACCAGTCTTTGGTCTTCGCACCCATCATGCTGTGGGGGATGTTTTTCAGTGGCAGGGACTGGGGCACTAGTCAGGTTTGAGGGAAAGATGAACGGATGAATTCCCCCAGTCCCTGCCGCTGAAAAACATCCCCACAGCATGATGGGTGCGAGACCTCAGACTGGTGCGAAGGTTCGACTTCCAAACATCCCCACAGCATGATGCTGCCACCACCATGCTTCATTGTAGGTATGGTGCCAGGTTTGCTCCAGACCTGACGCTTGGCATTCAGGCCAAAGAGTTTAATCTTGGTTTCATCAGACCAGAGAATGTAGTTTCTGATGGTCTGACTGTCTTTTAGGTGCCTTTTGGCAATCTCCCAAGTGGGCTTCTTTCTGGCCACTCTACCATAAAGGCCTGATTTGTGGAGTGCTGCAGAGAAGGTTCTCCTATCTCCACAAATGTACTCTGGAGCTCTGCCAGAGTGACCATCGGGTTCTTGTTCACCTCCCTGACCAAGGCCCTTCTCCCCCGATTGCTCAGTTTGGCTGGGCGGCCAGCCCAAGGAAGAATCTTGGAGGTTCCAAACTTCTTCCATTTGTTGGTCCCCGTTCCCCAGATCTGTGCCTCAACACAATCATGTCTCGGAGCTCTACTGACAATTCCTTCGACCTCATGGCTTGGTTTTTGTTCTGACATGCACTGTCAACTGTGGGACCTTTTATATATATTCCAAATAAATGCAATTCATTGAACATGATCACAGGTGGACTTCAATCAAGTTGTTGAAACATCTCAAGGATGATCAATGGAAACAGGATGCACCTGAGTTCAATTTCGAGTCTCATAGCAATGGGTCTGAATACTTCTGTAAATAAGGTATTTCTGTTTGTTTTTTTAAATGTGCAAACATTTTCACTTTGTCATTATGGGGTATTGTGTGTAGATTGATGATTTTTTAAATTTATTTAATCTATTTCAGAATAAGGCTGTAACGTTACAAAAAGTGAAGGGTCTCAATACTTTCCGAATGCACTGTATATTGGTTGTGTCCCAAATGGCACCCTATTCCCTCTCTAGTGGACCACTGATGTTCAGCACATATCTGCCTGATGACACTTCTTTGCATTATGGGTAATTATCATAATGGGTGTCTGTTTTACTTACTTAGAGACAAGCACAGAATAGAGCTATGTTTCTCTCTCCTCATCTACTCTGAAGATCACAATGACGCCCTAAAAAGAACAGTTCTTTCTCTGGAGTGTGTGATTGCTCACTCGCACGCACGCACGCACTTACACACACACACACACACACACACACACACACACACACACACAGCAGATCTGAAGTGTGTGAGTCCTCATCAGACATTTGTGATATTAGCTACTGATTCCTATTCTTGTCAGAACATTATCAATCAATCACATTTATTTATAAAGCCCTTTTTACATCTGCAGATGTCATAAAGTGCTATACAGAAACCCAGCCTAAACCCCCAAACAGCAAGCAATGCAGATGTAGAAGCACGGTGGTTAGGAAAAACTCCCTAAAAGGCAGGAACCTAGGAAGAAACCTAGAGAGGAACCAGGCTCTGAGGGGTGGCAAGTTCTCTTCTAGCTGTGTCGAGAGAGTACATTATAAGAGTACATGGCCATTAAGGCCAGGTCGTTCTTCAAGATTCTCAAACGTCCATAGATGACCAACAGGTTCAAATAATAATCACAGTGTTTATAGACGGTGCAACAGGTCAGCACCTCAGGAGTAAATGTCAGTTTGCTTTTCATAACTGATCATTCAGAGGTTGAGACAGCAGGTGCGGTACAGAGAGAAGAGGAGGGAAAGAGTGAGCGAGGGAGAGAGAGGGTCCAAACAACATGATATTAGCTACTGATTCCTATTCTTTTCAACATTGCTATGACTCATTCTGAATCAATGGAGAAACATACTTCCCATTCACCTTCTGAAGACGTCACTGATGACATGAACTGTGTGTGTGGGGGTGGGTGGAATGGTGTTTCCATGTTTATAATATAGAATGGTTTGTTTTAACAGTTCTCTGTCGCTCTGATGCGTGTGACCTTTCAAGACTATCTGCTGGTGATGATGATTAGGAGGAATCCATAGGGCCGTTACGGTCTGCTATACAGCATTTTCTGGGTTATTACATTTTATATTTTATTAGATAATATTATTTGGACAAAATAGCTGTTAATGTCTAATTGGGTATTGAATGATTTGATTACTAATCATTTCTAATAATTCCTCAGTTTGAGGACAATTCTACCCCTACAGATTGAAAATTACTATATAGCCTAGATCAGTATAGATAAGGGGACAGACAGTTTCAACACATTTACTCCACATTTGTTGTGGTACAGCCTGAATTCAAAATTGATAAAAAAAAAAAAATCTCACCCTTCTACACACACTACCCCATAATGACAGTGAAAACATGTTTTCTTTTTTTTCATTGAAAATGAAATACAGAAATATCTGACTTTAAGTATTCACACCCGAGTCCATACTTTGTAGAAGCACCTTTGGCAGCGATTTAAAGCTGTGAGTTTCTTAGAGCTTTCAACACCTGGATTGTGTAACATTTGCCCAAATTCTTCAAGCTCTGTCAAATTGGTTGTTAATTATTGCTAGACAACCATTTTCAGGTCTTGCCATAGATTTTCAAGTAGATTTAAGTCAAAACTGTAACTCGGCCACTCAGGAACATTCACTGTCTTCTTGTTAAGCAACTCCAGTGTAGATTTGGCCTTGTGTTTTAGGTTGTTGTCCTCCTGAAAGGTGAATTCATCTCCCAGTGTCTGGTGGAAAGCAGACTGAACCAGGTTTTTCTCTAGTGTTTTTTCTTGTGCTTAGCTTCTTTTTTATCCTTAAAAGCATACCCATAACATTTTGCAGCCACCGCTATGCTTACTGGAGTGTGACACTCAGTAATGTGTTGTAATTTATTTATTTATTTAATTTTACCTTTATTTAACTAGGCAAGTCAGTTAAGAACAAATTCTTATTTACAATGACTGCCTAGGAACAGTGGGTTAACAGCCTTGTTCAGGGGCAGAATGACAGATTTTTACCTTGTCAGCTCGGGGATTTGATCTAGCAACCTTTCGGTTACTGGCCCAACGCTCTAACCACTAGGCTACCTGCCGCCCACTAACCACTAGGCTACCTGCCGCCCACTAACCACTAGGCTACCTGCCGCCCACTAACCACTAGGCTACCTGCCGCCCACTAACCACTAGGCTACCTGCCGCCCCCTAACCACTAGGCTACCTCAAGCCCCCTAACCACTAGGCTACCTGCCGCCCCCTAACCACTAGGCTACCTGCCGCCCCCTAACCACTAGGCTACCTGCCGCCCCCTAACCACTAGGCTACCTGCCGCCCCCTAACCACTAGGCTACCTGCCGCCCCCTAACCACTAGGCTACCTGCCGCCCCCTAACCACTAGGCTACCTGCCGCCCCCTAACCACTAGGCTACCTGCCGCCCCACCATCCATGCTCAAGTTAAACAATATTATTGCACAGAGTCCATGCAACTTATTATGTGACTTGTTAAGCAATGTTTAGTCCTGAACTTATTTAGGGTTGCCATAACAAAGGGGTTGAATACTTATTGACTCAAGACATTTCAGATTTTAGTTTTTAATACCACATTGACATAACAGTGTATTATGTGTAGGCCAGTGACCCAAAATGTATCAAATATAACCCCCTCCCGTGTGAATGTGAACTGAGAGGTAATAGTGGATGGAGACACACACACACACACACAAAAAGCAAAAACAGACTCCTCCAAACCACCATGATTGCATTCCACAACTATTTCCCCCCTCTATGAACATGAGCTCTCCACAACTCCTCTCCCTTTTCATGTACAAGTCACCAGCTGCCTGCTCTTTAGATTGATAGATAGGTACAGGGCCTTCAGAAAGTATTCACACCCCTTGACTTTTTCCACATGTTGTTTTACAGCCTGAATTTAAAATTGATTCAATTGAGATGTTTTGTCACTGACCTACACACAATACCCCATAATGTCAAAGTGGAATTATGTTTACAAATTAATAAAAAATAATTAGCTGAAATATCTTGAGCCAATAAGTATTCATCCCCTTTGTTACGGCAAGCCTACATAATGTATATTCAGGAGTATAAATGTGCTTAATAAGTTGCATGGACTCACTCTGTGTGCAATAATAGTGTTTAACATGATTTTTGAATTACTACCTCATCTCTGTACCCAACTTACTACCTCATCTCTGCACCCATCTCTGTCCCTCAGTCAAGCAGTGCATTTCAAACACAGATTTAACCACAAAGACCAGGGAGATTTTCCAATGCCTCGCCCGCATCCAATGACGTAAGGCCATCCCAAGTCTCCAGCACATATCTCACCAAAACAATATTTGTGTTTTGGCCTGTCCTGCGAGGATCTGACCTGAACAGGATCACAGAGGTCTTGAGGCAGTGTTGGTATAGTAGGAGGGAAAGTAAGGTTGTGCCATATTCACAAAGCATCTGAGACCAGGAGTGCTGGTCTAGGATCAAGTCCCCCCTGTCCATATGGGTAATAAAAAAACAAAACAGGCATTGAATAACCCTTTGAGCATGGTAAAGTTATTCATAACACTTTGGCTGCTCAAGGGAACATTGGTGGTAGGTGGCACTTGAGATATTGATGACAGCAACCCTCCGGATGCCAGTTCACTCCTACCCAATCTTTTCCCTCGTCACCAGTGTGATTTTGAACCGGCAACCCTCCGGTTGCTGGCCCGCTTCTTTAACCTCGAGGCTACTGACGCCCGTTAGAATAAACGATCTGGGAGAACAGAGACCTCTCTGGGAATATCTAAAATGTCTTCCACATATCAACATCAAACAGCAGGAGGGAGGAGGAAGGAAGGACAGAAGGTAAATGGTAGTTTCAAGGTTGGCGTGATAATATGTATGACGACTTTCAATGACAACGCTTCAGGTAGAAGATGCCTATGCGGTGAGTAGTCAGTAGTAGCACTCGAACCCTTTAAATGATTCATGATATTGTACCAAATTACTGGTGTGTAATTTGCTGCTCTTTGAAAATGATATTGACTTTGTAATCCTACAAGATGTTATCATGTGTTCCCTTTATACTCCAGACAAGACAGTGTAAGTGCTTGAAAATGAAATCAAAAAGAAAAGTCTAACCAGGGAATAGCGTGATAATGAGCACAACTACTTGGTAAACGACTGCAGAAATATGTGCAGAAGTAGAGGAGGACGGGGGATGGTTGAAACTGCGCACTCTAGATTTGTAGCTATAGTTACTGTGACAACCAACTGTATATGACCAGGACCTGTATTCATAAACCGTCTCAGTGCTGATCTAGGATCAGTTTAGCCTTTTAGAGAATAATGAATGTGACTCACCACCTGGATTCGGTCTTATGTAGCAAAATTTGAATTTGTGTTTTTTACAATGGATAAAAGTAGAGACTCAGAGCTATGAAATGGTATATTATACACTGCATTTGAGGAACAATGGGAAAGTAATTCTGCTCTGAATGTTGATCAACTTGTAAACTCACTTTTGAGAAAATGGCCTTTGAATGTTTTGGTATCTAGTGAAGAGCTCCTCTTTGTCTGCACCCATTCAGCATCGTTCACACCCTCTTAAGCTTTAGCCCTACCCATCTTGTTGCTCTCTTGGAGCACACACTTGGCGCTCTGGCCGATGATTTGTTTACCTATGGATAACATTAAAACAGCCTAACTAGCTCTGCTGACAACAATTTCGTTATGCTTTTTTTTTTTCAGACGTTTACTGACACCAGCCATATTCAACGGTTTTTGTACACACGTCAAGTAACGTTAGCTAACGAGCCAGCCAGCTAACGTTAGCTAGTTAAACAACAATGAACACAGTGCCAAATCATGTCGTTACTACCCTGCATGAATACGGCCCTGGGATATGAATAATAACGTCAGATAGGGGAGCCAGCCAGCTAACATTAGCTAGCTAGCTAACAGTACACTTTGAAATTAAACCACTTTCTGTCAAAATTAGAAACGTGTAATATCTGAAAATGTAGCTAGCTAACGCTAGACTATCCTACCTGTATACATCATCATGCATGATGGACGCGTCTCCCTCTCAGGATAGACATACCACGTTTGCCCTTAGTTCGAAGATATAATCCGGAGACAGGTGTTTTCTCCATCTCTTTAGCTATCATACTCTAATTCCACTCATTTCAGAACTTGATCCTCCAGAAAGTGGAGAGCAACACTTATGCAGCTCCACTACACAATCATTTTTTTTTAAAAGCCGCGTTCAACAAGATTACTAACACAGACTGACCAGCTCAAATGGACAGAAGCCGTCAATATGGCAGACCAATCCGAACTCATCTCTCGGCATGTCGAGCCCACTCATTATCTCAGCCAATGAGATAAACAATGCCATTTATATAATGTTTACATATCCTACATTACTCATCTCATATATATATATATATATATATATATATGTGTATATACTGTACTCCATACCATCTACTGCATCTTGCCTATGCCGGTCAGTCATCGCTCATCCATATATTTATATGTACATACTCGTATTCATTCCTTTACTCTTGTGTGTATAAGGTAGTTGTTGTGAATTTGTTAGATTACTTGTTAGATACTACTGCATGGTCGGAACTAGAAGCACAAGCATTTCGCTACACTCGCATTAACATCTGCTAACCATGTGTATGTGACAAATAAAATTTGATTTGATTTATGGCTAGTGGGAAGGTTGCGACATTTTCTGTGGCTTAACCAACAAGGCTCGTAATTTTAACAATTGTATTCATATTTACAGATGGCATAGAAGTTTGTTATTAAGGCACATGAAAGTTCATGTTCGAGAAGGCATTTCTGACAAACTTATTTTGATAAAAACATATTTTTTTACGTTCAAACGGTTCTCCTGTGAAGCCGTGACTTGCGACATACGCCTAGTTTCCTGAATCGGGTCACATATGACCATATGGACCGAGGGGACTTGATCCTAGACCAGCACTCCTGGTCTCAGATGCTTTGTGAATATGGCACAACCTTACTTTCCCTCCTACTATACCAACACTGCCTCAAGACGTCTTTGTGTTCCTGTTCAGGTCAGATGCTCGCAGGGCTGGCCAAAACACAAATATTGTTTTGGTGAGATATGTGCTAGAGATTTGGGATGGCCTTACGTCATTGGATGCGGGCACTTGCAGGGGTTGGAGCTAGTCTCAGGAGGGTGGGCAGCTGAACCAGAGTCGTACACAACAGCAGCAGGACCTCCCAACCCCTCAATGTTGACAATGTTGACATTGAGGGAGGAAATAACAGATCATGATATTGTGGAAGAGAGAGGGAACGCGAGAGAGGGAGCGAGGGAACGAGGGAACGAGAAAGCAAGAGGGAGTGTGTGAAGTAAGAGGGAGAGAGAGAAATAAACAGAGGGAGAGTCAACGGTTCAACACTTGAGTTGTTTGTTGTGGGTAATGGTATTCCTGTTGCTAATTTCCTCCAGATAAGCATCACACTATCAGACGGCTCCTAGTAAAGTGTTTTATCTCCACCACAGGAAAATGGTTTCTTTCTCTCTCCCTCGCTGTGAATTGATTTCAGAGGGAGGCCTCGCTATACCGCATCAAACACACACACACACACACACACACACACACACACACACACACACACACACGCGCTATCTTGGTTTAAATTGTCACTCAGTTTTCTATTTGCATAGAGATGATTACTTCTCTGAGGCTTAGCTATCTGTCTCTCTACCTTTGTCTGGGGTATTGGAAGGGATGAAGGGCAGAATTATTTGCCTGTCTTCTCTCTTACTGTTGTTTGCACTGGTGTTGGATGGGGCCATTGATTTTCATTCTCTCCCTCCCTTCTTTCTCTCCCGCTCTCTCTCGCTCTCTGGTGTAACAGTTGATGAGTGGTGTTCAGGCGCCCAGGGACAACCCTGCTTGTTTTAAGGAGATGAGCTGTTCGGCTTTATAGCCCTGCTGGCTCCCCAGACAACTGATGATAAGGAGGTGTGTGTGTGTGTGTGTGTGTGTGTGTGTGTGTGTGTGTGTGTGTGCATGCTTGTGCGTGCCTGTGGCTTGTGTGTATTAAGAGGAGTTAGTAGAAGCCTCTTCTGTCCAGGATTCCCCACAGTAGGCCTAAGGTAAAGGTTATGGTTTTAAGAGCTTTGAACAGACAAGCTTTTGCTTTGTCATCACAGCCTACAGGATCACTGTAAAGACTCAGAACATTGGTTTACATATGTAACAATTAACATTTTACATGGTTAGAAGTGGATGTTATTACTAGTAGATATACACTGCTCAAAAAAATAAAGGGAACACTAAAATAACACATCATAGATCTGAATGAATGAAATAATCTTATTAAATACTTTTTTCTTTACATAGTTGAATGTGCTGACAACAAAATTGGCATGCTCCTGATGAGGTGGCGGATGGTCTCCTGAGGGATCTCCTCCCAGACCTGGACTAAAGCATCCGCCAACTCCTGGACAGTCTGTGGTGCAACGTGGCGTTGGTGGATGGAGCGAGACATGATGTCCCAGATGTGCTCAATTGGATTCAGGTCTGGGGAACGGGCGGGCCAGTCCTTAGCATCAATGCCTTCCTCTTGCAGGAACTGCTGACACACTCCAGCCACATGAGGTCTAGCATTGTCTTGCATTAGGAGGAACCCAGGGCCAACCGCACCAGCATATGGTCTCACAAGGGGTCTGAGGATCTCATCTCGGTACCTAATGGCAGTCAGGCTACCTCTGGCGAGCACATGGAGGACATGGCCCCCCAAAGAAATGCCACCCCACACCATGACTGACCCACCGCCAAACCGGTCATGCTGGAGGATGTTGCAGGCAGCAGAACGTTCTCCACGGCGTCTCCAGACTCTGTCACGTCTGTCACGTGCTCAGTGTGAACCTGCTTTCATCTGTGAAGAGCACAGGGCGCTAGTGGCGAATTTGCCAATCTTGGTGTTCTCTGGCAAATGCCAAACGTCCTGCACGGTGTTGGGCTGTAAGCACAACCCCCACCTGTGGACGTTGGGCCCTCATACCACCCTCATGGAGTCTGTTTCTGACCGTTTGAGCAGACACATGCACATTTGTGGCCTGCTGGAGGTCATTTTGCAGGGCTCTGGCAGTGCTCCTCCTTGCACAAAGGCGGAGGTAGTGGTCCTGCTGCTGGGTTGTTGCCCTCCTACGGCCTCCTCCACGTCTCCTGATGTACTGGCCTGTCTCCTGGTAGCGCCTCCATGCTCTGGACACTACGCTGACAGGCACAGCAAACCTTCTTGCCACAGCTCGCATTGATGTGCCATCCTGGATGAGCTGCACTACCTGAGCCACTTGTGTGGGTTGTAGACTCCGTCTCATGCTACCACTAGAGTGAAAGCACCGCCAGCATTCAAAAGTGACCAAAACATCAGCCAGGAAGCATAGGAACTGAGAAGTGGTCTGTGGTCACCACCTTCAGAACCACTCCTTTATTGGGGGCGTCTTGCTAATTGCCTATAATTTCCACCTGTTGTCTATTCCATTTGCACAACAGCATGTGAAATGTTTTGTCAATCAGTGTTGCTTCCTAAGTGGACAGTTCGATTTCACAGAAGTGTGATTGACTTGGAGTTACATTGTGTTGTTTAAGTGTTCCCTTTATTTTTTTGAGCAGTGTATATTGAACAAAAATATAAATGCAACAATTTCAAAGATTTTACTGAGTTACAGTTCGTATAAGTAAATCAGTAAATTTAAATAAATTCCTTAGGGCTTAATTTATGGATATCACATGACTGGGAACACAGATATGCATCTGTTGGTCACAGATACCTTAAAAAAGGTTGCAGCGTGGATCAGAAAACCAGTCAGTATTGGGCATCACCACCATGTGACTCATGCAGCGTGACATCTCTTTCGCATAGAGTTGATCAGGCTGTTAATTGTGGCCTGTGAAATGTTGTCTTACTCTTCTTCAATAGCTGTGTGAAGTTGCTGGATATTGTCAGGAACTGGAAAGCGCTGTTTTAAAAGTCGATCCATGGCATCCCAAACATGCTCAGTGGGGAACATGTCTGGTGAGTATGCAGGCCATGGAAGAACTGTGACATTGTCAGCCACACACACACACATACACACAGCTTAGAGTTACACTGCTGAAAGTCACATGTACAGTACAAACTTCACTCATGTTTAACTGGATTCTTTTCTTTGAGGAATTCAGCGTAGTGTTTCACTCCTTGGATGAAAAGGACAGGGAGGAAAGATGGACGTTTGCAAAAGACTGAAGTTACCCAGTGAGCACAATTGTTTGAAATAAGTATTTAAAAAAAAAAATATATATTTCATTCCAACATTTTTTCAACCAAAATACAACCATAATATCTATTTTTTATGTTCTTGTGCTTTTAGGGTAACTTCTTACTATTGGTGTGGTTTTAATATAAGCCATCTCGGGATTATTTAAATTTTGGCAGTGTTTTCTCTAAATCCTTACAATACAGTGCCTTCGGAAAGTATTCAGACCCCTTGCCCTTTTCCACATTTTGTTATGTTACAGCCTTATTCTAAAATTGATTCAATAGTTTTTCCCCCCTCATCAATCTACACACAATACACCCATAATGACAAAGCTAAAACTGTTTTTTTGCAGACCCTCTCAAATTCTGTCAGGTTTGATGGGGAGCGTTGCTGTACAGCTATTTTCAGGTCTCTCCAGAGATGTTAGATCGGGTTAAAGTCCAGGCTCTGGCTGGGCCACTCAAGGACATCAAGAGACTTGTCCTTAAGCCACTCCTGCGTCATCTTGGCTGTGTGCTTTGGGTCGTTGTCCTGTTGGAATGTGACTAGAGCTCTGAGTGACCATCCGGTTCTTGGTCACCTCTGACCAATGCCATTCTCCCCCGATTTCTCCGTTTGGCCTGGGCGGCCAGCTCCAGGAAGTCTTGATGGTTCCAAACTTCTTCTATTCAAGAATGATGGAGGCCACTGTGTTCTTGGGAACCTTCAATGCTGCAGAAATGTTTTGGTACAATTCCCCAGATCTGTGCCTCGACACAATCCTGTCTCAGAGCTCTACGGACAATTCCTTTGACCTCATGTCTCGGTTTTTGCTCTGACATGCACTGTCAACTGTGGGACCTTATATAGACAGGTGTGTGCCTTTCCAAATCATTGCCAATCAATTGAATTTACCACAGGTAAATGTCCCATTTACCACAATAAAGTTGTAGAAACATCTATAGAATGATCAATGGAAACAGGATGCACCTGAGCTCAATTTCGAGTCTCATAGCAATGGGTCTGAATACTTATGTAAATAAGGTATTAGTTGAAAAAAAAAAAAATATATCCATTTGCAAACATTTGTAAAAACCTGTTTTCGGCTTGTCATTATGGGGTATTATGTGTAGATGGCTGAGGATGTTTATTTATTTGTTCAATTGTAGAACAAGGCTTTAACGTAACAAAATGTGTAAAAAGTCAAGCGGTCTGAATACTTTCCGACGGCGTTGTTTACTGTAGCATTGTGCTTTCCAAGTGGTAGTAATAGTCTCCTAGCGGTGTGTCTTCCATCCAGATTTACCAGTGAATCTCAATTACAGCTGATATATACAGAATGTTCTCGTCCATTTATCCCCTTTTGCCTTCCTTACTAATTGCTCTCCATCAGTTTCCAATATGCACAAATACCATTCTCGCTCTCTCCATTCTCAACTTAGCATATTTCTGCAGAATACACTTGTAATAGAAGCGG
Source organism: Brachymystax lenok tsinlingensis (assembly GCA_030435695.1). Taxonomy (NCBI): domain Eukaryota; kingdom Metazoa; phylum Chordata; class Actinopteri; order Salmoniformes; family Salmonidae; genus Brachymystax; species Brachymystax lenok. The sequence continues at coordinate 162,563 of CM059805.1, read as the reverse complement.
TTCTTTGGACTATGCTCATGTGATGAGTAAACTTGAAGACTTGTGTGAGCACCCATAGCAAATTCCTGAGGCTTTAGCTCAGTGGGCTAACATCTCTCTTGAAGTACACATTAAGACCCGGTTTCACACACACAGCATTTTGCCTTCACAGTGGAACAAATCTGTCTAACGATGTATTTCTTTGCAGAAATGTTACATCTTTCTCTTCTCTCCCTATCTCTCTCAGGTCCAGTCAGGTCCAGTGAAGACCTGTGAGGAAGGATCCTGAAGGATATACATGGGATGGGTGGGGGTGAGGGGGGCTTGTGACATCACTCCCAGCCCAGGTCAGAGTTCACACAGGTAGGCAGACGACTCTTCTTACCCTCCTTTCATCAGTGGGGTCATTAGGCCTGGGCTTTTTTTGTTTTTGGTCCAAAACTGAGCCCTTTGAAAAAGTCCTCAACTGGCAGCTTCATTAACTTCTTAGGGAGCGGCTCCCGAGGTGACGGTTTTGTAGAGTCTGGCGTGCCCAAAGTAAAATGACTCCCACTCAGGCCCAGAAAATAGGATATGCACATAATTAGTACTATTGGATAGGAAACACTCTGAAGTTTCTAAAAGTGTTAACATAATGTCTGAGTATAACAGAACGTATATAGCAGGCGAAAACCCGAGGAATTTCTGTCCTGGAAAAAGTGTTTTTGACACACTGCCTCATTTTGAACCCCTCCCAATTGAAAACAGCCATTTCTGGGAGAAAGATTGCAGTACCTATTGCTTCCACTGGATGTCAACAGTCTCTAGGCAGTGTTTGGTGATGTTATAGTTGCTCTGGATGGTAATAGAAGAAGAATTTCGAACTGGTCATCAGATGTAAACAGAAGAGGATGCGCGTTCACGGGCTCGCGCGCGCGCTGTGTTTTTTTTCCTTTCCTATCGTCAAGTTTATAATCCGGTTGAAATATTATAGTAAATATACATAAAAGTGTTCCTAAGGATACATTATTAATGATGTTTGTTTGTTCTTGGACAAGTGTATAGGTTGAACGCATTCTCTTCACGGTTCAATGGGCGAGTGGACGCTGTATTTTATGATCATAAATCTCTATTTGGTTGGCGCGTTATGGATATAATAAATGACTTTTTCTAACAAAAGAACCATTGGATGTCTTTGTTGGACACTTGGGAAGCCCTCAGCAGAAGTTCTTCAAAAGGTAAGGGATTTGTTTTAGCTGTGAAATGTGTTTTGTGTGAACCGCGATGGTTTATGAATTTATGCTAATGGTAAAATATTGGAGGTTCTACCCTCAAACTATCAAATGTTGTGCTTTCGCCGTAAAGCCTTTTTGAAATCTGACAACGCTGTGATATTGCCAAGAAGCAGAGCTTTTGATGCCTATGCAACACTTGTATATTGATGAATGTTTAATAATTCAACTTTTGGATTTTGAATTTGGCGCCTTGCATTTCACCGGGTAGTGTCGAGAGTGGGGCGCTAGCCCCACTGCTCCCTAAGTAGTTAAGCAAAGAGGCACTGGGTTTGAAGGTAGGCCTTGAAATACATCCACAGGTACACCTCCAATTGACTCAAATGATGTCAATTAGCATATCAGAAGCTTCTAAAGTCATGACATAATTTTCTGGAATTTTCCAAGCTGTTTAAAGGCACAGTCAACTTAGTGTATGTAAACTTCTGACCCACTGGAATTGTGATACAGTGAACTATAAGTGAAATAATCTTTCTGTAAACAATTGTTGGAAAAATGACTTGTCATGCACGAAGTAGATGTCCTAACCGACTTGCCAAAACTATAGTTTGTAAACAAGAAATTTGTGGAGTGGTTGAAAAACAAGTTTTAATGACTCCAACCTAAGTAAGTGTATGTAAACTTCCGACTTCAACTGTATATTAGTTAAGCACCGATATGACATTTTTGGCCGATACTGATATTTTTCTTGCCCCCAAAAATTATACCGATTTATTTAAAATGTTTGCGTCCTTTTAAGCATTCTAATAAAAAAATAGTTTACACACACACATGGACGTAGCGGTCTAAGGCACTGTATCTCAGTGCAAGAGGCGTCACTACAGTCCCTGGTTCGAATCTAGGCTGTTTCACATCCGGACGTTATTGTTAGTCCCATAGGGCGGCGCACAATTGGCCCAGCGTTGTCCGGGTTTGGCCGGGGTAGGCCGTCATTGTAAATAAGCATTTGTTCTTAACTGACTTGCCTAATTTATAAAGGTTAAACACACACACACACCACACTGACCATAAAGTTATTTTGTTGGAATTTACATATGTCCCCATTACCAGTAAAACATATTCAAAACCAATTTTTTTTCACTTACTTCCTGTTCTGTTTCGTTGTTCAGTTGTTTCATTCTCAACCAGGATTTCTATGGATCTCCGTTTGGGACTTTTGCATGTCAAAAAAGATACACATCAAATAACACTATTTGATGTGGCAAATAAGCTTGTTGACCAATCAAGACCTGAATATGACTGCACGTCTCATAATAATTTAACGCTTTCATACATGTTTTACGCAGTTATTATACATTGACTACACTATCACTCGTATTTCATGTCACAACGATTCATCGATACGTATGCTATGATGCTGGTAAAGTTGTCTCACGCACCTACAGTGCTGGTCATAAAAAAATCGAGCTAGCTCATGGATGCAAACAATGGTCTTCCCCAAAACCATAGCAAACCGACATCTGTTTCAGTAACTATAGTTAGCTAGCTAATTATATAGCTAGGTGTCATCTAAAATAACCCTAATTTATAAGACAGTTCTTATTTGATTAATGGTGGTCGGACCCATCTATGTGAAGTTAGCCACAATAAGGATTATCCACAATAGTGGACTTTGAGGTTAGCCTTCAAAATAAAAGTATGTAATTGACGGTGATGCAAATTAATACAAATAGTAGAATTATACCATAATTGAATAGATCATGCTAAACGAGGTTGGAATGTTTATATAAAATCAACAAAAGACAATTTGTTAATTTGACAAATCTGAAATCACACTGGATGTATTAGACTTTAGAATTGCATTGGGGGCATAGTTATTCCACTGTACATCCTTACCTATGGATTGTGGATCAATGACATGGGGTATCAGTCTACTCAGTGACACTCAGAGAACATTAGCATCGTAGCTCTTATTGAGGGACTCTGAAACAAATGTGAATTGAGACACTTATTGTCAACCTATGTGTATTGAAAACTATTCCAGAGGAAAAACTATACTGCGTGGATGTTTTGGAGTGATAACTCTGAGGAGGATGCTGGGAAAAATATATATTGGCTATTGAGTAGACTGTTACCACATTTCATTGATCCCCAATCCTCAGGTAAAGCTGTACAGGGCAAAATGAATGTCAATACACACAATAGGCTGACTGGGGAGGTCATTTCACACAGTCACAGTCCTGCGATAAGAGCTACAACGCTAATATTTGCGTAAACTCTTCACAAGTTGTGTTCTGTGGGTGTCACCGAGTGGACTGATACCCCATTTCATTGCTTCACATTCCAACCTTGTTTAACATTATCTAGGCTAAATAGGGCATGATTCCACCAATTGTAACCTTCTGCATCACTTTCAAATAGGTACCTTTATTTTGAAGGCAAACCGCAAATTCCACTATTGTGCCTAATCCTTACTTTGGCTAGCTTCACAGCACATAACCCGGTCAGGTCGAGCCTCACTAGACAGATGTGCTAGCTGGCTGCTTATAACGTTAGCTTTGGGCATCAGGGTTAAGTAGCTGGCTAGCTATTTATTTTCATGAACTGAAGTTTAATTTCAATAGGCGAACAACAAGTGGCAACCTAGCTAATACTTACTGACAAGGATTCCTAAATCATTGCCAAGAGTAGTGAAAATGACTGCAGTTTATACTGGTCATTTTTTCAGGCTGGTTGTATTTGTGCTATCTAGGTACCAAGCTAAAGCTATCTAGCTACCCCAGAAGTTGCGGTCGAACAAATAATGCTTTATTACCAACGCAGTATTGTAAACACATCGTTCGTGGCCGTTGTTTGCTTGTTTGCAGACTTTTGTACAGCTTTGACAGTGCTACTGATAGTAGTGGTGGCACTTGGCTTGCACGTGCAAGTTCAGAACACACAACATTCTATAATAGAACTGTGTTATTTGATGGGTCAAATTAAAAGCTTATTTAACGCGTCATATAGTGTTATTGTCAAATAGTGTTATTTGACGTGTATCTTTTTTGACACGCAAAGACCCAAACAGCGTTCCATAATGTCGTGATGCTAATAGCAGTGACGCTATTACTGTTTAACTCCGGTAGGGCAACATCTGAACAATAGCGCATTTGGTAACGTTAGTGTGTACCGGTGCTCGACCAGTCGCGAAAGCCAACATCAGCCACAACAGAACAGTTGATTGTCAAGGGCAATGAATTCCATTATCTTGGCGTTAATGGATTTCGCTTTTGAGTTGTCTCGCTGAAATGTTCTTACTCTTTCAAATGACTGCTCGACCCACACAGCAGACATTGTGGGCTAAGTTAGGAATGCTGTGTAGCGCAACATTTTACATGGTGTCATTACGTCATGTACCTACGTTATATAGGTATGCACGTCAGCTTTGACATCGTTTTTTCACATCGGCATTAAACTAGACATCGGGCCGATACCGATGTTGCCATTTTTAGCTAATATCGTCCGATTCTGATATATCTTGTATCCCTAATATATAAACGCACAGTACCAGTCAAAAGTTTGGACACTGACTCATTCCATGGTTTTTCGTTATTTTTACAATTGTATACATTGTTGTCAGCAAACCTATGAAATAACACATACCAACAAAGGGTTAAACAAATCAAAATATATGTTATATTTGAGATTCTTCAAAGTAGCCTGCCTTAATGACAGCTTTGCACACTCTTGGAATTCTCTCAACTTCACCTGGAATGCTTTTCCAACGGTCTTAAAGGAGTTCCCACATATGCTGAGCACTTGTTGGCTGCTTTTCCTTCAATCTGCGGTCCAATTCATCCCAAACCATCTCAATTGGGTTAAGGTCGGGTGATTGTGTAGGCCAGGTCTTCTGATGCAGCACTCCATTACTCTCCTTCTTGGTCAAATAGCCCTTACACAGCCTGGAGGTGTGTTGGGTCATTGTCCTGTTGAAAAACAAATGATAGTCCCACTAAGCTCAAACCAGATGGGATGGCGTATCGCTGCAGAATGCCGGGGTTAGCTAAGCTGGTTAAGTGTGCATGGGTGGAATAGGCATTGTGGTGCTCATGTGAATTTCTTTCCTTTTTCAGCTTCAGACCAATTCTTACTTAAAATATATATTTTTGTACATTGGAAGGTGATTATGCAACATTATAATACAGCATAACACAGCAATAAAACAATAATGACAAATGGCAACATAAATAAATGTAGTCGTATTTATTTGATATTAACAGCTGATTTTCCAGAGGGAAGCAAAAAACTGAAACCCATTTAAGCCAATACGGAGTAAACTGGAAAATGTTCCCCTGATCTTTTTTTAATTTTATGCCTTTTTCTCCCCAAATTTTGTGGTATCCAATTGGTAGTTAGTCTTGTCTCATCACTGCATCTTCCGTACGGACTCGGGAGAGACGAAGGTGGAGAGCCGTGAGTCCTCCAAAACACAACCCCGGCAAGCCGCACTGCTTCTTCACACAATGCCGCTTAACCTGGAAGCCAGCCGCACCAATGTGTCGGAGGAAACACTGTACACCTGGCGACCGTGTCAGCGTGCACGCCACAGGAGCCGCTAGAGCGCGATGGGGCAAGAACGTCCCTGCGGGCCAATCCGTCCCCGAACCCGGACGACGCTGGGCCAATTGTGCGCTGCCCCATGGGTCTCCCGGTCGCGGCCGGCTGTGACAGAGCCTGGACTCAAACCAGGATCTCTAGTGGCACAGCTAGCACTGAGATGCTGTGCCTTAGACCACTGCGCCACTCAGGAGGCCCTCCCCTGATCTCTCTTAAGACAATTGAGCAAGCTCCTGGAAAATACACAAGTAATCAACATGTACCCATTAAGGTACATTTTCATGTAAATAGTTAAAGTTTACTGAAGAATGGCTTTGTACTACATTACCTGTAAACAAAGATGTGTTATGGGTTAGGGCTAAATATACAATTTACAACTAAATGTACATTCCTCAGATATAGTCAACTTTGTAAATACTAACTAATGCAGGCCACAATTTTCTCTTAACAAGGTACAGGTTTATGTAAGCTTTTTTGTTCAAGCACAGTTCTACCACACCGGATTCTACTATTCATGGTCTCGATGGACAGCTGAGGCCTTGATAAACAGCTGAGTCATAGAATCAGGTGTGGTAGCACCGGGCTTGAACAAAACTTTCTTGCTGTTCAGTCTGCATGGTCAGATGCAGGAAGATGACAACGGTGCTACCACACCTGATTGGTGACAACGATGCTGATTTCTACAAGTGTTCTATAATTACATTTAGTTTGTGTATTTTACGGTCTGCAAACTAGTGTCTGCTAGTTTGTCTTTTCTGAGTAAGTTCTAGCCAAAATAAATAATGTTAACCACTAATCGCTAGTTAGCTGGTTAGCTAGCTTGCTAAATGTACTAAGTCCGAGCAAACTTAGCTAGCTAATGCAGTCTGGTACCAGTGCTGTTGTAGGCCTAGATAAGGATGTTGTTTGTGTACCGGTACCTTCCAAATCAGAGAGGAATAGGCTAAGCATGAATATGTTAGCTAGCTACATGAGGTAAGAAAACATATAATGTAACATCTAATTAGGGTACTGTGGAAACACTGACCAACACTTTGGTTCCTACCCTGTCAATAATTTCTCCCTGGCTTATTGTCAAACAATGAATTCAAGGTGCTGCTCACTATTTTCCAACTATAGAATTAGAATTTCCATGATTCCAATAGTTCAACAATTAACTAGGCCTAGATGTTTTGCCTATATTGTGCAGCTCTGTGGGGCACAGTGTGGAAATGATAACAAAAGTGCAGGAAATGCAGAAAATGTGTTTTGTTTGCAGTTGGATTGAACAGTATAAAACATCAAATGGAGAAATCACTTATTTGTGTTTCCACCCTAGGGTCATGAACTACTACTCATTAATCATATTTAGAACATATTTAAAACATAAAATATCGTCAAATACTGCCATACCTTAAAATGTGATATTTTGGCTATATCGCCCAGCGCTACGCAGTAGTACACACCACTGCACTCACTTCCACTTGGCTGCAACTCCACGAACCCAAAGGCTTTTTTAAATGCCACCTAATACATTTAATTGTGTGTCGGTATGGGGTCGTCAAAACTATAAACAAAATAATTGTCAAAATGTATCCTCCGGGGGTCAAACCCACAATCTTCAGATACACAGGTGGTGCCTTTAGCCATTACACTACAAATCCTATTCTTAAAACACTGATTTCGACAGACCTATTAAAAGGACAGTCTTGAAGTTTTCATTAAACAATTTTGTTCATTTATTTCTCTTGCTTGGTTAAAATACAATAGTCTAAAACAGTTTGTTTGTTAAAAACATACTCATTTAATAACATAGCTAATCAAGTTAGCAAGCATGTCATTTTCTTTCGACTGCGCACAGCATGGCACACAATTTAGGCAAGAAGAGAGGAGGCTCAATTTAATCTGGCCCGGAGTACACTGGGCTATGGCCCGTCACATCATCGGGCAAAAGCAGGGAGGGAAGGAAGATTGATAGTTTTTTTTTATAAAAACGCTTTCTTTTGCATGTGAAACACAGAATCCTACTCATTACTACATGTGCTGAATTACCTCAGTTTTGAGCCGACATCTCTGCTGGACAGAGCGGGCACCTGGCTCACATCCAGGAGGCAACCCGGTTCCAAATCGAATGCGATCAACTTTCAGCCAGTGCAAAGCACGCCTACACAGGCGCCGGTGCGAGATGAATCGCATCCCCTCAATGATTCTGATGTTGTTTTACCTGGGTGCGCGGTGTGCAGCACCCTCACCCCCGGACTACTTTGTAGTTGTTGACGGCAACTTCAGATTTTCTGGGAACACACTGAAAAGTAACTTGACATGGTGTCAGCACAACGTGGATTATAATAATGACAAGGTAGGAGCGGTATGCCGGTCGGAGAATACATTCCATCTACATTTTTGAAATAGCGATGCTGTCCGTTGAGTGTGTACGTCTGAAGCTAGCATGCATTTGCAGACTTGCAGTGCACAACTGAACTGAGGCTCTCCGTTTGGGGTTCAACCATTGACTATAGCTTTTTGTGGTTCACAACTAGCTTACTGTTTCTTAACAAAGCTATTTGTTTTCTCGGCTATGGTTTGTGTTGTGGTCTTGGTTGTTCTTAGTTGAGCAAATATAGCGTCGCTAACTGCAGTGTTTTTCTTGTCTGAAATCTGGCTACTTCGTCTTACCGTAGCTTGGTCTGTGCAAATGAACGTGAGCAGCATGGCAGTTTCTCAGAGTTTGGTGGTTTTAAACTTAATGTAACTAACGTTAACTAGCTATGTTTTGTAAGAAGGTATGATATATTGCGGTGCATGAGCTGGCCATACACGTTAGCTAACGTTTCAATCTTACGTTGACTAACGTTAGTCTTATATTGGCTAACATTACCTAGCTAGTTAACATTAACTGGTTATCAAAGCAGCCAGGAGCCATCTTATTCATGCATGTTTGTGCTCCGATTACACGCAAGTGTCTAGATAAGCAGTTTACACATGATTACTTCAGCCTTATATGAACAACCTTACTTGGCAAAATATAGCTAACTAGCTTTCCTTATTTGTTTGCTACCTAGCCAACATTAGGTCTCATCAGACTGGTATACCGTTACGTTAGCTGACGAGTTAGCTAGCTACCTAGTTAAAACAAAAACACATTTATTGTGCCAGCTACTTTATAACAATTATATAATTATAACAGGTGAAATAGAGAAAGTGAAAAAGTTAAACATGGTTTACAAAGAATTTGCATGTGGGGTGAAAAGGCCTGTGAAATTACTATTAAAACAATTGTTTACTTTTACACTTTTTACAACCAGGACAGGATGAGAGAGGAGGGAAGACAAGTGACAACAACATAGAATACTAAGAGAGCAACAGAAGAGGGCAGACGAGAGAGACGGCAACAGAGGAGGGCAGACGAGAGAGACGGCAACAGAGGAGGGCAGACAAGAGAGACTGCAACAGAGGAGGGCAGACGAGAGAGACGGCAACAGAGGAGGGCAGACGAGAGAGACGGCAACAGAGGAGGGCAGACGAGAGAGACGGCAACAGAGGAGGGCAGACGAGAGAGACGGCAACAGAGGAGGGCAGACGAGAGAGACGGCAACAGAGGAGGGCAGACGAGAGAGACGGCAACAGAGGAGGGCAGACGAGAGAGACGGCAACAGAGGAGGGCAGACGAGAGAGACGGCAACAGAGGAGGGCAGACGAGAGAGACGGCAACAGAGGAGGGCAGACGAGAGAGACGGCAACAGAGGAGGGCAGACGAGAGAGACGGCAACAGAGGAGGGCAGACGAGAGAGACGGCAACAGAGGAGGGCAGACGAGAGAGACGGCCACAGAGGAGGGCAGACGAGAGAGACGGCCACAGAGGAGGGCAGACGAGAGAGACGGCCACAGAGGAGGGCAGACGAGAGAGACGGCCACAGAGGAGGGCAGACGAGAGAGACGGCCACAGAGGAGGGCAGACTGCTAGAGAAGAGGGCAGACTGCTAGAGAAGAGGGCAGACTGCTAGAGAAGAGGGCAGACTGCTAGAGAAGAGGGCAGACAAGAGAGACAGCAACAGGCAACACAGAGAAAGTGATGAAGAGAGGCAGAGAAGGGGTGAGAACACAGTAGTCTGTATCACTTAAACCTGCTCTATAGATTAAAATTACTGGTGTGTGTGTGAGAGGGTGTGTGTGTGTGAGAGAGGGTGTTAGGGTACTGTTGGATTCTTTAATCACTTTGGGCTCATTGGACAGGTCAGTCTATGTTTGAAGTTGTCAAGTGGTTTCTGGCAGTACACTGCAGATGTATGTGTTCCAGAGTAGAGAGACCCTACTGTAATTGAACATGGGCAGTGTTTGCTGTGGTAGGTGGAAAGGTGCAAGTTCCCTGAAAAAGATCTAATCTCTCAATGTTCATCTCAAAGTGCACCAAATTCTTGCCCCTGGACCCCCTTACTGGCTTTGGGGTAAGCCCCAATTAGAAATCCTACAAAAGCCCCTGCTCCCGCACACACACACACACACACACACACACACACACACACACACACACACACACACACACACACACACACACACACACACACACACACACACACACACACACACACCAGACCTGGGTTCAAATAGTATTTAAATTATTTGAATAACTTTCACATATATATCGAAGTAGGTATTCAGATATTTTTTTATTTAAAAATACATTGGAAGGTATTTGGAAAAACACTTGGAAAGCATTGGAATGTATTTTGATATACAAATAAATACTCCCATGCATTTGAAATAATGTATTTGGAATTAAGTATTCGAAAATACTTTCAAATTGAAGGCTATTTATATGAACTTATATGATAATACTTCCAATGGAAGTAGTTGATTTGCACACTTATTTGAAAATACTCAAATACACAGAAAATAAGTATTTAAATTACAAAGAATCCAATACACATGTATTTAAACCCACGTCTGACTAGGGTTGGGCTGTATCCAGATGTTCATACTTTCATATCGTTTCTATACCATACATAACGGGGTATACAGTATTACCGGAAGTGCACACAAAGAGTGTATTTCTTTTTTACACACAAAACTATGTAGGCAACAGGGATCTTGATCCAGGAGGGGATTGAATGTCTCTGCTGTAACCAAGAAGCTTGATCTGGACATCTAGCCACTTAGTTAGGAAACCAATACATAGCTAGAGCCCTGAGCTGGATATAATTTATTTGACACATTAAACGGTAATGAAAATCAGACCGTTGGTATTTCGAAATACTCTGGTATAAACGGTATATCGCCCAAGCCTACGACTGACACACACACACACGTACAGAAGTGCTTAATCAGTTTAAGGATTTTTTTATCTGTTGGGAAAGCTGTTGTCATGACTGCACAGTGAAAACCAATCACACCAGGGGAAATTATTTCTCTGCTTGCATTGGAGGACTGAGAGGATTGGGTGTGAAGCTTAACTTCAGGTTGAGGTTGACAGCCAGTCATAGAAAGGGAGGCTTCACAGTGAAAAGGAAAGTTGTTTCTCTCTCCTTCTGTGTGTGTGTTGGTGCCACATGGCGTTCTCCGATAAAGGAAAGGATGTTCGCACCACAGGAATTAGCCTAGCTCTCCACTCCAATCCACCCCTCACCTCATCTTATCTTGTTTCCTCTTACCCCCCTTTCCTTCCATCTAATATCCATCTCCAGGATCTCCAAGATAATGTATTCATGTGACGCAAAGAGAAGGGCAACATGTACAATGGCCCTAGTGTTTCTCCCCTCCTGTGTGTGTGTGTCTCCCGTCAGTGTTTAATAGAACATGCCCACATAGACGGTAGTGACATGGTTGTGTGTGTGTGTGTGTGTGTGTGTGTGTAGTGACATGATGTTATGTGATTACAGAGGCTGCTCTCTGTCTGTCGGCCTGTCAAGTGTCCCCTTCCTCTGAGTGGTTGTAATGTTCTGCGCATCACAAGAGGGGGACACATCCATTAATGGCTTGGATTTTCATTATGCATAAGATGCTAAAGAGGTAGAGAGAAGGGGAAGGGTGGAGAGGGAGGGGTATAGGAAATGAGAGAGAATAAAATAAATGGGAGAGAGAGGGAGGGAGAGATTGTTAATGAATAATCGAACTGTGTTCCGTTTTGTCTGTTAAGACATTCAAGTCATTAGACAACTAAACAATAGCCTCATTTGAATAATTTCACAAATGGTGTGGCGCGGTGGCAGTCGCTGGCACGGCTTGCTCTGCTTGCACGGTGGAGTAGAGGGAGAAAGACAGCAAGAAAGATGGTATTAGAAAGAGGGCGGAATAAAGAGTGAGAAAGAAAGACAGAGAATGTATATTGTAGTGTTTTAATATGAACTCTGTAAAGAGAGGCTAGCTGGAACTGTATCTACTCTTGTTTTCTTTTTGTTTTTTTACATGTTCTCTGTAGAAATCATGGTTTTATATGAATTCATATTAGAAATCTTATCTGTTCAGTGTTTGAATATGAACTGTGTAAGGAGCTGTAGCTCGGGCTATCGTACTGTAATCTTGGTCACCCAGAACTAAAATCTTGCTTGATTAAGTTCTGGGGGGATACTTATTAGAAAAGATACTAACACGACTTTAGAACTCTGCACAATGTACAGTGCATTCGGAAAGTATTCAGACCCCTTGACTTTTTCCACATTTTGCTACGTTACTGCCTTATTCTAAAACCAATTAAATCATCAATCTACACACAATACCCCATAATGTCAAAGCAAAAAGAACAGGTTTTAGGAAAATGTTGCTAATTTATATTAAAAAAAAAAAAAACTGAAATATTACATTTTCATAAGTATTCAGACCCTTTACTCAGTACATTGTTGAAACACCTTTGGCAGTGATAACATCCTCAAGTCTTCTTGGGTATGACGCTACAAGCTTGGCACACCTGTATTTGGGTAGTTTCCACTTTTCTTCACTGCAGATCCTCTCAAGTTCTATCAGGTTGGATGGGGGGCGTTGCTGCACAGCTATTTTCAGGTGTCTCCCGAGATGTTAGATTGGGTTGAAATCTGGGCTCTGGCTGGGCTACTCAAGGACATTAAGAGACTTGTCCCGAAGTAACTCCTGCTTTGTCTTGGCTGTGTGCTTTGGGTTGTTGTCCTGTTGGAAGGTGAACCTTCGCCCCAGTCTGAGGTCCTGAGCGCTCTGGAGCAGGATCTCTCTATGTTTTACTCCGTTCATCTTTCCCTCGATCCTGACTACTCTCCCAGGCCCTGCCGCTGAAAAACATTCCCACAACATGATGCTGCCACCATGCTTCACCGCAGTGATGGTGCCAGGCTTCCTTCAGATGTGATGCTTGGCATTCACGCCAACAAGTTTAATTTTGGTTTAATCAGACCAGAGAATCTTGGCAAACTCGAAGCGGGCTGTAATGTGCCTTTTTTACTGAGGATTGGTTTCCGTCTGGTCACTCAACCATAAAGGCCTGATTGATGGAGTGGTTCAGAGATGGTTGTCCTTCTGGAAGGTTCTCCCATCACCACAGAGGAACTCTGGAGCTCTTTTGGCGTGACCATTGGCTTCTTAGTCACCTCCCTGACCAAGGCCCTTCTTCCCCAATTGCTCAGTTTGGCTGGGCGGCCAGCTCTAAGAAGGGTCTTGGTGGTTCCAAACTTCTTCCATTTCAGAATGATGGAGACCACTGTGTTCTTGGGGACGTTCAATGCTGCAGAAATGTTTTGGTACCCTTCCCCAGATCTGTGCCTTGTCACAATCCTGTCTCGGAGCTCTACAGACAATTCCTTCGACCTCATGGCTCGGTTTTTGCTCTGACATGCACTGTCAACTGTGGGACGTTATATAGACATGTGTGTGCCTTTCCAAATCATGTCCAATCAATTTAATTTACCACAGGTGGACTCCAATCAAGTTGTAGAAACATCTCAAGGATGATCAATAGAAAATGGATGCAGTTCAATTTTGAGTCACATAGCAATGGGTCTGGATACTAATGTAAATAAGGTATTTCTTAGCCTGTTTTCGTTTTGTCATTATAGGATATTGTGTGTAGATTGCTGATGATTTTTTAAATACATTTTAGGTTAAGACTGTAATGTAACAAAATGTGTAAAAAGTCAAGGGGTCTGAATAGGTTCCGAAGGCAGTGTGTGTGTGTGTGTGTGTGCGCGCAGTGTTGGGGAAGCTACTCATAAAATATAGTTTACCAAGCTACCAAATCTGCAATGTGGAGAATGGGGATGGAATCCAGACAAAATGGAAATCAACAATGTGCCCTACAAAAACACAGCCAAACAACAACTCTTGCTAGTTGTACACTGGAATTAAAGGGTAACTACACCCCCTAAATATTTTTTCATTTCTTTTCTCTAGACCTTATACGTGGTCTCCTGATGTGGTTTAATCATTGTTTTGGATTTACAACATCCAATGTAGTTGTTTGTCTATTTAAAAAAAAAAAAAAAGTGACTTTAAGAAGGAAAACCTGAAAAAGAAACCTGGAAAGACAAATTGGAGAAAACGCAATTTGGTACAAAACTAAACAGATTTTCTTTACAATAATTTCACACTGGAAGAAGTTAAGCTACACTAAAGCTACCCTTAAAATAAAGATAGTTTACTTAACTAAATGTATTTGAACAACTTCGTGAAAATTTCTTAAATCTTAAATGTCACAGACTACGAATTGCAAGAACAGATCACTCTGGGGTCAAATGTTAACAGAATGTGTGATTTTGCCCATTAAACACAAAAACAATGTTTCAAGTCAGTTAGGCAGGGCTAATTTATTTTGCAAAAAAGGTAGTAGTTAGCTACACCACTTCATGGCAAAAAGTAAGTAACTACTGAAAACACTACCAAGATTTGAATTTAGTTCAACTACCACCAAGCTACTGCAAAATGTGCACTGAACAAAAATATAAATGTAACATGTACATTTTGTTTACATCCCTGTTAGTGAGCATTTTTCTTTTGCCAAGATAATCCATCCACCTGACAGGTGTGGCATATCAGGAAGCTGATTAAACAGCATGATCATTACACAGGTGGACCTTATGCTGGGGACAATAAAAAGCCACTCTAAAAGGTGCAGTTTTGTCACACAGCACAATGCCACAGATGTCTGAAGTTTTGAGGGAGCGTGCAATTGGCATGCTGACAGCAGGAATGTCCACCACAGCTGCCAGAGAATTTAATGTTAATTTCGAAACCATATGCTGCCTCCAACGTTGTTTTAGAGAATTTGGCAGTCTGTCCAACCGGCCTTACAGCCACAGACCACGTGTAACCACGTCAGCCCAGGACCTCCACATCAGGCTTCTTCACCTGCGGGATCGTCTGAGACCAGCCACCCGGACAGCTGATGAAACTGGATTTGCACAACCGAAGAATTTCTGCACAAACTGTCAGAAACCGTTTCAGGGAAGCTGATCTGTGTGCTTGTTGTCCTCACCAGGGTCTTGACCTGACTGCAGTTTGACGTCGTAACCAACTTCAGTGGTCAAATGCTCACCTTTGATGGCTATTGGTATGCTGGAGAAGTGTGCTCTTCATGGATGAATCCTGGTTTCAACTGTACCGTGCAGATGGCGTTGTGTGGGCGAGCAGTTTGCTGATGTCAACGTTGTGAACAGAGTGCCCCATGGTGGTGGTGGGGTTATGATATTGGCAGGCGTAAGCTATGGACAATGAACACGATTGCATTTTGTAGATGGCAATTTGAATGCACAGAGATATCATGACGAAGTTCTGAGGCCCACTGTCGTGCCATTCATCCGATGCCATCACCTCATGTTTTAGCATAATGATTCACGACCCCCTGTTGCAAGGATCTGTACGCAATTCCTGGAAGATGAAAATATCCCAGATCTTCCATGGCCTCCAACTCTATGATCAAGTCTATGTGAAGGAGATGTGTCGCGCTACATGAGACAAATGGTGGTCACACCAGATACTGACTGGTTTTCTGATCCACGCCCCTAGCTTTTTTTTTTTGTATCTGTGACCAACAGATGCGTATCTGTATACCCAGTCATGTGAAATCCATAGATTATGGGCTAATTAATTCATTTCAATTGACTAATTTCCTTCTTTGTCTTGGCTGTGTGCTTTGGGTCATTGTCCTGTTGGAAGGTGAACCTTTGCCCCAGTCTGAGGTCCTAATATGAACTGTAACTCAAGAGAATCTTTAAAATTGTTGTGTTTTGTATTTTTGTTTAGTATAGTTAAACTACATGTAACTGTGTGCGTTTGTGTGTGTGTGTGTGTGTGAGAGAGAGGAGTAAGTGGAATTGTCAGTTCAAAGCAGTGGGGGACACAGCAGAGTTTAATTAAATTATTTCATCACTAGTGTGACACAAGTTCCTATCCAACACATTATACACATAATGTGTGTGTCTCAATGCAGACCACAACTTTACTTTAAGTGTAGTCAGATCCATGCATGCTTATAAACCAGGGTCACAGCGCATTGACAGCCTCTCGACAGAGCATAGATTTACGCACACGCAAACTTCACCACACACACAGATACCAGAGAGTTAGTTATTCCCCACTCTCTGACCCACCTAATTGAGAACGGCTGTGGCTGGCTCTTGCTCTGGATGTAGTGTGTGTGTGTGTGTGTTCCTGTGTATAAGGACAGAGAGAACAGCCACAGGTTAACTCTGTGTCCAGCAGTTGGCCCCCTGAAATATGACCCTAACTCACTCCTCTCCGTGCCAAGAGGCAGAGCACAAGTGGGCTTAATGTGAGGAATGTGTGTGTGTGTATGCGTCTTAGGGAGGGAGGGAGGGAAAGAGAGGGATTGAAACAGAGGGAGATAGAGTCCAAGATAGAGAGAACATGATTGAAGACCTAGTAGTGTAAGAGTGAACCAGAGTGTAAACAAGCAACAGAGAGAGGTCTAGAGAAGCATAGAGGGGTACCATATTAACAGCTGCACGCGTGTCCTGGGTTATATTTGTCTCTGTCTGTGTGTGTGCATACATGCGGTAGAGGCTAGAGAGGGTTGCCGGTTTGAACCCCTGTATACTACCTAACGCCATTGTGCCTATGAGCAAGGCACTTTACCTCTAAGTGCCGCAGCTGCTCTGCTACACCTCACGTGCTGCTCCCAGCCTGTGATGTGTGTGTCAGGTTGGGTACTGCGACGGGCAAAAATGTACAATATCTGTAAAGATTGACCAATAAAGCAACTTTGTAGTGTTGTCTGTCTGTCAGGCAGATCTGTCTGTCAGTTACTGTCTCTCTTGGTTGAGGAGTGTCAGCCGTCGTGAAGCTGCCATCACCTCTTTCGGCTCTAGTTTACAGATCCGATGACTTGTTTGAAATGTGGTGAAGTGGTGGTGACCGGGAGCGAGAGCGCGAGAGAGTGTGTGAGAGAGAGCGAGAGAGTGTGTGAGAGAGAGCGAGAGAGTGTGTGAGAGATGGAGAGAGAAACTTGCTGCACTCTATCAACTGTGAATAGATTCTCATGGCTTGGCGTTTACTCTGTTGGTTGTAACTCTTCTCAACACTATAGAAACACTGTCCTCCCGAGTGGCACAGCGTTCTAAGGTACTGCATCGCTAGCGGTGTCACTACAGATCCGGGCTCCATACCGGTCTGTGTCGCAGCCGGCCGCGACCGGGAGATCCATGAGGCGGCGCACAATTGGCCCAGCGTCGTTAGGGTTTGGCCGGCAGGGATGTCCTTGTCCCATCGCGCTCTAGCGACTCCTGTGGCAGGCCGGGAGCAGTGCACGCTGACACGGTTGCCAGGTGTACGGCGTTTCCTCCGACACATTGGTGTGGCTGGCTTCCGGGTTAAGTGAGCAGTGTGTGAAGAAGCAGTGCGGCTTGGCAGGGTCGTGTTTTGGAGGATGCACGGCCTCTCCCGAGTCCGTAGGAGAGTTGCAGCGATGGGACAAGACTGGAACTACCAATTGGATATCACGAAAAAGGGGGTAAAAAGTACAACATTTCCAACTGGTCCTTGGCTTTGCTTCCCATTTCACACTTTGGATAAACACTTTCCTTGGACTGTTTTTTTCCTTCTGTCAGTTGATAAGTACACTTCACTAGACCTGAGGTAGTGTCAGGTGTGAGTGAGGTACACAGAGCCAGAAAACTCTTATTTCTGAAGTCAGTTTACTTTATCAACCTTGATCTTTGCCACCTACTGAAGGCACTGCTCCGGATCATTTTTTATTCTTTAACCTTTTTATTCAACCTTTTATATAAATAGATCATTCTCATTGAGATACAATCTCTTTTACAAGAGAGACCTGTTATTACTAGCATGTACACAACGTTAATTGTTTGTAAGTGCTAATATTATAAATGAAAGTGAAGAGTTATCCACAGTAGGAGGCAGAGCGTGCAAATACTGACAGTATTCATCGTTGTAATCACAGTGTTGACAGTATTCAATGATGTCATCACAGTGTTGACAGTATTTATCGTTGTAGTCAGTGTTGGCAGTATTGAGTCTTGTAGTTGTAGTCAGTGTTGGCAGTATTGAGTCTTGTAGTTGTAGTCAGTGTTGGCAGTATTGAGTCTTGTAGTTGTAGTCAGTGTTGGCAGTATTGAGTCTTGTAGTCAGTGTTGGCAGTATTGAGTCTTGTAGTCAGTGTTGGCAGTATTGAGGCTTGTCAGTGTTGGCAGTATTGGTTCTTGTAGTTGTAGTCAGTGTTGGCAGTATTGAGTCTTGTAGTTGTAGTCAGTGTTGGCAGTATTGAGTCTTGTAGTTGTAGTCAGTGTTGGCAGTATTGAGTCTTGTAGTTGTAGTCAGTGTTGGCAGTATTGAGTCTTGTAGTTGTAGTCAGTGTTGGCAGTATTGAGTCTTGTAGTTGTAGTCAGTGTTGGCAGTATTGAGTCTTGTAGTCAGTGTTGGCAGTATTGAGGCTTGTCAGTGTTGGCAGTATTGGTTCTTGTAGTTGTAGTCAGTGTTGGCAGTATTGAGTCTTGTAGTTGTAGTCAGTGTTGGCAGTATTGAGTCTTGTAGTTGTAGTCAGTGTTGGCAGTATTGAGTCTTGTAGTTGTAGTCAGTGTTGGCAGTATTGAGTCTTGTAGTTGTAGTCAGTGTTGGCAGTATTGAGTCTTGTAGTCAGTGTTGGCAGTATTGGTTCTTGTAGTTGTAGTCAGTGTTGGCAGTATTGAGTTGTAGTCAGTGTTTGTAGTATTGAGTCTTGTAGTTGTAGCCAGTGTTGGCAGTATTGAGCCTTGTAGTCAGTGTTGGCAGTATTGGTTCTTGTAGTTGTAGTCAGTGTTGGCAGTATTGAGTTGTAGTCAGTGTTTGTAGTATTGAGTCTTGTAGTTGTAGTCAGTGTTGGCAGTATTGAGTCTTGTAGTCAGTGTTGGCAGTATTGAGTCTTGTAGTCAGTGTTGGCAGTATTGGTTCTTGTAGTTGTAGTCAGTGTTGGCAGTATTGAGTTGTAGTCAGTGTTTGTAGTATTGAGTCTTGTAGTTGTAGTCAGTGTTGGCAGTATTGAGTCTTGTAGTCAGTGTTGGCAGTATTGAGTCTTGTAGTCAGTGTTGGCAGTATTGAGGCTTGTCAGTGTTGGCAGTATTGGTTCTTGTAGTTGTAGTCAGTGTTGGCAGTATTGAGTCTTGTAGTTGTAGTCAGTGTTGGCAGTATTGAGTCTTGTAGTTGTAGTCAGTGTTGGCAGTATTGAGTCTTGTAGTTGTAGTCAGTGTTGGCAGTGAGAAGACACAGTGTTGTGGTAGTGAAACGGGAAGCCAATGTTTATGTTCTTTAGGTTACCATGGTTATCTCTCATCGTAACCGTACCCTGTACCCGTGTGTTCATTGTGTGTCTTCGCTATGTGTGTGTGTATTCGCTTTACACGTGTGTGAATGTTCGCTCTGTGCACGTGTGTGTATTTTTGCTCTGTGTGGATGTGTGTTCGATCTGTGTGTGTGTGTATGTCAATGTTTGCCCTGTGTGGGTGTGTGTGTGTGTTCACCGTGCGGTCGGTGCAGCTGTAGGTCTCTAGGAGAGCTGTAAGGACTTGCCAATATTTTCATATTCTCTCTGCAGGCATTTCCGCACGCTAACAATGGCCACCCCCCAAGTGATGAAACTGAGAGGAAACAGCTTTTGTGAACAGCCACAACGGTTTTGGTGTGTGCACTTCTGACCTGAGTTGACACACACACACTTCCTCTGTGGTCTCTGGTAGAGGAAGGATGTGTGTGCGGTGCTGTAACCCTGGCCATGATTCTCCAGGGTGTCTGGTCAGTAGAACTGTTAGAAGAGTTTGAAATGTTGACACACATGGTTAGTTGTGGTTCATTCCTTTTGGGTCGCATCTCTTGGTGTATGCTCAGTAAGTTATTACCAAACGTTAAAATATTTTAATGCGATGGGTTACCTCTCGGGTGTTCAAACAGGGGTTAAGTTCATTAGGGCACGCAACTGAAATGTTTTAAAACGTTTTGCAGCGGAAAATGAGTGTTCCTTATTGGACAAGTCCAGGTAGTCCCGAGTGGCGAGCGGTCTAATGTCACTACAGACGCCTCTGGGTTCGATCCCGGGCTGTATCACCACCGGCCATGATTCGGGAGTCCCGTAGGGCGGCGCAGAATTGGCCCAGCGTCGTCCAGGTTAGGGGAGGGTTTGGCCAGGGGGGGCTTTCATTGCAAATAAGAATTTGTTCTTTACTGACTTGCCTAGTTAAATAAAGGTTCAATACATTTTTGAAAATTAAAAATGTAAATTGTCAAACGTCAGAAATACTGCTCATTGAAGCACACAACCTCTAAGCTAGATGTGAAATGGTGCAACTCAGACTTCTTCACCAAAAAAACATTAACATTATTTACAGATATTTTGAATTCAGCTTGTTTTTAGGATGAACTGGGTTTCATTAGGCCATGTCACCTGGGTATTTCCTACAATCCAGTGACTTTTGGACATCATAACTTTTGGGGGGGGGGGGTGTATATTTTTCATTTGTTTAGTATTCTGTCAGAAAAAGTACATGTTTGACTTTCAGAAAAACATATTGGTCAAGCTCAGGCACTTAGTTCCCTGTTAGGATTAAGCAATAACTGCATGGGATTTTGCACCAACAGCCTAAATTAACCATATCTCTATAGGTGATTGAGATTAAGCTAGCATAATGGTAAACACTGAAAAAAATAATTTTACTTTTATTTGAAATGTATTTAACATTTAGAAATTGGATACATTTTCTCTATAATTTAACCTAACAGGGTGGAAATGTATGACTGAGACAAACAAACTAGCATCATGAAACATGGAAAAATAGATAAAACCGAGTGTTTTATATTTATTTAGCTTTGCACTATTGTTTCCCCACCCAAAAATATGATGATACTGCCTGAACGTGATGTCATTGTGGAAAAGGACGGTTTTCTTAAAGGAGTATTACAAAAAATAAATAATAAGAGCAGCAGTAAAATAACAGTAGCGAGGCTATATACAGGGGGTACCGGTACAGAGTCAATGTGGAGGCTATATACAGGGGGTACCGGTACAGAGTCAATGTGGAAGCTATATACAGGGGGTACCGGTACAGAGTCAATGTGGAGGCTATATACAGGGGGTACCGGTACAGAGTCAATGTGCGGGGGCACCAGTTAGTCGAGGTAATTGAGGTAATATGTACATGTAGGTTGAGTTAAAGTGACTAGATAATAAACAGAGAGTAGGGGATAGGCTATCATTTGGCACAGCGAAAGAGGGCCTGGCTGCCAACCCACAGGAAGAGGAAAACTGACTTTCAGCGGCACAACGTTCTAACTCTTCTGGTTCCGTTCATTAGACAACAAACAGAAGAAAACCACTAAAACAGTGAGGGACTATTTACATGTATTTATTTACTTAACCTTTATTTAACTAGGTAAGTCAGTTAAGAACAAATTCTTATTTACAATGACTGCCTACACTGGCTAAACCCAGACGACGCTGGGTCAATTGTGCGCCGCCCTATGGGACTCCCAATCACGGCCGGATGTGAGGTAGCCTGGATTCAAACCAGGGACAGCAGTGACGCCTCTTGCACTGAGATGCAATGCCTTAGACCGCTGTGCCACTCGGGAGCCGAAATGTGCACGAAAGCAAGCTTAAATTTGTCCAACATTAGCTTCCTGAGCCAGTCACATTTCATAAGAAATGAAGCTGCCAACCAACCAGCTACTTACGTTACCTAGTGCTGCACACGCAATGGTGAATCAAATTATCTTAGGCTGAATGCTTCAAACAAAGCTAGTTTGAGTTTTTATGATGCTACTGTTCTGCCGCAATCCCTGTCCCGAGTCAGCTGCTGTGCTCAGTTGACCCAACGTTACAAAAGTAACAATAGTGATCTCGAAGAAACATGCTGATCTACAGACTGATTATGATAACAGGCCCTCTTAATTTTGGGGCTGCATGTCTACAACTTCAGGCTAATTTAAACAATCTAAGCAAGCTGTTTATGTAAGGTAGAGCTAGCTAGTTATGTCAGCTATGTCAACAAGTTAGCTAAACAGCTGATCAAGTCACTGGTGGCTTGATCGCAGGAGGTAGCCACCATTTTTATTTTCTCCCAATTGGTCTCTCTCTCTGACACACACACACACACACACACACACACACACACACACACACACACACACACACTAGGCTTACATCCTTCTGACAAATAACAAGCAGATTTTTATACTGCCCTGTTGACATAAAACAAAAGCAGATTAAGTGATGTATACTGAACAAAAATATAAACGCAATATGCAACAATTTTAACACTTTTACTGAGTTACAGTTCATATAATGAAATCAATCAATTGAAATAAAATGATTGGGCCCTGGGCAACGGGCGACCCCATGTGTGGGCCTGGGAGGGTATATGCCCACCCACTTGGGAGCCAGGCCCACCCACTTGGGAGCCAGGCCCAGCCAATCAGAATTAGTTTTTTTTCCCACAAAAGGGATTTATTACAGACAGAAATACTCCTCAGTTTCATCAGCTGTCCGGGTGTCTGGTCTCAGACGTTCCCGTAGGTGAAGATGCCAGATGTGGAGGTCCTGGGCTGGCATGGTTACACATGTTTTGCGGTTTTGAGGCCGATTGGACGTACTGCCAAAATTCTCTAAAACGATGTTGGAGGTGGATTATGATAGAGAGTTGAACATTCAATTATCTGACAGCAGCTCTGGTGGACATTCCTTCAGTCAGCATGCCAATTGCACACTCCCTCAACTTCAGACATCTGTGGCATTGTGTTGTGTGACAAAACATTTTAGAGTGGCCTTTTACTGTCCCAGCCACAAGGTGCGCCTGTGCAATGATCATGCTGTTTAATCAGCTTTTTGATATGCCACGCCTGTCAGGTGGATGGATTATTATGGCAAAGGAGAAATGCTTACTAACAGGAAAGTAAACAAATTTGTGCACAACATTTGAGAGAAATAAGCTTTTTGTGTGTATGGAAAATGTCTGGGATCTTTTATTTCACCTCATGAAACATGGGACCAACAATTTACATGTTGCATTTATATTTTTGTTCAGTATATATCATTGAAATAAGTTGGCCAGTAATTCTGCCTATTACATAGAGATTTCATGAGAGCGCAGTGATATCGTAAATGAGGAACGTTTTAATTTTTGAATGGCGGATGCTCTGGAATATTCAAATTTGAATATGAGTTCCACGTCCTACAAGGCAAATTGGTTGAGGGACAAGCGTTGCGTAGAAGTGACACAATCTGACGTAAAACAATGGAGAGCACCAGATTTTAGCGAGTTAATACTAGCAGGTATTTTTGACTTTCCTAGCTAAAGGAACCATTGCTATCTGTCTAAAGTAAATTTTGAATGATGACAGTTGTTTCCAGCTAATTATTTGCATACTTTAGCAATGTCGTCATATTTCCAAGCCACTACAGTGTAATTCAGACGAAACAATCATTAGCCCCCGTTAAGAATCACTTGACTTTCAGGAGCCACTATGGCTGAGACGTCTTTAAAAAGTTCATAACAATGGCGTGACGCGACCGAGTGATGGAGGTGCGCCATGCAACCCATGAATATAGTGCTCTACTTTTGACCAGAGCGCTTTGGGCCCTGGTTAAACGTAGTGCACTATGTAGGGAATAGGGTGTCATTTGGCACTCCTCCTCTCACACATGCTCAGACTCATTAACAGAGATCTGGCCCCCTGGAGAAAATAACCTCACAGAGAGGGAGGGAGGGAAAGAGGGAGAGGGAAAATGAGTAGTTTGGAGGGAGAGAGGGAGGGAGGGAGCGAGAGAGAGACCACATCCGCCTGTGCATTCCTCCATGCTGTGTCATTCTGCTGCATTGTTTCCCTTCTAACCCTTATACTGTGGTTTTGTTCCTGCAGAAGGAGGAAGGGCCTAGGGAATCAAGGCTACTGATACAACATCTAGGGCCTGCAGACACCTAGCCTGGTTAAACAAGACTGAACGCTGCACAGTTCACCATTGTTTCACGTCAGCCTCCCGAGTGGCGTAGTGGTCTAAGGCACTGCATCGCAGTGCTAGCTGTGCCACCAGAGATTCTGGGTTGGAGTCCAGGCTCTGTCGCAGCCGGCCGCTCTATTTTTTTTCATATCAGTCTGGTTCAACCAGGATAGCAGACACCAATGTTTACTATTAAAATCACAGCTTGCAGGCAGGAGGTAATAGATTTGGCAGCTGAGACATGGAGTTAGTCAGAGTTGGGTTATGGGGGCTGTTTTGTGGTCTTGCTGGCTCACAGACTGACTTGCTAGCATATTGACTAGCTGACTGACTGGACTGGCTGACTTGAGGTATTTTTTTGAGAGTTCTTGTGAGCCACAGCACTGGGCCAAAAGTCATCGCTCTTCATATGAATCATCTACCTTCATTCTTCAGTTCACAGTGAGTAATTGATTGCATTAGTGAAGTATACATGTATTTGATGAGGCAGCTATATTCATCTCATACATCTGAAAGGCTGGTGTTTCAGAAAGATACAAGTATTCAAAATATAATGGATTGTTTAAAACAAACCAAGGTCCAAGTCGTGATTGAAGTCTTTAATATGGTCTCTCTTTCTATTGTTTCTGGTGCCTCTCCCATTCACTTTACACTGAAACGGAAATAGACTGATCAGTTCCCAGTGGAATACTAAAACAATGACACCGCACAGACAGCCCGCTGTGCTGCAGCTGAAACTACTAGAGATTCAGAATGGAAGACTTGCATATACACTTAGCTTTTTTTGTTTTTGTTTTGTTTTTGTTACATCTCTCTCTCCATCCATCTTTCTCACCTTCACATCCTCCGTCCTTTTCTCTCTCTCTCTCCATCTCTCTCTCTTGCCATCCATCCATCCCTCCTCTCTCTCTCCCTCCATTCCTGACTCCCCCTCTATCTTTGTAGTCTAACGTCTTGGTTCTATGATTACTAAACACACACACAGTCATCTCTATATATTCATCTGTAATACGTCTCTAATTAGAAGCTAGGAGAATTCAAAGGGAGTTGATATTCAAGTAGCTAATGTTAATAAACTCAAACTAAAAGACTTCCATTCTGATGAATGTTGAAGAGATTGTTCTTCGTCAAAACGTTCAATCATGTTTTTGTTTCATATTTGGTGACTATTAGTCATATTTTCTCTGTTGCTGTCAGGAACTGGACAGTAGTAATGATGCTTTTGGGATGGGAGAGATTTGAGGCTTCTTTTGTCTAGTAATGTCTCGGGCAGCTGATCCACTCTGTGATTGGCTGAAAATGAAAACCAGTGGGACTTGGGAACTGGAGGGCCAGAGTTGTGTTTCCCAGCTCTAGCCTTGGGCCAGAAGCCTCTCTGTACTGTAACTACACCCATATCCAGTTTCCAGGAGTCTCTCTCTAAGTACTGTACTTAAGTCAGCCACCTCGATGAGATCAGATGAGTCTTCTCCAGCGCATCACATGACAATAATATTTTTCATTTAACACAGATTTTATATATATATTATATATATATTTTTTTTTGAGAGTTCTTTTTACATTTTACATTTTTTTTTTAAGTGATCATTTTGTAGTTGTTCTTGTTCGTCTTTTGGAGGATCATATGTTACTACTAACCCATACCGGCCATCCACAATGAATGATGGTAAAGAAGCCTATGTTGCCAGTCTGTTTCAGCCCTCTCAGCAACTCCCATTGAATTGTCATGCCAAACATGTTTGCAGGAGAGCAGAAACAGACCCAGACTCTCACCCAGGCTTTGTTGCTCATGTATAGTGTAGCACATTTCTGGTAACTTTCCCCAAATTCCCAGATTTTTCAGAAATCCTGTTTGGAGGATTATGGGGTTCCTGCTTATAACCTCCTGATTCTGGGAATTTTCCAACTCAGGATTTCTGGAATTTTGGGAAGGTTACTGGATTGTTTTGACCCTTCTCATAGACAAAGCATCAAATTTTCTACATATTTTGTACTGAGTGGTCCTAATATGTTTTGTGTTTCTGTTCTTCATTCCAGGCATGTTCTATGATTGATGAGGAGGTAGCGAAGGCTTTGGTTAATAGGAAACACAAGAACCTCCCTCTCCGCTGGTAAGACATGGTGATTTACGAGCCCTCTATCCTCATCATGCACAACATCTGCTCTCACAGACAGACACACTCCGCCTGCATCCCAAATGGCACTCTATTCCCTATTTATTGCACTTCTTTTGCCCAGGGCCCAAGTAGACTAGTGCCATTTGGGACGCTGACCCCTTTCTTTACATGTTTTATAGACGAGGTCTCCACAATGACATTGATCTGGTTGTGATCTAGATGGATGGACATGGAGGCAGTACTGATGTTTATATATTTGTCACAAACCTTGCAGATTGGGTTGGAGGAACAAGAGAAAAGGCAGACTGGTTTTGTTGTTCTATAGCAGGGTTTCCCATACCCGGTCCTGGGGCCCACCCTGGGTGCATATTTTGGTATCATGTTTCATGAACTGAAATCAAAGATCCAAGAAATTTTCCATATGCACAAAAAACGTATTTCTCTCAAATTTGCTGGACACATTTGTTTAAATCCTAGTTAGTGAGCATTTCTCCTTTGCCAAGATAATCCATCCACCTGACAGGCGTGGCATATCAAGAAGCTGATTAAACAGCATGATCATTACACAGGTGCACCTTGTGCCTGGGACAATAAATGGCCACTCTAAATTGTGCAGTTTTGTCAATGCCACAGAAGAGAGTTGCAATTGGCATGCTGACTGCAGGAATGTCCACCAAAGCTGATGCCAGGGAATTTAATGTTAATTTCTCTACCAAAAGCCGCCTCCAACATTGTTTTAAAGAATTTGGTAGTACATCCAACCGGCCTCGCAACCGCAGACCATGTATGGCGTTGTGTGGGTGAGCGGTTTGCTGATGTCAACATTGTGAACAGAGTGTCCCATGGTGGCAGTGGGGTTATGGTATGGGCAGACATAAGCTACGGACAACAAACACAATTGCATTTTATCAATGGCAATTCGAATGCACAGAGATACCGTGACGAGATCCTGAGGCCCATTGTCATCCACTGCCATCACCTCATGTTTCAGCATGATAATGCACGCCCCCATGTCGCAAGGATCTGTACACAATTCCTGGAAGCTGGAAATGTCCCAGGTTCTTCCATGGTCTGCGTACTCACCAGACATGTTACCCGTTGAGAATGTTTGGGATGCTCTGGATCGACGTGTACGACTGTGTTCCAGTTCTCGTAAATATCCAGCAACTTCGCACAGCCATTGAAGAGGAGTCGGACAACATTTCACAGGCCACAATCAACAGCCTGATCAACTCTATGTGAAGGAGATGAGTCACGCTGCATGAGGCAAATGGTGGTCACACCAGACACTGGTTTTCTGATCCACGCCCCTACCTTTTTTTTAGGGTATCTGTTACCAACAGATGCATATCTGTATTCCCAGTAATTTGAAACCCATAGATTAGGGCCTAATGAATTTATTTAAATTGATTTATTTCCTTCTATGAACTGTAACTTGGTAAAATCTTTGAAATTGTTTCATGTTATGTTTATATTTTTGTTCAGTATAGAATCTAGAGCAACGAGACCTGTCACTGTTTTTTTGTGTTCTAGACCTGTCAGAGAACATGCATACTGGTTTTTAGTGTTCTAGAAATGTCAGAGAACACATAGACAGGTTGTTAGTTTTCTAGAACTGTCAGAAGATATGCAGACTGGTTTTTAGTGTTCTAGAACTGTCAGAAGATATGCAGACTGGTTTTTAGTGTTCTAGAACTGTCAGAAGATATGCAGACTGGTTTTTAGTGTTCTAGAACTGTCAGAAACTTATGAAGATTGGTTTTTAGTGTTCTAGAACGGTCAGAAGATATGCAGACTGGTTTCTAGTGTTCTAGAACTGTCAGAAGATATGAATATTGGGTATTAGTGTTCTAGAACGGCCAGAAGATATGCAGACTGGTTTTTAGTGTTCTAGAACGGCCAGAAGATATGCAGACTGGTTTTTAGTGTTCTAGAACTGTCAGAAGATATGAAGACAGGTTTTTAGTGTTCTAGAACGGTCAGAAGATATGAAGACTGGTTTTTAGTGTTCTAGAACAGTCAGAAGATATGCAGACTGGTTTCTAGTGTTCTAGAACGGTCAGAAGATATGCAGACTGGTTTTTAGTGTTCTAGAACGGCCAGAAGATATGCAGACTGGTTTTTAGTGTTCTAGAACTGTCAGAAGATATGAAGACAGGTTTTTAGTGTTCTAGAACAGTCAGAAGATATGAAGACTGGTTTTTGTGTTCTAAAACGATCAGAAGATATGCAGACTGGTTTTTAGTGTTCTAGAACAGTCAGAAGATATGCAGACTTAATGCAAGATAATGTGCATACATTTTTTCAATTTCTGCTCTCATTTGACATGTATTAGGAGGTTTGTTATTTGACCTTAAACCCCTAAATGCATTCTGAGTCAATCTCTGTCTAACGTTTTGGTTGGTATTTGGGAGGGGGGGGGTATACTAGATGCAACCTGTGATGTGTGAGGGGAAAAGAAAGGAGAGAGGCTATACTGTAAGTCATGCATATCAGATTACGCATTTTCCCCCTGTTTTTATCATGGCCTTAAAGCAAACGCACCGCACACAATCCGGCCTGTGTGTGTGTGTGTGTTTGTGCAGTCACATGAGCCAGGAGGGTTGCCGAGCTCTGGAATTCCTTGTCTGGCATTTCCTGATTCTTCATAAACACACTGTGTGTCTGTGCATGTGTGCGCGTGCGTATACTGTATGTGGAGATTGGATGTGTTTCAGAACTTCAATGCTGGCCTTCTGCTCTGAAGAAACAGCTTGTTTCTGTTAGCAGCTATTGGCTACTGCTCCATCTCACAGAGGGAAGCTAGTCACTGTATCTGTATGAATAACATTGTTTATGCATATTTTGATTCTTACAATTGAATGACAATGCCATGTGTTCTAAATCTATCTCTCCAGTCATTTAGTATTGTGATGAATTGAGTGATGGTCAGTGATACTGTGTGATACACAGAGCAAAGGTTTAGATTGAGAGTAATGGTGCGCTCAATGCTTGTCACTGATTGGTAGATTTCTGTGTCAAACTAAAAAGCTTGCTAGAGATGAAAAAGCAGCGTGGTCCGGTTATCCAACATGGCTTCACGCAGCCTATGGTTGCATCAGAGCTTTAACTAGATAGAAAAGCAACGCCCTTTTCTACTTCAATGTTTGGACGACGTGTGAATTAATCAATGATCTTCTACATAGAGCCTCGACAACTGATATCAAAGTCAATCAGTTGTTATCAAAGTAAACCGGCTGATATGAAAGTCAATCAGATGTTCGTTAGTTCAAGTCCCACCCAATCAGATGAACATTGTTGGGAATTGAAACCGAGGTAGATAGAATGAGTTATGTCTCTGAGTAGTAACTGGCGGTGCTCACACCTGGTTAGTCAGTTGATATCAAAGTACAGCGTCTGATATGAAAAGCTAACAGGATAGCAGCTATCCTATCAGAACGAGGGGGATGGTGCAGGTACTGTAGCCTACATGCGTAAGAGCCTTTGTATCCATGCTTGAAATAGGATATTGTTACGTCTGTAATGCTGTAACACTCCCCTTTAGCAAACACTGCTATCATGAATAAACACTAGTAATGGACATGGCCTTATCCTGGGACTATGTACAGGCTGTATACGCTAGATTATAGTGTGTGTGTGTGTGTCCGTCCATACATGTCTGTGGGTGTCTTGTCTGTAAGTGCATATGTGAGTAATGGAGTCCTTCTTCAGCCCTCTGCTGTGTGACTGAGGCCAGTACCGTAGTATACTTTCCCCTCTGCAGGGAGAGAGCCAGAGAGGAGGAGCTGGAGATAGCTGTGCCTGGGTCAGGATTATCCCAGATGGGCCTCTCAATTCAGTTTAAGGGCTTTATTGGCATGGGAAACATATGTTGCCAAAGCAAGTGAAGTAGATAATAATAAACAAAAGTGAAATAAACAATAAAAATTAATAGTAAACATTACACTCCAAAAGAATAAAGACATTTCAAATGTCATTATGTGCAAATGGTTAAAGTACAAAAGGGAAAATAAATAAACATAAAAATGGGTTGTATTTACAAGGGTTTTTGTTCTTCACTGGTTGCCCTTTTCTTGTGGTAACAGGTCACACATTTTTCTGCTTTGATGGAACACTCCTGAACAACCTGCCTGGATGGAGGTGCTGTCAGACAACCAGACACCTTTTATCCAGTTCACATCACATGGGTGATTAATAGACTCCATTCAGTCAGACCAGGGTTGTATTCATTAGTGCAAACTGTAGAAAAAGTTTTGCTACAGAAAATGAAAGCAAGCGTTTCTTATTGGACAAATTCAATATTGCCCCTCCCTGTTTCAGCCAGTTTGGTTTCGCTTAGTTCCAAGTGAATACACCCCTGGATTGCAGTATTTAGACTTATCAACACACTTTTTGCCTTGTCAAAACATGCAGAATGGTTTTAGGTAGGCTACTGTAACAACCCTAGGTAGACTCCTGTAATATATGCAGAAGTTTTTAAATGTAAATATATTGTAAAATAATTTTGTCTGTAATGTATTTTTCGTTGTATGTCGGACCCCAGTAAGACTTGCTCTTGCCGTTGGCGTCGGATAATGGGGATCCTAATGAAGAAATAAAAAATTATAAAAAAAACTAGTAGTATTGCTGATGTTGTGGTATACATGTTTTATGTTGTATTGGTTTATCATAACCTAATAACCTGGATAAATACACAATATTGACATGAACACAAGTTTTATCCATATTCAAATCACTGTCAGTGTTAATTGAAGTGACAGAGGGTCCTTAAAGCTGTGGTGTACTATATTACATGGTTATGTATGTAAGGATCCTTGACCGAGCCAGAACAGCTAATAGGAGCCTGTCTGCTGTTTCTGTAGCGTGAGGCAGCTTGATGTACATGTACACACCCTGGACAGGATGCTGGTCTACCGTAGGGACCTACCCCCAATCTATCTCCTTAATGCTGAGTGAAGAGCAGAGCGGCATCAGGTCCCATTTTTTTACAGTCTTTGGTATGACTTGGCCGGGGATTGGACCCCACCATTCCAATCTCTGGGCGGACGCTCTAAGCACTGGGCCACTGAGTTGGTAGGGTAGTATACTGTAGTTTCCCTGAAACCTGCATGCTAATGTGTGAAGTTGATCATTGATTTGGAGCGAGGACAGGGAATGCGTGTCACTCTGGAACAGTGTGTCATAATGAGGACCATTTCATTCCCCAGAAACGAGCACGTACACATATACACAAGCACACTTGCACACATGTTGCTCGCACAAATGCACACACACACACTTGCACACATGCTTGCTCGCACGAACAAACGCACACATGGATGCACATACACACACACTGGTGCTGTATCTGGTGTTAATATGGAACATCACAACCATTACTATGGTGGAAATGGGATGAATTGAAGGGAAAAGCAGCATCCGGAACCACACAGACTAACACTAAGTCACATTACCAAACATACAGTTAAGAGGATTATCTCTGATCTTTTTTTTTCATTGGCTGGACAAATCTGCATTCTAAAAAATAAATACTTTCATTATACATTTTTTTACTGTCTGTTTGTCCACCATTTTCTATTTTCCTATTTCTGATCCAGATGAAGATGGTAATTTTGAACTCGGGCCTTTTATGCTATGTGGATTGTGTTTTTTCATTATTTAGCCCATTCCTGTTATAAGGAGCTCAGTGAAACCACACACACACACACACACACAGGATTGTTATTACATGTAGTATTTGTTTTCAAGCTTTCTTTTAAGTTTCTGTTTTTCCATTCTGTCCCACACACTTTATAATCTAGCGTATACAGCCTGTACATAGTCCCAGGATACTAGTGTTTATTCATGATAACATGATAACAGTGTTTGCTAAAGGGGAGTGTTACAGCATTACAGACGTAACCATATCCTATTTCAAGCATGGATACAAAGGCTCTTACGCATGTAGGCTACAGTACCTGCACCATCCCCCTTGTTCTGATAGGCTATCCTGTTAGCGTTTCATATCAGACGGTGTACTTTGATATCAACTGACTGACCAGGTGTGAGCACCGCCAGTTACTATTCAGAGACAGAATGAGCTATCTACCTTGCTTTTTATTATGTTTTAGGTTTTATTTATTCGCACCGAAGAAAAGAAGTGAAAGACAAAACCGTGCAGATAAAAAACTGGTAAAAATGGTGTGCAGGTGAGGTTGGAAGCCCAAAAGGGCTGATATGAAAACCACACCACAAATATAAGTACAAAAAAATAAGTTGGCTCAGTCAATTAAACAAAAGCATATTAATTATAATTGTACATGATATACTCAGTATACTAGAAAAAACGTGTGTGTGCGTAAGGGAGAGATACAGGGAGGGGATTATTGGTTAGTTTGATTCATCAGGCTGACCCCCAGTCTTCGCTTGAAGTAATTGTGTGATAATGAGGTTTTGGCAATGTAAAGATAAGAATTCCAGAGTATGGTACCTCTGTATCTTATAGAGGATGTACTATGTGAGGTGCAGCAGTGGGGAAGGTGAAGGTTATCGCAGTGTCTTGTGTTATATAGATGGCTTTCAGAATGAACCTGGAATAATCCATTGAAGGGTTTAGGTAAACTGTCTCGGATGTATGAGAATTTGTAGATGAAAGTGCATAATTCCCAACAATATTGATCTGATTGGGTGGGACTTGAACTAATACACATCTGATTGGGTGGGACGAACTAATGAACATCTGATTGACTTTCTTATCAGCCGGTTTACTTTGATAACATGTTACATTTTCATCTACATTTGAGTCATTTAGCAGACACTCTTATCCAGATCGACTTACAGTTAGTGCATTCATTTTAAGTTGGCTAGGTGAGACAACCACAAGTCAAATCAAGTGTTATTGGTCACATACACGTTTAGCAGATGTTAATGCGAGTGTAGTGAAATGCTTGTGCTTCTATTTCTGACAGTGCAGTAATATCTAACAAGTAATCTAACAATTCCCCAACTACCTAATACACACATATCTAAAGGGGTGAAGGAGAATATGTACTTATAAATTATATGGATGAGCGATGGCCGAGCGGCATAGGCAAAGTGCAATAGATGTTATAAAATACAGTATATAAACTCAGCAAAAAACTCAGTCTTTCAAAGATAATTTGTAAAAATCCAAATAGATCTTCATTGTAAAAGGTTTAAACACTGTTTCCCATGCTTGTTCAATGAACCATAAACAATTAATGAACATGCACCTGTGCAACGGTCGTTAAGACATTAACAGTTTACAGACGGTAGGCAATTAAGGTCACAGTTATGAAAACTTAGGACACTAAAGAGGCCTTTCTACTGACTCAGAAAAACACCAAAAGAAAGATGCCCAGGGTCCCTGCTCATCTGCGTGAACGTGCCTTAGGCATGCTGCAAGGAAGCATGAGGACTGCAGATGTGGCCAGGGCAATAAATTGCAATGTCCGTACTGTGAGATGCTTAAGACAGCGCCACATGGAGACAGGACGGACAGCTGATCATCCTCGCAGTGGCAGACCACGTGTAACAACACCTGCACAGGATCAGTACATCTGAACAACTGCCGAGTTACACCAGGAACGCACAATCCCTCCATCAGGCTGAGAGAGGCTGGACTGAGTGCTTGTAGGTCTGTTGTAAGGCAGGTCCTCACCAGACATCACCGGCAATAACGTCGCCGATGGGCACAAACCCACCGTCGCTGGACCAGACAGGACTGGAAAAAAGTGCTCTTCACTGACGAATTACGGTTTTGTCTCAACAGTGGTGATGGTCGGATTTACCTTTATCGGCGAAGGAATGAGTGTTACACCTAGGCCTGTACTCTGGAGCGGGGTCGATTTGGAGGTGGAGGGTCCGTCATGGTCTGGGGCGGCATCATCGGACTGAGTCTGTTGTCATTGCAGGCAATCTCAAAGCGTTACAGGGAAGACATCCTCCTTCCTCATGTGGTAGCCTTCCTGCAGGCTCACCCTGACATGACCCTCCAGCATGACAATGTCACCAGCCATACTGCTCGTTCTGTGCGTGATTTCCTGCAAGACAGGAATGTCAGTGTTCTGCCATGGCCAGAGAAGAGCCCGGATCTCAATCCCATTGAGCACGTCTGGGACCTGTTGGTTCGGAGGCTAGGGCCCTTCCCCCAGAAATGTCAGGGAACTTGCAGGTGCCTTGGTGGAAGAGTGGGGTAACATCTCACAGCAAGGACTGGCAAATCTGGTGCAGTCCATGAGGAGGAGATGCATTGCAGTACTTAATGCAGCTGGTGGCCACACCAGATACTGACTGTTACTTTTCATTTTGACCCCCCTTTGTTCAGGGACACATTATTCCCTTTCTGTTAGTCACATGTCTGTGGAACTTGTTCAGTTTATGTCTCAGTTGTTGAATCTTGTTATGTTCATACAAATATTTACACATGTAAAGTTTGCTGAAAATAAACGCTGTTGACAGTGAGAGGACGTTTCTTTTTTTGCTGAGTTTACATATGATCTGAGTAATGTAAGATATGTAAACATTATTAAAGTGGCATTAGTGCTGTAGGGGTCATGGAGGGCAGGTAATTTGCCTCTGGTGATGCGTTGTGCAGGCCGCACCACCCTCTTGAGAGCCTTGCGGTTGAGGGCGGTGCAGTTGCCATACCAGGCTGTGATACAGCCCGACAGGATGCCCTCAATTGTGCATCTGTAAAAGTTTGTCAGGGTTTTGGGCGACAAGCCAAATTTCTCCAGCCTCCTGAGGTTGAAGAGGCGCTGTTGCAACTTCTTCACCACACTGTCTGTGTGGGTGGACCATTTCAGTTTGTCTGTAATGTGTACGCGAAGGAACTTAAAACATTCCACGTTCTCCACTGCTGTCCCTTCGATGTGGAAAGGGGGGTGCTCCCTCTGCTGTTTCTTGAAGTCCACAACTATTTCCTTTTGTTTTGTTGAAGTTGAGTGAGAGGTTGTTTTCCTGACACCACACTTCAAGTGCCCTCACCTCCTCCCTGTAGGCCGTCTCATCATTGTTGGTAATCAAGCCTACCACTGTAGTGTCTTCTGCAAACTTGATGATTGAGTTGGAGGCGTGCATGGTCGTGGGTGAACAGGGAGTACAGGAGAGGGCTGAGCACGCACCCTTGTGGAGGCCCAGTGTTGAGGATCAGCGAAGTGGAGATGTTGTTTCCTATCTTCAACACCTGGGGGCGGCCCGTCAAAGTCCAGGAGCCAATTGCACAGGGCGGGGTTGAGACCCAGTGCCTCCAGCTTGATGATGAGCTTGGAATGTACTATGGTGTTGAATGCTGAGCTGTAGTCAATGAACAGCATTCTTACATAGGTATTCCTCCTGTCCAGATGGGATAGGGCAGTGTGATGGCGATTGCATCGTCTGTGGACGATATGTAAACTGAAGTGGGTCTAGGGTGGCCGGGAAGGTGGTGGTGATATGATCCTTGACTAGTCTCTCAAAGCACTTCATGATGACAGAAGTGAGTGCAACGGCGGTAGTCATATTGTACAGGAACAATAGTGGTCATTGTAATGCATGTGGGGACAGTGGACTGGGAAAGGGAGCGATTGAATATGTCCGTAAACACGCCAGCCAGCTGTCTGGAAGTGTGACGTCGGTGTCCATGACGTGGCTGGTTTTATGTTTGTAGTCCATGATTTCCTGTAGACCCTGCCACATACGACTCG
Organism: Brachymystax lenok tsinlingensis; assembly: GCA_030435695.1. Lineage (NCBI taxonomy): Eukaryota > Metazoa > Chordata > Actinopteri > Salmoniformes > Salmonidae > Brachymystax > Brachymystax lenok. The sequence goes on along the minus strand of CM059805.1, from coordinate 126,601 downwards.
TGTCTGAGCCATTGAATTGCGACTCCACTTTGTCCCTGTACTGGTATTTTGCTTGTTTGATTGCCTTGTGGAGGGAATAACTAAACTGTTTGTATTCAGCCAAATTCCCAGACCTCTTTCCATGGTTAAATGCGGTGGTTCACGCTTTCAGTTTTGCGTGAATGCCGCCATCCATCCACGGTTTCTGGTTAGGGTAGGTCTTAATAGTCACAGTGGGTACAACCTCTCCAATGCACTTCCTTATAAACTCACTCACCGAGTGAGTGTATAGATCGATGTTGTTCTCTGAGGCTGACAGGATCATATCCCAGTCCACGTGATCAAGACAATCTTGAAGCGTGGATTCCGATTGGTCATACCAGCGTTGAATGGTTCTAGTCACTGGCATGTCCTGTTTGAGTTTCTGCCTGTAAGACGATAAGAGCAAGATGGTGTCGTGGTCGTATTTGCCGAAGGGAGGGCGGGGGAGGGCTTTGTATGCATCGCGGAAGTTAGAGTAGCAGTGATCGAGTGTATTACCCCCCGTGAGTACTGCATTCAATATGCTGATAGAATTTAGGTAGCCTTGTTCTCAAATTTGCTTTGTTAAAATCCCCAGCTACAATAAATGCAGCCTCCGGATATGTGGTTACCAGTTTACATAAAGTCCAGTGAAGTTCCTTGAGGGCCATCGTGGTGTCTGCTTGAGGGTGAATGTACACAGCTGTGACGATAACTGACAAGAATTCTCTTGGGAGGAAATATGGCCGGCAATTGATTGTAAGAAATTCTAGGTCGGGTGAGCAGAAGGACTTGAGTTCCTGTATGTTGTTATGATGACCCCCGCCTTTCTTCTTCCCAGAGAGGTGTTTATCTCTGTCGGCGCGATGCATGGAGAAGCCCGGTGGCTGACCCGATTCCGACAACATATCCAGAGAGAGCCATGTTTCCATGAAACAGAGAATGTTACAATCTCTGATGTCTCTTTAGAAGGCAACCCTTGCTCGAATTTCGTCTACCTTGTTGTCAAGAGACTGGACATTGGCGAGTAGTATACTCGGGAGCGGTGGGCGACGTGCACGTCTATGGAGCCTGACCAGGAGGCCGCTCCGTCTGCCACTTCTGCAGCGCCGTTGTTTTGGGTCGGCTTCTGGGATTAGATCCATTGTCCTGGGTGGTGGTCCAAACAGAGGATCCGCTTCGGGAAAGTCGTATTCCTCGTTGTAATGTTGGTAAGTTGACATTGCTCTTATATCCGATAGTTCTTCCCGGCTGTATGTAATAAGATTTAAGATTTCCTGGGGTAACAATGTAAAAAATAATACATAAATAAAACTAAATACTGCATAGTTTCCTAAGGACTCGAAGCGAGTCCATTTTGTCACAGGCATAGTAAGTACACTTTTCCTCAATAGAGTAGTTATCAGCAAAGTACTACTCCATATTTTCATGCATAGTGGTGGCTGCATCATGTTATGGGTATGCTTGTAATAGTTAAGGACTGGGGAGTTTTTCAGGATAAAAAATAAACGGAATGGGGCTAAGCACAGGCAAATTCCAGGCTGTATCACAACCGGCCGTGAATGGGAGTCCCATAGGGCGGCGCACAATTGGCCCAGCGTCATCCGGGTTTGGCTGGGGTAGGCCGTCATTGAAAATAAGAATTTGTTCTTAACTGAGTTGCCTGGTTAACGACTCAAATACCAGTGGGTCGCTAGCGGGATCATCCCGACACTACCAGCTAAAACCTGTAGCGCCAGATTTAAAATCCGAAAATTGAATTATTAAACATCCAGGTATATACAAGTGTTCCATACTCATCAAAAGCTCTGTTTCTAGGCAATATCACAGCGTTGTCAGATTTCAAAAAGGCTTTACTGGAAGCAGCACATTCATTTGTTTGAGGGTAGCACCTCACATATTTTCCAATAGCCATGTATCGATTAGCAATCATGGCACACACATAACACATTTCACAGCGAAAACAAAGTAATTACCTGTTGAAGAACTTCTGCTGAGGTCTTCTTAAGTGTCCACTGAAGACAATCCATGGTTCTTTTGTTAGAAAAAGTAACGTCTTTTATCCATAAATCCTCCATTTGGTTCATGCAAACGACAGCCTCCATTACTCTTTTTGAAACGCAGCGCCAACTCGTTCAAATGTTACCTATAAACTTGTCCAAAAACAATCAAACATAGTTTTAAATGTATCCTAGGAACCCTTTACGTATATGTACAATTATAAATCAGCCGAATATAAACTGAACGCTAAAAGCGATAAATAAGGCACAGCGCCGTCTCATGCCATAGCACTCTGAAGAGTTTTCATAACGTGGTCTCTCGTTCCAAGCTGTTTATCAATGGCGAAATTCCCCAAGATGGAGTAAAACACCGTCTCGTGGTTGATGACATCATAAGGAAGCGGCGTGCACTGCGTTAACATGCCTATATATGGTCATTTTGGATAGGGAGGGGCTCAAAATGAGCAATGTGTCAAAATGACTTTTTCAGGACAGAGATTCCTCAGGGTTTTGCCTGCCAAATGCGTTCTGATTGACCCACAGACAAATGGTTAACAGTTTTGGAAAATTCAGAGTGTTTCCTATCCAATGGTACTAAATATATGCATATCCCATTTTCTGGGCCTAAATGGGAGGCATTTTACTTTGGGCACGCCAGGCTCTCCAAAACAGTCACCTTTGCTGCTGGAGCTTGTGAAGTTAAATAAATAAAATAAAATACACTGGAGTTGCTTACCAAGAAGACAGTGAATGTTCCTTAGTGGCCGAGTTACAGTTTTGGCTTAAATATACTTGAAAATCTATGGCAAGACTTGAAAATGGTTGTCTAGCAATGATCAACAACCAATTTGACACAGCATGAAGAATTTTGAAAAGAATAATGGGCAAATATTGTACAATCCAGGTGTGCAAAGCTCTTAGAGACTTACCTAGAAAGACGCCCAGCTGTAATCACTGCCAAAAGTGATTCTAACATGTATTAATTGAGCGTGAATACTTATGTAAAGGAGATATTTCTGTATTTCATTTTTAATACATTTGCAAATATTTTCCCAAAACATGTTTTAACTTTGTAATTGTGGGATATTGTGTGTATATGGGTGAGAAAATCTATGTAATCCATTTTGAATTCAGGCTATAACACAGCAAAATGTGGAATAAGTCAAGGAGTATGACTACTTTTTGAAGGCAGTGTATCTAACAAGCTCTGTAATCAGATCTAAGCTGATAACTGCTGCCAGCTGTTGTATTTCCCAGTAGAGGGTACACTAGATCTATCTGAAATGTCACAGGGAAGAATCATATTTTTAAATGTCAGTGTCGACTATAATAGCAAGGTAGATGTGTAGCTAGCGCTATATGAGAGCAGTGTGTGTGTGTGCCTGTCTGTGTCTCTCTCTGTGTGCCTGTCTGTATGTGTGTCTGTCTGTCCCTGTGTGTCTGTCTGTGTGTGTGTGTGTGCCTGTCTGTCTGTCCGTGCCTGTCTGTCTGTCCTTGTGTGTGTGTTCGGCTGCAGTAAAAGGCTTTACCTCAGCTCCACAAGTCAGAGAGCCACAGAACAAAGACTTGGTGAACAAACCTGCTAATGATCTGAGACCCTGTGCAATGTCTTGCGACATTCTTCCCGACACACACACACGTGCAGACGCAGAAACGCACACAAACAAAGCACACACAAAGCGCACACACACGTCTCTCTCTCTCTCTCTCTCTCATTGCATCCTGATGAAAGGAGGTTAGAAGAAGTAATCTGTCTCGAGGAAGAAGGGGGAGGGGGATTCTAAAGTGGCCAGATTGAGTGGAGGCGGAGGAAGAGAGAGCAGTTCTTACTAGCTAACATCTGGGCCAGTTCTGCTTCTCAGAGAGAGAGGGAGAGTCTTGATCCTATTCCTTGTTATACAGTAGTATTTGAATCTCTCTAATTGTATTTTAGACACAAGCACTCAATGTCCTATTGTGATTCCCCACAGTACATCCTCCTATCAGACTGTGTTGAGTTGAATCCTCCATGCCCTGCTGTGATTCCCCACAGTACATCCTCCTATCAGACTGTGTTGAATTGAATCCTCCATGCCCTGCTGTGATTCCCCACAGTACATCCTCCTATCAGACTGTGTTGAGTTGAATCCTCCATGCCCTGCTGTGATTCCCCACAGTACATCCTCCTATCAGACTGTGTTGAGTTGAATCCTCCATGCCCTGCTGTGACACCTGGCCAGAGCAGTATAGAGTAAAGGAGGGGATGTCCAGTTCTGTCTGTCTCTGGCTGGGACTAACCTAACACCACACATAACAAGGATAGAGCCTCTTTAACCAGGATTATTACGGCTGGTCCCTAGCAGTCCCCGTACCTCTGTATATCTGGGAGAGAATATAGAGCTGCACACCCACCCACCACAGATCATCTTTCATCTCCAAATCTGCTTTGGCACCATCCCCCTGTGATTCAGACTGACCTGTGATTCAGACTGCCTTTTGGTTTACAGACTGAACGTGGAGCAGAGTTGGCAACACACACACACGCACAAACAAACACACACACACGCACTCACTTGCACACATTCATATGCATGCACATAAACCTGCATTTGTTGTCTGAAACTCTGGAAAGGGTTCTTAGTGGATCATTTAGTCTCCGATAGTATCTATTTATTCTACACAAACTCTCTCTTGGAAACACCAGCGGGTTATACCTGAACACAGTCATTCATTATCCTCCTCTTCACCAGCCAATTGACACCTCACAGTCATGGGTTTATTCAAATCGTTAGGGCTCAACAACATTCTTTAGTAGAATTGGACGTAGCGCTATTCACAAATACTTAAGTTGAACGCTGCTTTGAAACTAGTATGGTCAGGTGACAGCCACTCTTCACCTCTGACCCTGACACACACACACACCCTCTCATCCTCCCTCTCTTCTCTCCAGGATTCTGTTCATTCTCTAATGGTGTGTTGTAGGGGTGTGAGGACCATGGTGTGTTGTAGGGGTGTGAGGACCATGGTGTGTTGTAGGGGTGTGAGGACCATGGTGTGTTGTAGGGGTGTGAGGACCATGGTGTGTTGCAGGGGTGTGAGGACCATGGTGTGTGTTGCAGAGGTGTGAGGACCGTGGTGTGTGTTGCAGAGGTGTGAGGACCGTGGTGTGTGTTGCAGAGGTGTGAGGACCGTGGTGTGTGTGTTGCAGAGGTGTGAGGATGTTGTAGAGGTGTGGGGACCGTGGTGTGTGTTGCAGAGGTGTGAGGATGTTGCAGAGGTGTGAGGACCGTGGTGTGTGTTGCAGAGGTGTGAGGACCGTGGTGTGTGTGTTGCAGAGGTGTGAGGATGTTGCAGAGGTGTGAGGACCGTGGTGTGTGTTGCAGAGGTGTGAGGACCATGGTGTGTGTTGTAGAGGTGTGAGGACCGTGGTGTGTGTTGCAGAGGTGTGAGGACCGTGGTGTGTGTTGCAGAGGTGTGAGGACTGTGGTGTGTGTTGTAGAGGTGTGAGGACCGTGGTGTGTGTTGTAGAGGTGTGAGGACCGTGGTGTGTGTTGTAGAGGTGTGAGGACCGTGGTGTGTGTTGTAGAGGTGTGGGGACCGTGTGAGGACCGTGGTTTGTGTTGTAGAGGTGTGAGGACCGTGGTGTCTGTTGCAGAGGTGTGAGGACCGTGGTGTGTGTTGTAGAGGTGTGGGGACCGTGGTGTGTGTTGCAGAGGTGTGAGGACCGTGGTGTGTGTTGTAGAGGTGTGAGGACCGTGGTGTGTGTTGCAGAGGTGTGAGGACCGTGGTGTGTGTTGCAGAGGTGTGGGGACCGTGGTGTGTGTTGCAGAGGTGTGAGGACCGTGGTGTGTGTTGCAGAGGTGTGAGGACCGTGGTGTGTGTTGCAGAGGTGTGAGGACCGTGGTGTGTGTTGCAGAGGTGTGAGGACCGTGGTGTGTGTTGTAGAGGTGTGAGGACGGTGGTGTGTTGTAGAGGTGTGGGGACCGTGTGAGGACCGTGGTGTGTGTTGTAGAGGTGTGGGGGCCGTGGTGTGTGTTGTAGAGGTGTGGGGGCCGTGGTGTGTGTTGTAGAGGTGTGGGGACCGTGTGAGCACCGTGGTGTGTGTTGTAGAGGTGTGAGGACCGTGGTGTGTGTTGCAGAGGTGTGAGGACCGTGGTGTGTGTTGCAGAGGTGTGAGGACCGTGGTGTCTGTTGCAGAGGTGTGAGGACCGTGGTGTGTGTTGTAGAGGTGTGAGGACCATGGTGTCTGTTGCAGAGGTGTGAGGACCGTGGTGTCTGTTGCAGAGGTGTGAGGGACCGTGTGAGGACCGTGGTGTCTGTTGCAGAGGTGTGAGGACCATGGTGTGTGTTGCAGAGGTGTGAGGACCGTGGTGTGTGTTGTAGAGGTCTACAGGGAAGGCCTGCCCGCTCAAAGAACTCTCCAAGGTTGACAACTACACACTGTGGCCATCCCAGAGTGCAAAGAATCTTGGCGTGACCCTGGACAACACTGTCATTCTCTGCAAACATCAAGGCAGTGACCTGCTCCTGCATGTTCATGCTCTGCAACGTTTGTAGTGTAGGACCCTACCTCACACAGGAAGCGGCACAGGTCCAATCCAGGCACTTGTCATCTCCCGTCTGGAGTATTGCAACTCGCTGTTGTCTGGGCTCACTTGTGCCATTAAACCGCTGCAACTTATCCAGAATGCTGCAGCCCACCTGGTGTTCAACCTTCCCAAATGATCCCATGTCACCCCGCTCCTCTGCATACTCCACTGGCTTCCAGTTGAAGCTTGCATCCACTACAAGACCATGGTGCCTACTTTCGGGAGATCAGCTCAGCCCAGTCCAAGCTGTTCTCTCCCCCTATCTGTGACTGCTGATAGCTACTTTATTGAGAAAGGTGTACTTACTATGCATGTGATATGTGGTTGTCCCACCTAGCTATCTTAAGATGAATGCAAGTCGCTCTGGATAAGAGTGTCTGCTAAATGACTAAAATGTAAATGTGAAAATGTGTGTGGCAGGCGGAGAGCCTTGGGTTGAGACAGTTATGGAAACAGTGTTTGGTTTCAACCTGGACCAACAGGCTCGAAGACTGGGCATCTCTAGGGGTGAGAGGTCAGAGGTCATACTGGGGAGGTATAGAGGAGGATGCCACACATACGTATACACACACACACAAAATATGTGTTTGCCTCATTTAGCGTTATTCATAAATAGAACCTTATTGATCCCTCAAAATCTTGTTTGTGTGGATGTGTGTGTTTGTGTGTGTGTGTAAGTCTCTAATAAACGAGTAGGCCAGTTGTTAGCTGATCTAAGCAGATTCCACAGCCCTGAAGACAACAAACTGCAGAAACCAACTAAACATTTTCTATTCAGATTGCAACAATTATAATTACACACACATTCTGGATAGAGTGTGTTTATTTGTTCATCATCGTAATGAATGACATACACACACACCGCTCCTCCCATTCCACTCAGCTCTGTGTGTATCGACCAAGCTCTGTAATGGAGAAACGCCTGCCCAGCAAACAAAATCAATGCTGTCTTTTTTTCTCCTCCAACCTGTTCTCGTTATCTGCAATGAAGCCAAAACACACAGAGCAGCAACTGAACTGAAACACACCTATCTCTTTTCTTCCCTCCAAATGTCGCTATTTGATAGTTGTCTTTGATTTATTTGACCGTTTAAAAACCACAAGTGGATATAATGCTGTCTCCCTCCCTCTATAGTACTCTGTCTTGCTTAGGGTTTCAACATCTCTGTAACATTCCCCAAATTTCAACCGGGATTTTCGGGAAAAGTTACCCTATGTCTTGCTACAAAACTGGTTTCTAAATGGTCAATAGTACAAATGTAATATACTGTATTTCTGGGAAAAACAGCGTATCCATGATATGAGTAATTGTTTATTTTTGGTCAGTCCAGTTAAGGCCAGTTCCAGGGATAACAAGGGATAAGATCAAGCCTTTTTTTCTCTGTTATGTAAGTCTCTCTCTCTCTCACTCACACACACACACTCACACAGGGATTATAACAAGGCAGATTAGCGGGTGGCTGTACAGTCTGTCAGAAAATAGAATTAATTTGTGTGATCCAGATGCTTTACTTCAGCCGCCGTGTATTGTGTGTGTGTGTCCAGCCACAGGAGGGTTCTTGTCCTCCTGCCACCACAACAGTGAGACAGCTTTTTTCTGTCAGAGAGAGAGACCTTCTATGCCATCAAAAGAAACAAAACTCAACATCCCAATTAGTTATCAAACCCATTGCCCTCTATGGTTGTGACGTCTGGGGTTCACTTACCAACCAACAATAATTCACAAAATGGGACAAACACCCAGAATGTCTGCATGCAAGATTTTGCAAAAATATACTTTGTGTACAACGCAAAACCCCAAACAATGCATACAGAGAAGACTTAGGACTATACCCGCTAGTTATCAAAATACATAAAAGAGCAGTTACATTCTACAACCATCTGGCTTTTGTGGGCCACCTTGTTTTTTTATTGTAAAGATTATAATTGTTTTAATTGCAGTTGCAGAATTTTAAAACAGTTTTCACTTGAATACCGTTGCTTTAAATCAGTGCACGCGTGAGCACTCTCTCGCAGTCTTTCCCTCTCTGCATCAACTCCATTCAAATTGCATCCGAAATAGATCATCCCGTTCTAGATCGATATATAGCCATATACAGTGTATTCGGAATATAGATCGTCCCGTTCTAGATCGATATATAGCCATATACATTGTATTCGGAATATAGATCATCCCGTTCTAGATCGATATATAGCCATATACATTGTATTCGGAATATAGATCATCCCGTTCTAGATCGATATATAGCCATATACATTGTATTCGGAATATAGATCATCCCGTTCTAGATCGATATATAGCCATATACAGTGTATTCGGAAAGCATTCAGACCCCTTGAGTTTTTCTACATTTTGTTGCGTAACAGCCTTATTCTAAATTTGGTTATATCGTTATTTTCCCCCTCATCAATCTACACACAATACCCCATAATGACAAAGCAAAACAGGTCTCATAGCAAAAGGTCTGAATACTTAAGTTATTTGTTTTTTATTTTTAATCCATTTGCAAAATGATCTACAAACCTGTTTTCACTTTGTCATTAAGGGGTATTGTGTGTAGATTTATGAGGAACAATTTGTATTTAATCCATTTTAGAATAAGGCTCTAATGTAGCAAAATGTGGCCAAAGTAAGTACTTTCTGAATGCGCTGTATATAGATGTCCTAGCCTACCTCTTTCAGGTAATAAAGCAGTATTAGCTTTATATTTTGCTAACTAATGATGGATTATACATAATAAGCTTTTAACTTATAGCCTCGGTCTCTTGCGCAAATACGCAAGCACCTGTGCTCCACTGGCCTCTCCTTATAAAAGTATCCTTAGCTCTTGGAGTCCCATGCAGGAAAAGCTACACTAGAATAGCTTGCTGGACATGATTTTGGTGCATTTCTTATACCAATAGACTATTCGAAGAGGGAGACAAGCTCTTGTTTGCTTAATGTTAAATACAGCAGCCAATAGAACGCACGGGTAGTTTGAAAGAAGAGTGAAAGTGCGATGGGGGTAGACTATAGCAGTTATTTATTCAGACCCATAGCCAATGAATCTTCGTGAAGAGAAGTGAAGGATGTCTATATTATTGAAAAATGTCATTAGAATGATGAAGATGAGGACAACCAAACTTAGTTCATTTAACTGTTGAAAGTGAGGAAGGAACCAGCAACAATAGAGAGAGAAAGAGGAGGTAGGCTAATAACATTAGGGGACATACATATGTCAGCCTACTAATTATACAAAAAGGCCCTATTATATTTCAGAATTAAAATCCAATTCGCTAGCCTATTCGCTAACTTTGTAGTCCGCATGTGCTGCACCAGAATCGCATGTTCTCTCCTGCTTTATCATGGTTTGAACGATGTGTGTGGTTCCAGTCCATTTAATACAGTATAATACAGTAGAGTAATAGAGTTCACACTCAAAAATATTTGCCTTCTGGAGCTAGTTTAATTAAATACCGGGTTAGCCTGGCGGAAGGGATTTATTCTCCAGATGGAACATTTCTAAAATACTGGGAAAATGTTCAAACCTACTAGGGGCTATGGGTGGGTTTGGGATTGGGCAGTGGACTAGAGACCGGGACTTGCGTTAAAGACTTGGTTTGGTAGAAGGGGAATGGGTCAAGCGTTTAGGTTATAGGCTGGGTCTGGCATTTAAGTAATACACCGGGCTGTGACTGGGCTGGTAGGGAAACTGTCTGGTTAACTTCAGAGCCCTTTGTGCTGCAGTTTATCCACCCACACTGTGAGGTGTTTATAATAGTATTAGCCAAGTGGTGTGCCCTCTAACACAGAGAGACGGCCTCACACAGTCTCTTGGTCTGCGTCCCAAATGGCACCCTATTCCCTACATAGCACACTACTTCTGACCAGATCCCTGTGGGTAGTAGAGCCCTGTGGACTGGTCTGAAGTTGTGTACCATATAGAGAATAGCGTGCCATTTGGGACACAACTTAATAGCGGTTGGACAGGCCTTAGATTTCTTAATTCTCTTAACCTGCCGTGCCTGTGCTGCCTGACACCACTGTATTAATGCCCTGTAATGCTGAGTTCCTCAAACTGCTGCTTTAAGGTCAACAGGAACATAAAGCTCTGCTTGAGGGTTAGAGGACTTGACTTCTGTTGGAGTGTATTTCTCACTAACAGTCCTATATAACAGTGTGTATTTCTCACTAACAGTCCTATATAACAGTGTATTTCTCACTAACAGTCCTATATAACAGTGTGTATTTCTCACTGACAGTCCTATATAACAGTGTGTATTTCTCACTGACAGTCCTATATAACAGTGTGTATTTCTCACTGACAGTCCTATATAACTGTGTGTATTTCTCACTGACAGTCCTATTTAACTGTGTGTATTTCTCACTGACAGTCCTATTTAACTGTGTGTATTTCTCACTGACAGTCCTATTTAACTGTGTGTATTTCTCACTGACAGTCCGATATAAGTGCATTTCTCACTGACAGTAATTTATAACTGTGTGTATTTCTCACTGACAGTCCTATTTAACTGTGTGTATTTCTCATTAACAGTCCTATATAACATATGTTTACATTGCCAAATCAACTGAAATAGATAATAAACAAAAGTGAAACAGTAAGCATTACACTCACAAAAGTTCCAAAAGAATAAAGACATTTCAAATGTCATATTATGTATAAATACAGTGTTGTAATGATGTGCAAATAGTTAAAAATTGAAAATAAACAAACATAAATATAGGTTGCATTTACAATGGTGTTTGTTCTTCACTGGTTGAGATGATTTCTGACGTGCTGTTCCTTCTTTTTCCGTAGTATATTTCTGTATTGTTTTAGTGATTCACCATAGTGAAGGCGTAGACTCAGGTTTTCTCTATGTTTTTGGTTGGATCGGTTTCTCAATTTCTTTCTTAGGTTTTTGCATTCTTCATCAAACCATTTGTCATTGTTGTTAATTTTCTTCAGTTTTATTTATTTCTTTTTCTTTATTTATTTTCTTACCTTCACTATTACAGTGGAACGTTTCATCCAGGAAGTTGTCTAAAAGGGATTGAATTTGTTGTTGCCTAATAGTTTTTTGGTAGGTTTCCACACTAAATTCCTTCCATCTATAGCATTATTTAATGTTATTCAGTTCCTTTGGCTTTGATTCCTCGTGATTGAGTATTGCTCTGTTCAAGTAGACTGTGATTTTGCTGTGATCTGATAGGGTTGTCAGTGGGCTGACTGAACGCTCTAAGAGACTCTGGGTTGAGGTCAGTGATAAAGTCTACAGTACTACTGCCATAGGAGTCCCCTCGAAGCCTGCCATTGATTATGTACATACCCAGTGGGCGACAGAGCTGCAGGAGTTGTGACCCGTTTTTGTTGGTTATGTTGTCGTAGTTGTGCCTAGGGGGGCATATGGGGGAGGGAATGCTGTCACCTCCAGGCAGGTGTTTGTCCCCCTGTGTGCTGAGGGTGTCCGGTTCTGGTCCGGTTCTGGCATTTAGGTTGCCACAGACTAGTACATGTCCCTGGGCCTGGAAATGATAAATTTGTCTCTGTTGAGATAATTTACTTTTGAATTTCTAGCAATGTTAAATGTTCCTGTTTTGATTAATTTAATAGAGTTCTATACCAAATTAGCATAAAACCTTTCCTGTTTCAGACCTGGTAGTTTGGTGGATGGGACTACCAGCTCTCTGTATGCTAGAGGGCAACCAGTGGGTCCGTCTCCTCTAGATCATGTTTCTTGTAGGTTGACAATGTCTGTATTTCTTTGGTGAAGTCCAGGTTCCTGCTCTTTAGGCCAAATGCAGATGGCCTCAGGCCTTGAATATTCCAGGATGAGATAGTGAAGGCTTTGTGTTCCATAAAGTGTCCAATGTTGTTGGTCGTGTGGTTTGGCCTCAGACCAGTAAGTGTGAGCAGAGCCTGCTGAGCATCTGGTACATGCTATTGGCTTATGCTTGTGTAAGAGTGGGGGTTGGGCCTGTTTGCCTGCTTACGGCCTGGGACTTCCATGTTGAGGCCCTCTTTGTGGGAGTGGGGGGCATGGGGTGGGCAGGAGGGGCATAGGTCTGATCTGAGGGCATGGTTGACTTGGGGGGGTGTTGATTGGTTGGGGTGGGGGTGTGGATGTGGCTCGTGGAGCTGTGGTCTGGATGTGGGTCCTCTCTGTGTGGGTCCTCTCTGTGTGGGTCCTTTATGTGTAGATCCGGGGAGTAGTCCCGCAGTTCTGGGAGAGTGTCTTCCTGGTCTGGGCGGGGGTCTATTGATCTGTTGCTCCTGTGTCAAGTGTTGGGGCTGCGTTTGAGGGCGATGTCCTTTAGGGTCCGGGCGAAGGTGGGCACTGCTGCCTATAGGTGAACCTTGTCGTAAAGTCCAGGGTGGAGTGGTGGGCCAGGTAAACATTTGGTTTTGAGGTACAGTCACGGGAATTACTTGCGTATACCTGCTGTGTGGTAGCAAGTTGGGGAAGTAGAAGAAGCTTTTTCAATCACTACCTTGAGTGCTGTGGCCACCCTTTCCTGGGGGGGGTATCAGGGTGGCTGACAGGGGGGTGCTCAGAGGGGGTTAGATCTCCTGGGCTCGGGTTCTTCATTTGTCTGTTCTGTTCTGCTGTGATGTCGACGCTATGGTCAGGGTCTGGTGTGGACTGTTCTGCTGTGGTGTTGAGACTTTTGTCGGGAGCTGAGGTGGGCTGTTCTGCTGGCTTCTCTGCGGGGGTGGCCACCTCTCTAATGGGTTGTTCTCTGTTACACACCATCCCCCTCACCCTCTCCTCCAGCAGTCTGATCCTATCCTTTAGTGCTCTGTTATTCTCCTGTTGATGTTGTCTCACCACAGTCCAGTGGGTGTGTTGAGCTGGACAATGTTTTTGTGATGACTGGAGTGTGTTCACCTCTTGTTCCAGCTCCACCTGCCTTACCTCCAGCTGGGTGAATTGTTCCTTAATTTCAATGAAGGAGTAGTACTCTGTGCTGAGAGGTTGACTTTTTGCTTGGGGTTGCTCGTCTGTGGGGTTGTTTAATGAAGAGGTGTGACATGCTCGGGGTGGGGGTGTATCTTTCTCAAGAGAGAGCTTATCCAGCTGAGCTATCTCTTTGATAATGTGAAAGTCCAGCTGAAACTGTTTGGTGTTTCCCTGTACTGTTACTGTTCCAGATTTGTGCACGTTTGCTGTCCTCGTTGTCTAGTATCCTGGGTTTCCACTCATTGGTTACAACCCCCCTCTTAACAGAGGGGTGTGTTAATATAGCACTGCACCATGCCAGGGGATGGTCTGTATGGAAGACTAAGTTGGTTATGTTCCCATTTTTATAACAGTCAGCAAAAAAATGCCTCTTGATTTTCCATAAGGAGCTGCATTTTGTACTCTTTTCGTGCCTTATCATTTTTTACACACACTTTTGGTTGGGGTAGGCTGTGCGGCTCTCCAACTCCACACATCAGTGCTAATTGAAGTTGTATAGCTTTGTCCTAGCAAGCTTGGTAGCCTTAATTTAGCATTCTGTCCTTATAAAATCAATTATATCATTGTAATGTATTTTTCATTTTGGCTTTTGAAAAAAGAAATTGCTTCAGACTAAACAGTTCCAGGTTGGATGGTCTTTTCAGGTTTCTGTTTGTGTGCCAGGGATTCCGTTAGCCAATAATAGCCGGGCTTTTAGCCCCCCCCAAACAAATGAAAAGCTCCTATTTGCGAAGTAATGCATTTTTTTATAACAAATTATGAGTCTTACCTTGCTGCAAAGTAGCCTAGCAAAAATCAGGCAATTATTTTATAAAGACTTCCATATTAAAACTAGTAGCCTTTTTCTCTCATGTTCTATTGGTTTTCAAATCAACTTTATTTTATTGTCAAAGCCAAAGGCACAATCCTAGTCATATTAACCACCATGCTAGTTGTCCCCTCTTTCTACATTTCTAAAGGATATTTTCATTTCTGCCACAAGAAACTGCTCAGTATGGTGTTTTCCCCGCTAGTTGTATTATGGAACAAACATTTGTGCGTTGCTGACTGCCTTGTGCGCTTTGGGAAGAAATAATAGTATTTGTGGAGTTTCTCCCTTTCTTCTCTGCAGATCCTCTCAAGCTCTGTCAGGTTGAATGGGGAGCATTGCTGCACAGATATTTGCAGTTTCTCTCCAGAGATGTAGATCGGGTTCAAGTCCGGGCTCTGGCTGGGCCACTCAAGGACATTCAGAGACTTGTCCTGAAGCCACTCCTGTGTTGTCTTGGCTGTGTGCTTAGGGTTGTTGTCCTGTTGGAAGGTGAACCTTCGCCCCAGTCTGAGGTCCTGAGCACTCTGGAGCAGGTTTTCATCAAGGATCTCTCTGTACTTTGCTCTGTTTTTTTCTTTCGCTCGATCCTGACTAGTCTCCCAGTCCCTTCCACTGAATAACATCCCCACAGCATGATGCTGCCACCACCATCATGCTTCACTGTAGGGATGGTGCCAGGTTTCCTCAAGACGTGACGCTTGGCATTCACGCCAAAGAGTTAAATCTTGGTTTCATCAGACCAGAGTTTCTCATGGGCTGTCATGCGCCTTTTTACTGAGGAGTTGCTTCTGTCTGGCCACTCTACTATAAAGGCCTGATTGGTGACTGTAGAGATGGTTGTCCTTCTGGAAGGTTCTCTCATCTCCACAGAGGAACTCTGGAGCTCTGTTAGAGTAACCATCGAGTTCTTGGTCACCTCCCTGACCAAGGCCCTTCTCCCCCGATTGCTCATTTTGGATGGGCAGCCAGCTCTAGGAAGAGTCTTGGTGGTTTCAAACTTCTTCCATTTAAGAATGGAGGCCACTGTGTTCTTGGGCATCTTCAATGCTGCAGAAATATTTTTGTACCCTTATCCAGATCTTTGCCTCAGCACAATCCTGTCTCAGAGCTCTACGGAAAATTCCTTCAACCTCATGACTTGGTTTTTGCTCTGACATGCACTGTCAACTGTGGGACCTTTGTGTAGAAAGGTGTGTGCCTTTCCAAATCATGTCCAATCAAATGCACCTGAGCTCAATTTCGAGTCTCTTTGTAAAGGGTCTGTTTTTTGGTTTTTATACATTTGAAAACATTTCTAAAAACCTGTTTTCACTTTGTCATTATGGGGTATTGTATTGCAGAGGGAAAAAAATATTTTTATACATTTTAGAATAAGGATGTAACGTAACAAAATGTGGAAAAAGTCAAGGGGTCTGAATACTTAAATATATATGTATACAGTTGAAGTCGGAAGTTTACATACACAGCCAAATACATTTAAACTCAGTTTTTCACAATTCCTGACATTTAATCCTAGTAAAAATTCCCTGTCTTAGGTCAGTTAGGATCACCACTTTATTTTAAGAATGTGAAATGTCAGAATAATAGTAGAAAGAATTATTTATTTCAGCTTTTCTTTCTTTCATCACATTGTCCAGTGGGTCAGAAGTTTACATACACTCAATTAGTATTTGGTGGCATTGCCTCTAAATTGTTTAACTTGGGTCAAACGTTTTGGGTAGCCTTCCACAAGCTTCCCACAATAAGTTGGGTGAATTTTGGCCCATTCCTCCTGACAGAGCTGGTGTAACTTAGTCACGTTTGTAGGCCTCCTTGCTCGCACACACTTTTTCAGTTCTGCCCACAAATCTTCTATAGGATTGAGGTCAGGGCTTTGTGATGGCCACTCCAATATCTTGACTTTGTTGTCCTTAAGCCATTTTGCCACAACTTTGTAAGTATGCTTGGGGTCATTGTCCATTTGGAAGACCAAGCTTTAACTTCCTGACTGATGTCTTGAGATGTTGCTTCAATATATCCACATAATTTTCCTTCCTCATGATGTAATTTATTTTGTGAAGTGCACCAGTCCCTCCTGCAGCAAAGCACCCCCACAACATGATGCTGCCACCCCCGTGCTTCCCGGTTGGGATGGTGTTCTTTGGCTTGCAAGCCTCTCCCTTTTTCCTCCAAACATAACGATGGCCATTATGGCCAAACAGTTCTGTTTTTGTTTCATCAGACCAGAGGACATTTGTCCAAATGTACGATCGTTGTCCCCATGTGTTGCAAACCGTAGTCTGTCTTTTTATGGCGGTTTTGGAGCAGTGGCTTCTTCCTTGCTGAGCAGCCTTTCAGGTTATGTCAATATAGGACTCGTTTTACTGTGGATATATATACATTTGTACCTGTTTCCTCCAGCATCTTTACAAGGTCTTTTGCTGATGTTCTTTGATTGATTTGCACTTTTCGCACCAAAGTACGTTCATCTCTAGGAGACAGAACGCATCCGCGTAGTCCCATGGTGTTTATACTTGCATACTATTGTTTGTACAGATGAACGTGGTACCTTCAGGCTTTTGGAAATTGCTCCCAAGGATGAACCAGACTTGTGGAGGTCTACCATTTTTTTTCTGAGGTCTTGCCTGATTTATTTTGATTTTCCCATGATGTCAAGCAAAGAGGCACCGAGTTTGAAGGTAGGCCTTGAAATACATCCACAGGTACACCTCCAATTGACTCAAATGATGTCAATCAGCCTATCAGAAGCTTCTAAAGCCATGGCATAATTGTCTGGAATTTTCCAAGCTGTTTAAAGGCACTGTCAACTAAGTGTATGTAAACTTGTCATGTGTCATGCACAAAGTAGATGTCCTATCCGACTTGCCAAAACTATAGTTTGTTAACAAGAAATTTGTGGAGTAGTTGAAAAACAAGTTTTAATGACTCCAACCTAAATGTATGTAAACTTCTGACTTCAACTGTATATATGTTTTAAGCTAATGCCCAAATCATGTTTTCTTGTGTAGTAGCCTATTTCGAATGTTTTTATTTCTTTCTGTATAGGCAGAATTTTGGCAATTTAATTCAATGTACTTTAGGGAAAGCTTCCCCGAGCCTTATGGATGCACCGTCCTATATATTCTAACATCTTCAAATTGCTTATCGGAAAGAATGGCGCACGTCGTTGCATCCTGGAGTTGTATGTTCTGTTAAGATGAATTATGATCATCTAAATGTGATTTCTGTCATTTTGAGCACAGTGGGTGGACGCCCTAATCAGGTTACACACCCAAAGCATATTGGTCCGGTAAATGAAAATGCTGCCTGTCAAATGTCCGGCGCCACATTTTCTTTATGGAAACCCTGGTGTGTGGGGATCGTGGGATTGACAGATAGTGTGTTACCTCACTATTGCACCCTGCAGGTGGTGGGATAATGTATTAGTGTATGAGAGTGCAGACACACACACAGACAGACGGACGGATGAGCGTACACAGTGTGCCATCAGCCTGTGTGTTGAGAGGATTCCTCCACATGCTCGAGTCTACATGAAATATAATATGGATGTGTGTGGGAAGAGTCTCGTATGGAGCAGCTCATCACCAAAGCAGTCTTAATACTGTACATGTATTGCTGTATATAATTCATGCCGTATGTCTCTGTCTGTCTAGGTCTGCACGTTGTCCTGTTTGTGTTTTTACTGGGTGTCTGTTCTGTCTGTCTGTGTATAACAACACTCTGTATGAGTTTACAGGCCTGGGTGGAAAAGGCCTGGGTGAACAATCTATATTAGAGACAGAACTCTGTGCTTATGCAGGGCTGTGGGGAGAGGGCTGGAGGGAGAGGAAGAAGGCATTGGAGAGCGAGAGGGGGGTTGTGTGTGTTTACAGTGGAAATAGTGAGTCTGGGACATTTTCTTCTGGTCGCTTTTCCACTGTTTATGGAGAGCGGTGAGGAACAACACTTCCTGAAAGGAATGCCAGCTTTCCAACCCGAACTCCGTCCAAGTCTCTCCCTCTCTTCTCTCCTTCTCCTCCTCGTCTCCTTTTCCCCCTCTCATCCCTGCACACGAACAGTCTTCCTCTCTCTATCCCCTGTCCCTCTCTCTCTTGTCCCTCTCTCTCTAGTCCATCTCTTTCCTGTCCATCCCTCTCTCCCGGTCTGTCCCCCTCTCTCCCGGTCTGTCCCCCTCTCTCCCGGTCTGTCGCCCCTGTCCGTCCCGCTCCCTCGCCCCTGTCCGTCCCGCTCCCTCGCCCCTGTCCGTCCCTCTCCCTCGCCCCTGTCCGTCCCTCTCTCTCGCCCCTGTCCGTCCCGCTCTCTCGCCCCTGTCCGTCCCGCTCTCGCCCCTTGTCCGTCCCGCTCTCTCGCCCCTTGTCCGTCCCGCTCTCTCGCTCCTTGTCCGTCCCGCTCTCTCGCTCCTTGTCCGTCCCGCTCTCTCACCCTGTCCCTCTCTCACCCTGTCCCTCTCTCACCCTGTCTGTCCCTCTTTATCCTGTCCCTCTCTCTCCTGTCTGTCCCTTTCTCTCCTGTCTAGGGCTGAGCCCAATTAGTCGACTGGTCGATTGTTTGGTTGCTCGACCGAGATTTGTTTTAATCAAGCAGTAACAAATGTGGATATATACATACATACATACACACACACACACACACACACACACACACACACACACACACACACACACACACACACACACACACACACACACACACACACACACACACACACACACACACACAGTGGGGCAAAAAAGTATTTAGTCAGCCACCAATTGTGCAAGTTCTCTCACTTAAAAAGATGAGAGAGGCCTGTAATTTTCATCATAGGTACACTTCAACTATGACAGACAAAATGAGTAAAACAAATCCAGAAAATCACATTGTAGGATTTTTAATGAATTTATTTGCAAATTATGGTGGAAAATAAGTATTTGGTCACATACAAACAAGCAAGATTTCTGGCTCTCACAGACCTGTAACTTCTTCTTTAAGAGGCTCCTCTGTCCTCCACTCGTTACCTGTATTAATGGCACCTGTTTGAACTTGTTATCAGTATAAAAGACACCTGTCCACAACCTCAAACAGTCACACTCCAAACTCCACTATGGCCAAGACCAAAGAGCTGTCAAAGGACACCAGAAACAAAATTGTAGACCTGCACCAGGTTGGGAAGACTGAATCTGCAATAGGTAAGCAGCTTGGTTTGAAGAAATCAACTGTGGGAGCAATTATTAGGAAATGGAAGACATACAAGACCACTGATAATCTTCCTCGATCTGGGGC
This sequence comes from Brachymystax lenok tsinlingensis, assembly GCA_030435695.1. NCBI lineage: Eukaryota > Metazoa > Chordata > Actinopteri > Salmoniformes > Salmonidae > Brachymystax > Brachymystax lenok. The sequence goes on along the minus strand of CM059805.1, from coordinate 107,018 downwards.
TCCACGCAAGATCTCACCCGTGGGGTCAAAATGATCACAAGAACGGTGAGCAAAAATCCCAGAACCACACGGGGACCTAGTGAATGACCTGCAGAGAGCTGGGACCAAAGTAACAAAGCCTACCATCAGTAACACACTACGCCGCCAGGACTCAAATCCTGCAGTGCCAGACGTGTCCCCTGCTTAAGCCAGTACATGTTCAGGCCCGTCTGAAGTTTGCTAGAGAGCATTTGGATGATCCAGATGAGGATTGGGAGAATGTCATATGGTCAGATGAAACCAAAATATAACTTTTTGGTAAAAACTCAACTCGTCGTGTTTGGAGGACAAAGAATGCTGAGTTGCATCCAAAGAACACCATACCTACTGTGAAGCATGGGGGTGGAAACATCATGCTTTGGGGCTGTTTTTCTGCAAAGGGACCAGGACGACTGATGCGTGTAAAGGAAAGAATGAATGGGGCCATGTATCGTGAGATTTTGAGTGAAAACCTCCGTCCATCAGCAAGGGCATTGAAGATGAAACGTGGCTGGGTCTTTCAGCATGACAATGATCCCAAACACACCGCCCGGGCAACGAAGGAGTGGCTTCAGAAGAAGCATTTCAAGGTCCTGGAGTGGCCTAGCCAGTCTCCAGATCTCAACCCCATAGAAAATCTTTGGAGGGAGTTGAAAGTCCGTGTTGCCCAGCGACAGCCCCAAAACATCACTGCTCTAGAGGAGATCTGCATGGAGGAATGGGCCAAAATACCAGCAACAGTGTGTGAAAACCTTGTGAAGACTTACAGAAAACGTTTGACCTCTGTCATTGCCAACAAAGGGTATATAACAAAGTATTGAGATAAACTTTTGTTATTGACCAAATACTTATTTTCCACCATAATTTGCAAATAAATAAATAAAAAATCCTACAATGTGATTTTCTGGATTTCTTTTTCTCATTTCGTCTGTCATAGTTGAAGTGTACCTATGATGAAAATTACAGGCCTCTCTCATCTTTTTAAGTTGGAGAACTTGCACAATTGGTGGCTGACTAAATACTTTTTTGCCCCACTGTATATACATATACACAGTTGAAGTCGGAAGTTTACATACACTTAGGTTGGAGTCATTAAAACTTATTTTTCAACCACTCCACAAATGTCTTGTTAACAAACTATAGTGTTGGCCATCTACTTTGTGCATGACACAAGTAATTTTTCAGACAGATTATTTCACTTAAAATTCACTGTATCACAATTCCAGGGGGTCAGAAGTTTACATACACTAAGTTGACTGTGCCTTTAAACAGCTTGGAAAATTCCAGCAAATTATGTAATAGCCTATCAGAAGCTTCTAAAGCTAATTGACATCATTTGAGTCAATTGGAGGTGTACCTGTGGATGTATTTCAAGGCCTACCTTCAAACCTCTTTGCTTGACATCATGGCAAAATGAAAAGAAATTAGACAAGACCTCAGAAAAAAAAACCACCACAAGTCTGGTTCATCCTTGGGAGCAATTTCCAAACGCCTGAAGGTACATCTGTACAAACAGTAGTGCGCAAGTATAAACACCATGGGACCAAGCAGCCGTCATACCGCTCAGGAAGGAGACGCGTTCGGTCTCCTAGAGATGAACGTACTTTGGTGCGAAAACTGCAAATCCATCCCAGAACAACAGCAAAAGACCTTGTGAAGATGCTGGAGGAAACCAGTACAAATGTATCTATATCCACAGTAAAATGAGTCTTATATTGACATACCCTGAAAGGCCGCTCAGCAAGGAAGAAGCCACTGCTCCAAAACCGCCATAAAAAAGCCAGACTACGGTTTGCAACTGCATATGGGGATAAAGATCGTACTTTTTGGAGAAATGTCCTCTGGTCTGATGAAACAAAAATAGAACTGTTTGGCCATAATGACCATCGTTATGTTTGGAGGAAAAAGGGGGAGGCTTGCAAGCCGAAGAACACCATCCCATCTAAGAAGCACGGGGGTGGCAGCATCATGTTGTGAGGGTGCTTTGCTGCAGGAGGGACTAGTGCGCTTCATAAAATAGATGGCATCATGAGGAAGGAACATTATGTGGATATATTGAAGCAACATCAAGGTAAAGCGTGGTCGCAAATGGGTCTTCCAAGTGGACAATGACCCCAAGCATACTTCCAAAGTTGTGGCAAAATGGCTTAAGGACAACAAAGTCAAGATATTGGAGTGGCCATCACAAAGCCCTGACCTCAATCCTATAGAGAATTTGTGGGCAGAACTGAAAAAGCGTGTGTGAGCAAGGAGGCCTACAAACCTGACTCAGTTACACCAGCTCTGTCAAGAGGAATGGGCCAACATTCACCCAACTTATTGTGGGAAGCTTGTGGGAGGCTACCCAAAACATTTGACCCAAGTTCAACAATTTAAAGGCAATGCCACCAAATACTAATTGAGTGTATATAAACTTCTGACCCACTGGGAATGTGATGAAAGAAATAAAAGCTTAAATAAATATTTATCTCTACTATTTTTCTGACATTTCACATTCTTAAAATGAAGTGGTGATCCTAACTGACCTAAGACAGGGAATCTTTACTAGGATTAAATGTCAGGAATTGTGAAAAACTGAGTTTAAATGTATTTGGCTAAGGTGTATGTAAACTTCCGACTTCAACTGTATGTATGTATGTATATATATGCGCCGATCTGAGTAAACTTATTCATTGCAGAGGCCTAGAATAAAAGCCAATTCATGCTTGATCTGAAAATGTGGTCGGAGGCTCCAAATGAATCGCCATGCGCCTCCTAAATGTTGGAAATCCCAAGTGCCCTGTATAGCTCAGAATTGACATGACTTGTTGATGGTAGGTGGGGGCGGTACATCCTGTATAAACACAAACTCACTTCCTTGACAACAGCTCTGAACTGCTCTGCGAAGTGCATAAAGTATGAATGGCCTGACTTCTGCTGAGGCAGTATCACCATAAATGCTGCATAAATGCGGCCAACGTAGACATCGGATTGACCATGCGACCAGATGCCCAATCGATTAGTCAAAAGAACAGATGACTTTCGGTCAGGGACAACCCTACTCCTGGTCTGTTCCTCTCTCTCTCTCACCCCTGTCTCTCTCTCCCCTGTCTGTCTTTCTCTCTCCCCTGTCTGTCTGTCTCTCTCTATCCTGTCTCTCTCTACCCTCTCTCTCTCCCAGTCCATTTCTCTCTAACTATCCCTCCACATACCGTCCTCCCCATCCCTCCCTCCCTTGCTACCTCTCTATCTCTTTCACCCTCCACTCCCCATCCCTCTTTCTCAGTGAGGTAATTTTCCCAGTGTAGGAGGTTATTAATGTTGTGTAGCAGCAGTACTAACACACACACACACACTACACATCCCAGAGAGCGAGAGAAAGTCCCACTAATCCAAAACTAAACCATGGCTGTGCCCCAAATGGAACCCTATTCCCTATTTGGTACACTACTTTTGACCAGATCCCTATGGGCCCTTGTCAAAAGCAGTGCACTATATAGAGCATAGGGTGCCATTTGCGACGCAGCCCATGTGTCCTGTAGATGAACTGGTAGAGATGACTCCTCAGTATTATGCAGTAAAAATCACTGGTAGAGATGACTCCTCACTATTATACAGTAAATATCACTGGTAGAGATGACTCCTCACTATTATACAGTAAATATCACTGGTTGAGATGACTCCTCACTATTATACAGTAAATATCACTGGTAGAGATGACTCCTCAGTATTATACAGTAAATATCACTGGTAGAGATGACTCCTCACTATTATACAGTAAATATCACTGGTAGAGATGACTCCTCACTATTATACAGTAAATATCACAGGTAGAGATGACTCCTCAGTATTATACAGTAAATATCACTGGTAGAAATGACTGATCACTATTATACAGTAAATATCACAGGTAGAGATGACTCCTCAGTATTATACAGTAAATATCATTGGTTTGCCCTTTCAGAAAGGCTTGGGTTGTAGCTTCCTCTGTGTTACAGTAGTGTGTTAAATGTAGAATCCTCCTGCCTGTCTCTGTTACCTGAAACTGCCACACACACACACACACACACACACACACACACACACACACACACACACACACACACACACACACACACACACACACACACACAGACAGACAGACAGACAGTGTTACAAATCGCTGCCTATTTCTAGTGACCAGCGTGGACACCCAGCCTTCCACTCCCAATCTAACTGTTCCACTGCTATATATAAGCTCACTGCCAGTGAACCACCCATCTGGTTTACAGAGAACTGTAGTGTGTGTGTGAGAGAGGGCAAGGGAGAAGGAGAGGGAGGAGACCGATTTCTTATTATGTTTCCTTCGCAATAAAAGCCGCAGAGGCAAGATGGACACTCCATATCTATCTCTCTCCGGCTGCCGTGGCGCGCCTGAAAACTCATCTAAATGGAAAACACATTGTCTTCATTATTTTGCTCTGGCGCTCGCTGAAAGACTGGCGTTGTCATGGTAACAGCCATCTGAGTGAGCAGCTAGGAGAGGCCCGGGGGCTGAGGTTTAGGACCAGAGGAATAGAGAGAATGAAGAGTGGAGATGAGGGAGGAGAGAGGTGGGGGGGTAGAGGAAGGGGAGGGATGGAGAGCGAGAGAGAGGGAAACGAGGACTGAGTGAGGATGGGAAAAGGGAGGAGGTGAATTGAGGAAAGGGAGAAAAAGACTCAAAAAAGGAATGCGAGATGGGAATGGAAAGGAATGGAGAGATGGAAATGGAAAGAATGAGAAGGACAGTAGAAGAGTGAGAAGAAGAGGGAGGCAGACACAGACAGAGAGAGCAGGGTACAGAGTGTCTGAACAGACAGACAGAGCAGGATACAGAGTGTCTGAACAGACAGACAGAGCAGGGTACAGAGTGTCTGAACAGACAGACAGAGAAAGCAGGGTACAGAGTGTCTGAACAGACAGAGAGAGCAGGGTACAGAGTGGCTGGACAGACAGAGCAGGGTACAGAGTGGCTGGACAGACAGAGCAGGGTACAGAGTGTCTGGACAGACCGAGAGAGCAGGGTACAGAGTGGCTGGACAGACAGACAGAGCAGGATACAGAGTGTCTGAACAGACAGACAGAGCAGGGTACAGAGTGGCTGGATAGACAGTATATTTTCAGCAGAGCCAGACAGTGAGCATGACCAGTTAGTGGTTCCCTGAGTGGAGTTGAGACTCTGATTCATATCAAGAGGCTGAGAGAGTCATCAGGCTGTGTCCCAAATTGCACCACTTTACCATAGAGCACTGGTCAAAAGTAGTGCACTATATAGAAAATATGGTGCCATTTGGGACACAGCCAACATCTCAGAGAAGCGATCTTCAGTGGTTGTTACTACAGCCTGCCTGCTAGCACCAAGGGAACTCAGAAAAGTACTATGACTAAACTGTTTGTGTGATCGTGCATGTGTGTGTAGACGAGGGTGTGTGTGTGGGACTGGTTGTTTGGTTAACACAGAGGAAAGCTGTTTACTGATCATCCAGTGTGAAGACAACAGGCAGGGTAAGAGGGAGGAGAGGAGAGGAGAGGGGGGCATGAGAAGGAGCGGTAAGAAACGTGAGAGAGACACAGCAGGGTACAGAGTGTCTGGACAGACAGACAGAGCAGGGTACAGAGTGTCTGGACAGACAGAAATAAATTGAGTTGAGTGAGTGACTTTCAGGTACAAAGACACGGTACACACATACAAAGAGCAGTTGAACCAGTTACACTGTGACATGGAACACCGGGTCCTACAGCCACACAGCTAGGCTGTCCTACAGACTTACATAGACACTTCCAGGGACCAGTCAGCAATTACTAAACTAGTACCAACTATAACTAAACAGGCTGCTAATCCTCATACAGGAAAGTCGTTCAATATGTTTATGAGCAGCTATTAACACCTATGCCATGCACTATAGACCATTATGCATATCTCATGAAGGCATTATAATATGTTATGAAGAGTGTATTTATAGGAAGTGTTACCAATATTTAGTTTCTCAAACGGTTGGGAACTTGGAAGAGCTAAGTGCTGCTAAACTAACAGGGAGAAGTGCTGCTAAACTAGCAGGGAGAAGTGCTGCTAAACTAACAGGGAGAAGTGCTGCTAAACTAACAGGGAGAAGTGCTGCTCAACTAACAGGGAGAAGTGCTGCTCAACTAACAGGGAGAAGTGCTGCTCAACTAACAGGGAGAAGTGCTGCTCAACTAACAGGAGAAGTGCTGCTCAACTAACAGGGAGAAGTGCTGCTCAACTAACAGGAGAAGTGCTGCTCAACTAACAGGGAGAAGTGCTGCTCAACTAACAGGGAGAAGTGCTGCTCAACTAACAGGGAGAAGTGCTGCTCAACTAACAGGGAGAAGTGCTGCTCAACTAACAGGGAGAAGTGCTGCTCAACTAACAGGGAGAAGTGCTGCTCAACTAACAGGAGAAGTGCTGCTCAACTAACAGGGAGAAGTGCTGCTCAACTAACAGGGAGAAGTGCTGCTCAACTAACAGGGAGAAGTGCTGCTCAACTAACAGGGAGAAGTGCTGCTCAACTAACAGGGAGAAGTGCTGCTCAACTAACAGGGAGAAGTGCTGCTCAACTAACAGGGAGAAGTGCTGCTCAACTAACAGGGAGAAGTGCTGCTAAACTAACAGGGAGAAGTGTTGCTAAACTAACAGGGCTCAGTGCTGCTAAACTAACAGGGAGAAGTGTAGCTAAACTAACAGGGAGAAGTGTAGCTAAACTAACAGGGAGAAGTGCTGCTAAACTAACAGGGAGAAGTGCTGCTAAACTAACAGGGAGAAGTGCTGCTCAACTAACAGGGAGAAGTGCTGCTCAACTAACAGGGAGAAGTGCTTCTAAACTAACAGGGAGAAGTGCTGCTCAACTAACAGGGAGAAGTGCTGCTCAACTAACAGGGAGAAGTGCTTCTAAACTAACAGGGAGAAGTGTTGCTAAACTAACAGGGAGAAGTGTTGCTAAACTAACAGGGAGAAGTGTTGCTAAACTAACAGGGAGAAGTGCTGCTAAACTAACAGGGAGAAGTGCTGCTAAACTAACAGGGAGAAGTGCTGCTAAACTAACAGGGCTCAGTGCTGCTAAACTAACAGGGAGAAGTGCTGCTAAACTAACAGGGAGAAGTGCTGCTAAACTAACAGGGAGAAGTGCTGCTAAACTAACAGGGCTCAGTGCTGCTAAACTAACAGGGAGAAGTGCTGCTAAACTAACAGGGAGAAGTGCTGCTCAACTAACAGGGAGAGGTGCTTCTAAACTAACAGGGAGAAGTGCTGCTAAACTAACAGGGAGAAGTGCTGCTAAACTAACAGGGAGAAGTGCTGCTAAACTAACAGGGAGAAGTGCTGCTAAACTAACAGGGAGAAGTGCTGCTAAACTAACAGGGAGAAGTGTTGCTAAACTAACAGGGAGAAGTGTTGCTAAACTAACAGGGAGAAGTGCTGCTAAACTAACAGGGAGAAGTGCTGCTAAACTAACAGGGAGAAGTGCTGCTAAACTAACAGGGAGAAGTGCTGCTAAACTAACAGGGAGAAGTGCTGCTAAACTAACAGGGAGAAGTGCTGCTAAACTAACAGGGCTCAGTGCTGCTAAACTAACAGGGAGAAGTGCTGCTAAACTAACATGGATATTTCATCGACAAAGTTGCATGCACAAACATAAACAGTCAAGTCTCTGCCTCTGGGAAGTGGTTGGTGACATCATAATCCTCCATTTGATTGCACATTGACAGTGTCATGGTAATCCTCTATGCTGTTACTAAGTGAGGAAAAGAAAGTTGACAGGGAGAGGGATTGAACTGAAATAGCTGGCCTTGGCGCTTGTGTGTGAGACATGGGTCTACTTCATAATATGACTTGTAAATATTTGATGAAGCTCGTTACGGTGTTTTTGTGTGTATAAGGACCAGTGCGTTAATGTGTGTGTGTTTCTGAGTAAACAACATAGTCTAATGGTGCACTCCAATGGTAGAGCCTCTGAAAGGGTCTACTCATACAGGTTCTGTTGGGCTCGGAACATAAAGGCCACTGCAGCTCAGTTAATGACCTCTACCACAGCTATCAATGTAGAGAGCCATTTTAGCACTGTGTACCACAACATACTGCTCCAGCGCTGACTGTGACACACACACACACACACACACATTTGTAATAACCCCCATTGAATGCACATTAAATTTGTAAGCTTCATTCACAACCTTCCCTGCTAGCAGCACAGTTATTGTATGGTCTCAGAGATGTTGAAGTGGTTAGCTACATAAGTGCTTTTATAGCACTGTCTGCTTGCACGCGGTGTGTCTGTGTACTGTTGGTTCAGTATGCGTGTTATGTACATAACGTCAGTTCATGTATCTGGGAGTCTGGCGTTAACAGTGTACTCAGATAGGGGTCTGGGCTTGCATTGCTACATGTCACCCACAGATATGTTCTGTACAACAGCTGTAATTACACACTACACATTCTCTCTCTCTCTCTCTCTCTCTCTCTCTCACTCACTCACTCACTCACTCACTCACTCACTCACTCACTCACTCACTCACTCACTCACTCACTCACTCACTCACTCACTCACTCACTCACTCACTCACTCACTCACTCACTCACTCACTCACTCTCACACTCTCTCTCGCCTCTCTCTCACACACTCTCGCCTCTCTCACTCTCGTCTCGCTCTCATTCTCGCTCTCTTTCCCTCTCCCTCTCTTGACCTCAGTATTCTCTCTCTCGCTCTCTCTCTCATCTTTGTCTCTCTTTCTCTACCACTCTCTCTCTCCCTCTCTGGCTGTCACTCACACGCACGCACACTCTAGCACACAGGGTGTTTGACTGCTGTTGGGTCAGCAGTTTGGTAATGCTGAAACAGAAGGACATGGTATTTCTCAGTTTACCCATTCAGCAATCACAGAGAGTGTGTGAGCCAACAGTCCTGCTGGAGAGCCCTGGCCATCAGTCACATTACACCCTCTCCCTCATCTTCTCTCCCTCCTCTTCTCTCCCTCCTCTTCTCTCCCTCCTCTCTTCTCCCTCATCTTCTTTCCCTCCCCTCCCCTCCCCTCCCCTCCCCTCCTGTCCTTTCCCTTCTTCCCTCCTGTCCTCTCCCTTCTCCCCTCCTGTCCTTTCCCTTCTCCCCTCCTGTCCTTTCCCTTCTCCCCTCCTGTCCTTTCCCTTCTCCCCTCCTGTCCTCTCCCTTCTCCCCTCCTGTCCTCTCCCTTCTCCCCTCCTGTCCTTTCCCTTCTCCCCTCCTGTCCTTTCCCTTCTCCCCTCCTGTCCTCTCCCTTCTCCCCTCCTGTCCTTTCCCTTCTCCCCTCCTGTCCTTTCCCTTCTCCCCTCCTGTCCTCTCCCTACTCTCCCCTCCTGTCCTCTCCCTACTCTCACCTCCTGTCCTCTCCCTACTCTCCCCTCCTGTCCTCTCCCTACTCTCCCCTCCTGTCGTCTCCCTACTCTCCCCTCCTGTCGTCTCCCTACTCTCCCCTCCTGTCGTCTCCCTACTCTCCCCTCCTGTCGTCTCCCTACTCTCCCCTCCTGTCCTCTCCCTACTCTCCCCTCCTGTCCTCTCCCTACTCCACCCTCCTCTCCTCTCCCTACTCTCCCCTCCTCTCCTCTCCCTACTCTCCCCTCCTCTCCTCTCCCCTCCCTACTCTCCCCTACTCTCCCCTCCTGTCCTCTACCTACTCTCCCCTACTCTCACCTCCTGTCCTCTACCTACTCTCATCTCCTCTCCTGCTTGGCTGATTAAAAGGTGATGTGTACGTCCTCTCCTCTGCTCCATGCCGGCCTTGTTTCTAAGTGTCATGTAACATTCTGTGGTACTGTCCACCCTCATAGTCTAGTTCCGTAGGACAAAAAGACAACTCATGCTCAATCACGTGACACATGGCATCTCCACTTTCAGTCTGCAGTCTGCCAGGCCATACAATCTACATCAGCAGTTATTTATAGTTCTAGAACACAGGAACATTCTATTGAATACGTTTCTATGGCTTCATTGACTATCATGTGATTCCTAAGTGCAGTTTAACTCATGGACGACGTGGTTTTGTAATTCTTGCATTGATCTTCTGTAGGCACTTAAAAAACACACACACACACACAGTACCATGTCTCCAACGCACAGCACAAGCAGTACCCTTGCTCTCAGCACACTTCTCAATGCTCTTAGATACATTTTTCAAACACTGTTGGTATGGCACATACATGTTAAGCTCTGTGTGTGTGTTTTTCTGCGTGTGCGCGCATGTGTGTGTTGCTCTGTCCTAAACTCTGTCCATATTTATAGCCAGCCAACAGCTATCAGATAGCGTCAGACCACAGCTGGCTGCATTGCAGTGCTGAGTGTCACATAGCTGGACATTCCAGCACTGGTCATCATGTTAAAACACATGGTGAACATACAGAAACATTCAGCATTGATCATGAGTAGATCTGTTGTGGTAAAACAGGGTGTTGGTATTCTTTACCTTTTGCTGGGGTGAATGCAGATGTAGGTGATGTGTGTGTGGACCCAGACCGTCTTCTCTCATATTGACATTTGGAATAAGAAATCCCTCATGCATGCGTGTGTATGCGCATGCTCGTGTGTTTGTGTGTGATTATGAAGACATATAATTTCCTTGCCCTCTACGGTGTTGTTGGCCCCTCCCCCCTGCCATACTCCAGTGATTTTATATTACTGAGCTTTTGTTTCAGAGCAGTAATTATTTGCCCCACTACCCCTCAGGTTGTTGGGTTCATTGCAGGGTACATTGTGTGTGTTTGTAGTAGTTGTACTGCAGTTTGTGTGTGTGTGAGGGGGAAAGAGGACAGCTCAGCTGAGTGATGTGGATTGGCTTGTTTGGAAAACACATGACTGCAGAGATAGTCAGAGAAATAGGGGGAGAGAGAGAGTGGGGGAGAGAGAAGAGAGAGAGTGTCACTCTGTGCGGTGCTGCAGCCCATAACACATTAGAGCAAATGAATCCATTCCACTGCCTGTTATGGCTGCTCACTCACAGGGTCAGGGAAGGGAGGGGAGGGATGGAGAGCGAGCGAGCGTGGCAGGGCTCAGAGGAAGGAGAGGGAAGGGAGGGAGCGTGGCAGGGCTCAGAGGAAGAAGAGAGAGGGAAGGGAGGGAGCGTGGCAGAGCCTTAAATGAAGGGGAGGGGAGAGTGTTGCTGTAAGCTGCTGGTGGATAAACACATTCAAAGATGAACGGACAGTATCTTTTCTCTCTCTCTCTCTCTCTCTCTCTCTCCCCCCCCCTTGGCATCGGAAACATATGTTAACATTGCCAAAGCAAGTGAAGTAGATAATAAACAGTAAAAATTACACTCAGAAGTTCCAAAAGAATAAATGTCATGTTATGTCTATATACAGTGTTGTATTGATGTGCAAATAGTTAAAGTACATAAGGGAAAATAAATATGGGTTTTATTTACAATGGTGTTAGTTCTTAATTGCCATTTTCTTGTGGCAACAGGTCACAAATCTTGCCCCTGTGATGGCACACTGGTATTTCACCCAATAGATATGGGAGTTTATTAAAATCGGGTTTGTTTTCAAATTCTTTGTGGATCTGTGTAATCTGAGGGAAATATGTGTCTCTAATATGGTCATACATTTGTTAGGAAGTGCAGCTCAGTTTCCACCTCATTTTGTGGGCAGTGTGCACATATCCTGTCTTTTCTTGAGAGCCAGGTCTGCCTACGGCGGCCTTTCTCAATAGCAAGGCTATGCCCACTGAGTCTGTACATAGTCAAAGATTTCCTTAAGTTTGGGTCAGTCACAGTGGTCAGGTATTCTGCCACTGTGTACTCTCTGTTTAGGGCCAAATAGAATTCTAGTTTGCTCTGTTTTTTTTGTTAATGCTTTCCAATGTGTCAAGTAATTATGTTTTATTTTTCTTATGATTTGGTTGGGTCTAATTGTATTGCTGTCCTGGGGCTCTGTGGGGTCTGTTTGTGTTTGTGATCAGAGCCCCAGGACCAGCTTGCTTAGGGGACTCTTCTCTAGGATCATCTCTCTGTAGGTGATGGCTTTGTTATAGAAGGTTTGGGAATCGCTTCCTTTTAGGTGGTTGTAGAATTTAACGTCTCTCTTCTGGATTTTGATAATTAGCGGGTATCGGCTTAATTCTGCTCTGCATGCCTTATTTGGTGTTTTACATTGTACACTGAGGATATTTTTGCAGAAGCACCAGATCATCAGCAAACAGTAGACATTTGATTTCAGATTCTAGTAGGGTGAGGCCGGGTGCTGCAGGCTGTTCTAGTGCCCTCGCTAATTTGTCTATATATATACAGTGGCAAGAAAAAGTATGTGAACCCTTTGGAATTACCACAACAATAGGCAAACATAGTGTGCTTAAACAAATAGCACACAAATGATTGTATTTGTCTTGTCTATATTGAATACATCATGTAAACATTCACAGTGTAGGTTGGAAGAAGCACGTGAACCCCTAGGCTAATGACTTCTCCTACAGCTAATTGGAGTCAGGAGTCCGCTAACCTGGAGTCCAATCAATGAGATGAGATTGGAGATGTTGGTTAGAGCTGCCTTGCCCTATAAAAAACACTCACAAAATTTGAGTTTGCTACTCACATGAAGTATTGCCTGATGTGAACCATGCCTCGAACAAAAGAGATCTCCGAAGACATATTTTTAAGAGTTCTTGACTTGCATAAACCTGGAAAGGGTTACAAAAGTATCTCTTAAAGCCTTGATGTTCATATGTCCAGGGTAATACAAATTGTCTATAAATGGAGAAAGTTCAGCACTGTTGCTACTCTCCCTAGGAGTGGCCGTCCTGCAAAGATGACTGCAAGAGCACAGCGCAGAATGCTCAATGAGGTTTAGAAGAATCCAAGAGTGTCAGCTAAAGACTTACAGAAATCTCTGGAACATGCTAACATTTCTGTTGACAAGTCTACGGTACATAAAACACTAAACACTAATGGCGTTCATTGGAGGACACCACGGAAGAAGCCACTGCTGTCCCAAAAAAACATTGCTGCACGTCTGAAGTTTGCAAAAGTGCACCTGGATGTTCCACAGCGCTACTGGCAAAATATTATGTGGACAGATGAAACTACAGTTGAGTTGTGAAACATCCAGGTGCACATTTGCAAACTTCAGACGTGCAGCAATGTTTTTTTGGGACAGCAGTGGCTTCTTCCGTGGTGTCCTCCCATGAACACACAACACTATGTATGGAGAAAAAAAGGCACAGCACACCAACATCAAAACCTCATCCCAACTGTAAAGTATGGTGGAGGGAGCATCATGGTTTGGGGATGCTTTGCTGCTTCAGGGCCTGGACAGCTTGCTATCATCGACGGAAAAATGAATTCCCAAGTTTATCAACACATTTTGCAGGAGAATGTTAGGCTATCTGTCCGCCAATTGAAGCTCAACAGAAGTTGGGTGATGCAAATGGAAAACGACCCAAAACCCAATGTAAATCAACAACCGAATGGCTTCAACAGAAGAAAATACGCCTTCTGGAGTGGTCCAGTCAGAGTCCTGGCCTCAATCCGATTTGAGATGCTGCGGCATGACCTCGAGAGCAGTTCACACCAGACATCCCAAAAATATTGCTAAACTGAAGGAGTTTTGTAAAGAGAACTGTCCCACCAAAAAGTTTTTTGCAAATTTTCACCGCACACTTGTTGTTTGTGTACATGGATTTCATAATGTTGTATGTTCTTTCCCCCAACACCACTTTCCATCAATTTGTATAGCAGACCCTCATGCCAAATTGAGTCGAAGACTTTTTTGAAATCAACAAAGCTTGAGAAAACTTTTCCTTTGTTTTGTTTGTTTGTCAATTAGGGTGTGCAGGGTGAACACGTGGTGTGTCGTACGGTAATTTGGTAAAATGCCAATTTGACATTTGCTCAGTATAATATTTTCACTGAGGAAATGTATGAGTCTGCTGTTAATGTTAATGCAGATGATTTTCCCAAGGTTGCTGTTGACGCATATCCCACAGTAGTTATTGGTGTCAAATTTGTCTCCACTTTTGTGGATTTGGGTGATCAGCCATTGGTTACAAATATTGGGGAAGATGACAGAGCTAAGGATGATGTTAAAGAGTTTAAGTACAGCCAATTTGAATTTGTGGTCTGTATATTTTATCATTTCATTGAGGATACCATCAACCCCACAGGCCTTTTTGAGTTGGAGGATTTGTATTTGATCATGTATATGTTTTTGCTGTTGGTTCTTTGTTATAGGGCCAAAAAGATTGGGGAAGTGGTTTACCCATAGATCTCCGTTTTGTATAGATAACTCTTCGTGTTGTTCTTTGTTTAGTGTTTTCCAATTTTCCCAGAAGTGGTTAGTCTATGGATTCTTCAATTACATAGAGCTTATTTCTGACGTGCTGTTCCTTCTTTTTCCCGTAGTGTATTTCTGTATTGTTTTAGTGATTCACCATAGTGAAGGCGTAGACTCAGGTTTTCTGCGTCTCTGTTCTTGGTTGGATAGGTTTCTCAATTACTTTCTTTGGTTTTTGCATTCTTCATCAAACCATTTGTCATTGTTGTTCATTTACTTCGGTTTTCTCTTTGACATTTTTAGATTTGATAGGGAAGCCGAGAGGTCAAATATACTGTTTAGATTTTCTTCTGCCAAGTTTACACCTTCACTATTACAGTGGAACGTTTTGTCCAGGAAGTTGTCTAAAAGGGATTGAATTTGTTGTTGCCTAATAGTTTTTTGATAAGTTTCCACACTACATTACGTCTATAGCATTTCTTAATATTTTTCAGTTCCTTTGGATTTGATGCCTCATGTTCAAGTAGACTGTGATTTTGCTGTGATCTGATAGGGGTGTCAGTGGGCTGACTGAACACTCTAAGAGACTCTGGGTTGAGGTCAGTAATAAAGTAGTCTACAGTACTACTGCCAAGAGATGAGCTATAGGTGTACCTAACATAGGAGTCCCCTCGAAGCCTACCATTGACTATGTACGTCGTGGCCAAAAGTTTTGAGAATGACACAAATATTTATTTTCACAAAGTCTGCTGCCTCAGTTTGTATGAAGGAAATTTGCATATACTCCAGAATGTCATGAAGAGTGATCATATGAATTGCAATTAATTGCAAAGTCCCTCTTTGCCATGCAAATGAACTGAATCCCCCCAAAACATTTCCACTGCATTTCAGCCCTCCCACAAAAGGACCAGCTGACATCATGTCAGTGATTCTCTCGTTAACACAGGTGTGAGTGTTGACGAGGACAGGGTTGGAGATCACTCTGTCATGCAGATTGAGTTCGAATAACAGACTGGAAGCTTCAAAAGGAGGATGGTGCTTGGAATCATTGTTCTTCCTCTGTCAACCATGGTTACCTGCCAACAGTAAAGCATCCTGAGACTATTCATGTGTGGGGTTGCTTCTAAGCCAAGGGAGTGGGCTCACTCACAATTTTGCCTAAGAACACACCCATGAATAAAGAATGGTACCAACAGCACTGGTCATCATTCTCCCAACCATCCAGGAACAGTTTGGTGACGAACAATGCCTTTTCCAGCATGATGGAGCACCTTGCCATAAGGCAAAAGTGATAACTAAGTGGCTTGGAGAACAAACAGCAATATTTTGGGTCCATGGCCAGGAAACTCCCCATCAACTTCATGTAATTGTCAATAAAAGCCTTTGACACTTATGAAATGCTTGTAATTATACTACAGTATTCCATAGTAACATCAGACAAAAATATCTAAAGACACTGAAGCAGAAAACTTTGTGGAAATCTTAACGCTACAGTATACAATGACATTCTAGATGATTCTTTGTGGCAACAGTTTGGGGAAGGCATGATAATGCCCCCGTGCACAAAGTGAGGTCCATACAGAAATGGTTTGTTTAGATCAGTGCGGAAGAACTTAACTGGCCTGCACAGAGCTCTGACATCAACCCCATCAAACACCTTTGTGATGAATTAGAACGCCAACTGCGAGACAGGCCTAATCGCCCAACATCAGTGCCCGACCTCACTAATGCTCTTGTGGCTGAATGGAATTAAGTCCCCACAGCATTGTTCCAACATCTAGTGTAAAGCCTTCCCAGAAGAGTGGGGGCTCCATATTAATGATTATGAAATGAGATGTTCAACTAGCAGGTGTCCTCAGTTGAATGCATTCAGTTGTACAACTGACTAGGTATCCCCCTTTCCACATAGGTTTGGTCATGTAGTGTAGCTTCACTCCTCTCACTCAGAATACTGAATAATAGTCACTTTCACCATGCTACTCAGACCAATGGGACTGTATGCAAAATGTCTCAGGGTAGGAGTGCTGATCTAGGATAATTTCCCTCCTGTGTTATTCATTAGGATCTAAAAGGCTAAACTGATCTGTGATCAGCAGTCAGGCCCAGACTGTCTTCTCTCATATTTACACTGCATTTGGAATAATAAATCACGCACGTGTGTGTGTGAGCATGCTCATGTTTTTGTGTGTGATTATGAAGAGAGAATTTCCTTGCCCTCTGCAGTGTTGTTGGCCTATATCTCCCCCACCCACCATCCGCCATACTCCAGTGATTTTATATTACTGAGCTTTTGTTTCAGAGCAGTAATTATTTGCCCCACTACCCCTCAGGTTGTTGGGTTCATTGCAGGGTACATTGTGTGTGTTTGTAGTAGCTTCACTGCAGTGTGTGGTTTTGTGGTTTGATAAGTTATGATTCACCATGGCCTCCTGTCGCTTTTTAAGGCTTGTTAAATGCACAACATAATTCTTTGTGTGTGTGTGTGTGTGTGTGTAAGCCTTGCCTTGCACCACTGGTAAGTGGAACTCTACATAGCTGATGAGGTTATTGAAGAGGCAATTCACCGGCAACTCCACACACACACAAAGCGTGAAAACACATTTTGGGACTAAGACTATGTACCCTGAAAAACCCATTATTATCCACAATTCAAAATTAGTTTTCAATACTTTTTTAATAAATGTATCATCCTTGGAAAGAAGTGGTGTAGCAGAGTAGCCCACCAACCTGTTTTATCATCTCAGACAGTGATGACATGACTGTTTCTGCTCTGAGATCAGATGAACTATTGTTATTTTGATAGTGAGGACATGGAGTAGCTAGCTGTGCTTTTGTCTCAGGAATTTTCCAGTACTTTCTAGCAGAAGCCGAGAGAAATAGAAGGAAGAGGGGAGAGAGGGAGGTGGAGGAGACGGGAGGAGAGGTGAGAGAGGAGAGGGAGAAGTGAGGGAGGAGGGGAGAGAAGAGATGGGGAGGAGGAGGAGAAGGGAGGGAAGTAGAGGAGAAGAGAGAGTAGAGCGAGGAGAATACTTACATGTTTCAAGCAGACAACCATAGTCCCTGTGCCCAAGAACGCGAAGGTAACCTGCCTAAATGACTACAGCCCCATAGCACTCACGTCAATAGCCATGAAGTGCTTTGAAAGGCTGGTCATGGCTCACATCAACACCGGAAACCCTGGACCCACTCATCCCGGAAACCCTGGACCCACTCATCCCGGAGAACCTTGACCCACGCCTACCGCCCTAACAGATCCACAGATGACGCAATCGCACTCCACACTGCCCTTTCCCACCTGGACAAAAGGAACACCTATGTGAGAATGCTGTTCATTGACTACAACTCAGCTTTCAACACCATAGTACCCACAAAGCTCATCACTAAGCTAAGGACCCTGGGACTAAACACCTCCCTCTGCAACTTCCTGACGGGCCGCCCCCAGGTGTTAAGGGTAGGCATCAACACATCTGCCACACTGAACCTCAACACGGGGGCCCTTCAGTGGTACGTGCTTAGTCCCCTCCCTTATTCCCTGTTCACCCACGGCTGCGTGGCCGTGCATAACTCCAACACAATCATTAAGTTTGCTGACGACACAACAGTGGTAGGCCTGATCACCAACAATGATGAGACAGCCTATACGGAGGATGTCAGAGACCTGGCAGTGTGGTGCCAGGACAACAACCTCTCCCTCAACGTGAGCAAGACAAAGGAAATGATCTTGGACTACAGGAAAAGGCGGGCCGAACGTGCCCACATTCACATCGACAGGGCTGTAGTAGAGCGGGTTGAGGCCTTCAAGTTCCTTGGTCTCCACATCACCAACAAATTATGATGGTCCAAACAAAACAAGACAGTCGTGAAGACGGCACGACAACACCTTTTCCCCCTCAGGAGACTGAAAAGATTTGGCATGGGTCCCCAGATCCTCAAAAAGTTCTACAGCTGCACCATCGAGAGCATCCTGACCGGTTGCATCACCGCCTGGTATGGCAACTCCTATGCATCCGACCTTAAGGAGCGACAGAGGGTAGTGGGTACGGCCCAGTGCATCACTGGGGCCAAGCTTCCTGCAATTCAGGACCTACACTACCATTCAAAAGCTTGGGGTCACTTATAAATGTCCTTGTTTTTGAAAGAAAAGCAATTTTTTTGTCCATTAAAATAACATCTAATTGATCAGAAATACAGTGTAGACATTGTTAATGTTGTAAATTACTATTGTAGCTGGAAACGGCAGATTTTTTTTAATGGAATATCTACATAGGCGTACAGAGGCCCAATATCAGCAACCATCACTCCTGTGTTCCAATGGCACTTTGTTAGCTAATCCAAGTTTATCATTTTAAAAGGCTAGTTTATCATTAGTAAACCCTTTTGCAATTATGTTAGCACAGCTGAAAAATGTGCTGATTTAAAGAAACAATAAAACTGGCTTTTTTTTTTTACTAGTTGAGTATCTGGATCATCAGCATTTGTGGGTTCAATCACAGGCTCAAAATGGCCAGAAACAAAGACATTTCATCTGAAACTCGACAGTCTATTCTTGTTCTGAGAAATGAAGGCTATTCCATGCGAGAAATTGCCAAGAAACTGAAGATCTCGTACAACGCTGTGTACTACTCCCTTCACAGAACAGCGCAAACTGGTTCTAACCAGAATAGAAAGAGAAGTGGGAGGCCCCGGTGCACAACTGAGCAAAAGGACAAGTACATTAGTGTCTAGTCTTTGACAAAAAATTTTCAAAGACTCCAGTCACCCAAGTCATAGACTGTTCTCTCTGCTAGCACACGGCAAGGGGTACCGGAGCGCCAAGTCTAGGTCCAAAAGTCTCCTTAATAGCTTCTACCCCGAAGCCATAAGACTGCTGAACAATTAATCAAATAGCCACCCAGACTATTTACTTTGACACCCCCCTCTTCCCCCTCTGTTTTTACACTGCTGCTACTCAATGTTTATTATCTATGCATAGTCACTTTACCCCTACCTACATGTACAAACTAACCTGTTCCCCCACAAATTGACTCGGTACCGGTACCCACTGTATATAGCCTCGTTATTGTTATTTTATTGTGTAACTTTTCATTTTATTTTTTACTTTAATTTATTTTGTAAATATTTTATATTTCTTGAACTGCATTGTCGGTTAAGGTCGTGTGTGTGTGTGTGTGTGTGTGTGTGTGAGAGAGAGAGAACTTAAATTGAACATTGATGTTTCTATTTCCATTTCATGAGATCCAGTACAAAGCCACTGAGACACGACTAGTCCACTACATCACCAGAGTTAGGCTCAATTCCTTTTCATTTCAGGAAGTACAATGAAACTACATTTCCAATTCTCTTCAATGCTTTTCAATTGGAATTTGGTTTACTTTCTGAATTGACTTGAAATGGAATTGAGCCCAACCCCGATCAATACTACATGCTGCCCTGATACATAGCTGTTGTTGACTCCTATAGCATCTAAACATAGGAATGTACAGCCACGTGTTAGTCAGGCTAATACCACCCGGTGATATCCCGATGCTACTGTATGTGTGACTGTTAATCAACCAGTATACAACTCTAACCCCACTACCACAGATACATTTAAACGGAAAGCTGACGTCCTATCTTCCTGTCCTGTCTCTCCGCTCCAATCAGCCAATCCCAACGAGGAGCTGCGGTTGACCTTCCCGGTCCGGGACGGCGTGGTATTGGAACCTTTCCGGTTGGAACACAACCTCGCCGTCAGTAATCACGTCTACCACCTGCGACCGTCGGTACATCAGACCCTCATGTGGAGGTGAGATGTGGAGAGACAGACACACACACACATACATTCGACCGTCTATGGAGTTGAGACTCAAGTCTTTTTATGTACCTCTACAAATGTTATTTCTCTAATAGAATGGCCTATCCATGGCAACCATGATGTTAACATTCCCTGGACAGTATTGATTGTTGTATTCGGCGCATGGACAGGAGAGGAGAGGAGGATAGGAGAGGAGGATAGGAGAGGAGGATAGGAGAGGAGGATAGGAGAGGAGGATAGGAGAGGAGATGGGAGAGGAGATAGGAGGGTTGGAGAGAAGGACGTGTTAACCTGGACAGTGAGACAGAAAGAATTAACACAACCTCCCTACTTCACAGAAACAGAACAGGATGCTACAACAAAGCTCCCTCCCTCCCTCCCTGTAAATCCATGTTTTCACCTCGCTTGGTTTCCTTCAGACATGGAGGTTCCTGCTATAGAGATCACAAACAAAGGCATCGCCTACAGGGGAGGGGGGGAGAGAGAGGGGGGTTGGTTAAGGAGAGAGAAGGGGGGGCTCAAGCTCTCTCCCTTTCTCTCTCCATTTCTCTCCATCCCTTTCAATCTTTCCAATTCTCTTTTCCTGGTTCTGTAGTAGTAGTTAGAGGTCAGTTTAGTGTTGGAAGGGGAAACAGGTCATCAGTAGCCACAAGGTCAGACAGTAGAGCAGTGGTGGAGGGGTTAGAGGGCTGGAGAGTCAGTGTGTCCCTGCGAGTGGTGCACTGATCTACTGCAGGTCTGCCTAGCTGCAGGTTTCCTTGTTTTCAAGTATGAAGGGCTGCGTTGGGGGAAGAGGGTTGGAGTGTGCCCTACTAGTGGTCAACTGATCTGCAGGTAGGCCTGGCTGCAGGTCGAAGCGGTTGCATGTCTGAGAGGCTGCGGTGCTGTGGGGAGATTTGTAGCGCTTGTAAACTCTTACGGGAGCCCTTAGTAGGCTGCAGACGGAGTGGTGTGATGTGAGGAGCCTGGGAAGGACTGCAGTGGGAGAGAGTGGGGAGACGCCTGCTGGAACCTATCTGTAACTGCGGCCACCGCTGTCTGTTCTGAGGACACTGCTCCTTTGCCAGTTTTGTAGCACTGATTGACTTCACTGCCCTTCCACAAGATATTGTTAAATAATAATGATGTGCTGATAGGACTACATACCATACTGTTGTGATTACAACAATGCTAATGTATGTTTTGCACTGAGACACTGAGTACGGTTACATGCGTACAGTAATGCGATTATTGTGGATAGTCTGATTAATATAATAGTTAGATAAAACATTTTTACATGCTTTGCAAGAAGAACGATTTCCCTAATAAACCTGTTTACATGGACACATCTGAAATCCGTCCACCTGATGGAAATCTGAAAATAATTGTACCACAACGAACATGTTATTTCTGGAAAGCATATTTGATTCTGAGTTGGGACATATAAAGTCGGTATGTGAAAACTACTTCTAAGACACATGCATTCAGTTGTTTCCGAACTCACTTCCCTTGCACTAAAGAGGGAGGCTCTCGGCTGGTGCTAGCACATACGCAGATCATATACACTGCCGGAACGCATATTAAAGTGTTTACATGTCCTAATAATTAGAAACGTTGCTCAGAAAACTAGGTGTTTAAATCGCCGTGTGCTTACTTTGATTTTGACCTCAAGCCAATTAAGATAAGCAGAGGAGTTTACATGACTATTACATAATCTGCCTACTGCCATAATCAGTTAATATGGAGTTATTACTGTGCATGTAAACAGACTCACTGTTACAGTAGATTATGTTGTGTGTTTTGGATCATAATGAATCATGGCTCTGGTTTTTCTGTGTTTTGTCCGATATTTTCACGTCCTCAGCAAGTGATGTCTCAAAACAAATGCTATACTTTTAAAAGACAATATTTTCTTTTGAGTGGGCTATATACTCCTTTGAGTGGACTATATACTCCTTTGAGTGGGCTATATACTCCTTTGAGTGGGCTATATGCTCCTTTGAGTGGGCTATATACTCCTTTGAGTGGGCTATATACTCCTTTGAGTGGGCTATATACTCCTTTGAGTGGGCTATATACTCCTTTGAGTGGGCTATATTCTCTTGAGTGGGCTATATTCTCCTTTGAGTGGGCTATATTCTCTTTTGAGTGGGCTATATTCTCCTTTGAGTGGGCTATATTCCCCTTTGAGTGGGCTATATTCCCCTTTGAGTGGGCTATATTCCCCTTTGAGTGGGCTATATTCTCCTTTGAGTGGGCTATATTCCCCTTTGAGTGGACTATATTCCCCTTTGAGTGGGCTATATTCCCCTTTGAGTGGGCTATATTCTCTTTTGAGTGTGCCAAGTGCTCCTTTGAGTGGGCTATATTCTCCTTTGAGTGGGCTATATACTCCTTTGAGTGGGCTATATACTCCTTTGAGTGGGCTATATTCTCCTTTGAGTGGGCTATATACTCCTTTGAGTGGGCTATATACTCCTTTGAGTGGGCCATATGCTCCTTTGTGTGGGCCATATTCTCTTTTGTGTGGGCTATATACTCCTTTGAGTGGGCTATATTATCCTTTTGAGTGGGCTATATTCTCCTTTTGAGTGGGCTATATTCTCTTTTGAGTGGGCTATATTCTCTTTTGAGTGGGCTATATTCTCCTTTTGAGTGGGCTATATTCTCCTTTTGAGTGGGCTATATTCTCTTTTGAGTGGGCTATATTCTCTTTTGAGTAGGCTATATTCCTGGTAATTCTACTCCTATAATCCCAAATCTCCTAGTATTAGTAATACATGCACTGTTTTACCTCAGATAAGTGTCCCTTTGAAGTTTTACCTTGGAGCTTAATGAAAGTGCTTCATTACAACTCTATTACTTTCTGTTTGTGTGTGTGTGTTCTCCTCCCGAGCCTTGAATGCAATAAAATCCAGTCCCCAAAGCTCCTGAGCTGAGCAACATCCCTTCTCTCTCTCTTTTCCTCCCTCCTGCCACTCTCACCTTCTCTTCCACCCTTTTCCTTTCTCCCTCCATCCTATCTTTCTTAGTCTTCCCATTCCATTTCCCTTCTCCTCTCTCCCTCTCCCTCTCCTTCTCCCCTCTCCACCCATTCCTTTCTGCTTCTCAGCATGGTATCATAAACTTAAGCCTTTATCAGCTCTGAGCAGCTCTGTAGAACCCTGGCTACCCCAGTGCATCATGGGGGGTTCTCTCGCCGTGTTCTTTGTATAAAGGAATTTGTAGCTGTGATGGAGATAAATGTGGCATGATGGAGGGATGAAGGATGGAGGAGTGACTGATTTACCACCACTACACCTATTAATCCATCGTCTTCTCCCTCTGAGCCACCCTGCCACATCAATTACAGAGGTAGATAGGGAGGGAGGGGGAGAGGTAGTGAGAGATCGAGGGGAAAGAGTGAGAGGGATGGAGATAGAGAGGGAATGAGGGAGAAAAAGAGACAGAGAGACACAGAGAGATAGAAAGCGACAGAACAAGTGAGAGAGAGAGAGAGGCTGTATTATCTGCTGTGAGGAGTAGCACTACTAGTAAATCAGAGGGGCAGACAGTATTGATAACCTTAAACAGGAGGTGTGCTGCTGCCTGTCTGTCTTTTTACTGGGAGATAATGCGTACAGTGATGTCACCCAGGGCTTTGTGGGGACCTCTCCCCCCCTGAGCGATGTGTAATTGGGGCCAGGAGTTTGTAGGATGAGCTGTTCACGTAGGTGATAGCCAACAGCAACATTATTTTTGTTAGATTATGTTCATGTAGGTGATGATCACCGTCATTAACCTTGTTGTTTTCAACATAACTGGGTTGCAGTGTAACATCAATCCAGTAATCAAGTAGCTACTTAGCCCATTTTAGATTTGGTTCTGGGTTCCAAGATTACTTACAGTTGAAGTCGGAAGTTTACATACACCTTAGCCAAATACATTTAAACTCAGTTTTTCACAATTCCCGACATTTAATCCTAGTAAAATTCCCTGTCTTAGGTCAGTTAAGATCACCACTTTATTTTAAGAACTTGAAATGTCAGAATAATAGTAGAGAGAATTATTTATTTCAGCTTTTCTTTCTTTTATCACGTTCCTAGTGAGTCAGAAGTTTACATACACTCAATTAGTATTTGGTAGCATTGCCTTTAAATTGTTTAACTTGGGTCAAACATTTCGGGTAGCCTTCCACAAGCTTCCCACAATAAGTTAGGTGAATTTTGCCCATTCCTCCTGACAGTCAGGTTTGTAGGCCTCCTTGCTCGCACACGCTTTTTCAGTTCTGCCCACAAATGTTCTATAGGATTGCGGTCAGGGCTTTGTGATGGCCACTCCAATACCTTGACTTTGTTGTCCTTAAGCCATTTTGCCAGAACTTTGGAAGTATGCTTGGGGTCATTGTTTGCAAGACCCATTTGCGACCAAGCTTTAACTTCCTGACTGATGTCTTGAGATGTTGCTTCACTATATCTACAACATTTTCCTGCCTCATGATGCCATCTATTTTGTGAAGTGCACCAGTCCCTCCTGCAGCAAAGCACCCCCACAACATGATGCTGCCACCCCCGTGCTTCACGGTTGGGATGGTGTTCTTCGGCTTGCAAGCCTCTCCCTTTTTCCTCCAAACATAACGATGGTCATTATGGCCAAACAGTTCTATTTTTGTTTCATCAGACCAGAGGACATTTCTCCAAAAAGTACAATCTTTGTCCCCATGTGCAGTCTGGCTTTTTTATGGTCCTAACCAAGCTGTATCCGTCTGCCTTTCCCTGTTAGAACCTGTCCTAACCAAGCTGTATCCGTCTGCCTTTCCCTGTTAGAACCTGTCCTAACCAAGCTGTATCCGTCTGCCTTTCCCTGTTAGAACCTGTCCTAACCAAGCTGTATTCGTCTCTTTCCCTGTAAAGAACCTGTCCTAACCAAGCTGTATCTGTCTGCCTTTCCCTGTTAGAACCTGTCCTAACCAAGCTGTATCCGTCTCTTTCCCTGTTAGAACCTGTCCTAACCAAGCTGTATCTGTCTGCCTTTCCCTGTTAGAACCTGTCCTAACCAAGCTGTATCTGTCTGCCTTTCCCTGTTAGAATCTGTCCTAACCAAGCTGTATCTGTCTGCCTTTCCCTGTTAGAACCTGTCCTAACCAAGCTGTATCCGTCTCTTTCCCTGTTAGAACCTGTCCTAACCAAGCTGTATCTGTCTGCCTTTCCCTGTAAAAGACATGTCCTAACCAAGCTGTGTCTCTCTTTGTCTTCCAGAGTGTTGATGGCGTCACGTTAGGCTAGAGGACAGGAAGCAGTCATCAAGATGAACGCGTTGCCGTCGATGGACCGGCACATCCAGCAGACCAACGACAGGCTGCTGTGTATCAAACAGGTAAGAAACACATATCTTCAAATGCACAGAGGGCCTTAATGTCTTAAATGAAAGGTGATTTGTAAATCAGTGAGATCGAACAGGTTGCTGTGTATCAAACAAGTGAGACAATAGCAACTAGCGACACCAAGGTCGTGGGTTCAGATCCTGGGTTCAGATCCTGGAGGAATCAAATTCCCACATTGTATGTATATTATTGTCTCTGAGTTTTTGCATGTTAAGTGGCATTGGCAGATCTTTTAAAAATAAGGATCCAAAGTGGTTGTTACAGTACGGTAGATGTCTGCACAGCCCCTTGCTCATGAGAGACTCTTCCAGTCTACAGCTGCTCTTTCCACACACCTTACCGCCTTATATGGCATTCTGTTAGTCTACCCATTAGCTACAGACCATGTTGCACTGGGGCAGAGAGAGAGGAGAGTTGAGAGACAGAGAGGGAGAGAGAGGGATGCCCTGTTTAGTGCAAGTGACTGCTCTCTCTAACTTCTAACTGTACTTCCCCATACTCTTCAGTTGTTCTCTCTGTCCTTTAGTCTCTTCCATTCTCTCTCCAACTCCTGCCTTCTCTGATTCACTGACATCTTGTTCTGTAATAGATAGCGCTGCACTGAGACCTAAGAGCGAGTGAGTACAGATGTCTGCCCGCATGCTGCCAGTGGGTTATTGTTTTGGGGTCCTGGCAGAGGGCCAGTGGGCTGAGCTGTTTTCTACTCAGGCAGGTATGAACAGCCTGATCCCAAGACAGACCAGGGTAAACACGGCCATTCAGTGGAGGACCAGGAGGCTTTGATGTCTGTCTGTGAGGCTGCCGACACCTCTCTCTCTCAAGCTGCTTTATTGGCATGAAAACCATTGTGTCAATATTGCCAAAGCAACAATATACATTGTAATAAAATTATAAACAATAACAAATAATAATATAAAATGGTAGTAAATAATAACAATAAAATGGTCACTCTCTACCTCTCTCAATTCAGAGGGCTTTATTGGCAAGGGAAGTGAAATAGATAATGAACAATAAAAACATTACACTCACAAAAGTTTCAGAGGAATAGAGACATTTCAAATGTCGTATTACGATGTGCAAATAGTTAAAGTACAAAAGGGAAAATAAATCAACATAAATATGGGTCTCACTCCCTCCCTCCTACAAGCCAACACAGTTGCTGCTTTCCCCATCTGTTGTCTACTGCCTGTTTGCTCCTTGTCTCCCTAGAGCTGTTCTTGTTAGATGGGCTGGTGGCTAACTCTCTCTCTCCTATTGTCTCTCTATTTTGTTCCACCAAATCACTATCAAGTTAACTAGGTATCGTGTCCCTTCAGATCAGGAAACACTCAAAGGTTAGGAGCTAATGGAAAGAGTGAGGGGCTTTCTTTGTCCCAGTGAAAATGTAGACAGACAGTCTTCTCGGTGGCAGCTATTATCCCTCTCACCCTGGAGATGTAGGCTATACGACTCACATCAACCAGCAATAATGTCATTTTCCCACTCATCCAGCCATATCCCCTCCCTCCTTCTCCATCTCCCCTTTCTCTCTCTCATCTCTCGGTCTCCCTCCTCATCTCTCCATCTCAATCATTTCTCACTCATAGTCTACAGCTGCTTCCACAATCACCCATCTCCACATCACAAAATACCAACTATTGAAGGCTCATCTCCTTCTCCCATACCTCTCAGAGCTCATGATATAGCTGTCTGTTCTCACGGCTTTCCTCGCGTGGTGGACAGTCAGACACAGACCGACAGACAGACCGAGACAGACAGACCGAGACAGACAGACCGAGACAGACAGACCGACCGAGACAGACCGACCGAGACAGACCGACCGAGACAGACAGACAGATCGAGACTGACTGACTGACCCAGACAGACTGACCGAGACTGACCGAGACTGACCGAGACAGACAGACAGACTGACTGACCGAGACAGACAGACTGACTGACCGAGACAGACAGACCGACAGACCGAGACAGACAGACCGACAGACCGAGACAGACAGACCGACAGACCGAGACAGACAGACCGACAGACCGAGACAGACAGACCGACTGACCGAGACAGACAGACCGAGACAGACAGACCGACAGATCGAGACAGACAGACTGACCCAGACCGACAGACCGACTGACTGACTGACTGACCCAGACTGACAGACAGACTGACTGACCGAGACAGACTGACTGACCGAGACAGACAGACTGACTGACCGAGACAGACAGACTGACTGACCGAGACAGACTGACTGACTGACCGAGACAGACTGACTGACTGACCGAGACAGACTGACTGACTGACCGAGACAGACTGACCGAGACAGACTGACTGACCGACCGAGACAGACTGACCGACCGAGACAGACTGACCGACCGAGACACAGACACAGACATACATACCGACCGAGACAGACACAGACATACATACCGACCGAGACAGACACAGACATACATACCGACCGAGACAGACACAGACATACATACCGACCGAGACAGACAGACAGACATACCGACCGAGACAGACAGACAGACCGACCGACCGAGACAGACCGAGACAGACAGACAGACAGACCGACCGAGACAGACCGAGACAGACAGACAGACAGACAGACCGACCGAGACAGACAGACAGACAGACAGACCGACCGGGACAGACAGAAAGACAGACACAGACATACATACCGACCGAGACAGACACAGACATACATACCGACCGAGACAGACACAGACATACATACCGACTGAGACAGACACAGACATACATACCGACCGAGACAGACACAGACATACATACCGACCGAGACAGACACAGACATACATACCGACCGAGACAGACACAGACATACATACCGACCGAGACAGACACAGACATACATACCGACCGAGACAGACACAGACATACATACCGACCGAGACAGACACAGACATACATACCGACCGAGACAGACAGACATACATACCGACCGAGACAGACAGACATACATACCGACCGAGACAGACAGACATACATACCGACCGAGACAGACAGACAGACCGAGACAGACAGACTGACCGAGACAGACAGACTGACCGAGACAGACAGACTGACCGAGACAGACAGACCGAGACAGACAGACTGACAGACCGAGACCGACCGACCGAGACTGACAGACCGAGACAGACCGACAGACCGAGACAGACAGACAGACCGAGACCGACCGACCGAGACAGACAGACCGACCGAGACCGACAGACCGAGACAGACAGACCGAGACCGACCGACAGACCGAGACCGACCGAGACAGACAGACCAACCGAGACAGACAGACACATACAGACCGACCGAGACAGACAGACTGACCGAGACAGACAGACTGACCGAGACAGACAGACAGACTGACCGAGACAGACAGACAGACTGACCGAGACAGACAGACAGACACCGAGACAGACCGAGACAGACACCGAGACAGACAGACTGACCCAGACAGACAGACTGACCCAGACAGACAGACCGACCGACCGAGACAGACAGACAGACCGAGACAGACAGACAGACATACCGACCGAGACAGACAGACAGACATACCGACCGAGACAGACAGACAGACCGAGACCGACCGACCGAGACTGACAGACAGACTGACCGAGACCGACCGAGACCGACCGACCGAGACTGACAGACCGAGACTGACAGACCGACCGACCGAGACAGACCGACCGACCGAGACAGACAGACTGACCGAGACAGACAGACTGACTGACCGAGACCGACAGACCGAGACAGACAGACCGACAGATCGAGACAGACTGACCGACAGACTGACCCAGACCGACAGACTGACCCAGACCGACTGACTGACAGACAGACTGACCGAGACAGACAGACTGACTGACCGAGACAGACAGACTGACTGACCGAGACAGACAGACAGACCGACCGACCGAGACAGACAGACAGACTGACCGACCGAGACAGACAGACTGACCGAGACAGACAGACAGACTGACCGAGACAGACAGACTGAGACAGACAGACCGACAGACCGACCGAGACAGACCGACCGAGACAGACAGACCGAGACAGACAGACCGACCGACCGAGACAGACAGACTGACCGACCGAGACAGACTGACCGACCGAGACAGACTGACCGACCGAGACAGACTGACCGACCGAGACAGACTGACCGACCGAGACAGACTGACCGACCGAGACAGACAGACCGACAGACCGAGACAGACAGACCGACAGACCGAGACAGACAGACCGACAGACCGACAGACCGAGACAGACAGACTGACCGACCGAGACAGACAGACTGACCGACCGAGACAGACAGACAGACTGACCGAGACAGACAGACAGACTGACCGAGACAGACTGACTGACCGAGACAGACAGACAGACAGACCGACCGAGACAGACAGACCGACCGAGACAGACAGACCGACCGAGACAGACAGACAGACCGAGACAGACTGACCGACCGAGACAGACTGACCGACCGAGACAGACTGACCGACCGAGACAGACAGACCGACCGAGACAGACAGACTGACCGAGACAGACAGACCGACCGACCGAGACAGACCGACCGAGACAGACCGACCGAGACAGACTGACCGAGACAGACAGACACAGACATACATACCGACCGAGACAGACACAGACATACATACCGACCGAGACAGACATACATACCGACCGAGACAGACACAGACATACATACCGACCGAGACAGACATACCGACCGAGACAGACAGACATACCGACACAGACATACCGACCGAGACAGACTGACCGACCGAGACAGACTGACCGACCGAGACAGACAGACCGACGACCGAGACAGACTGACCGAGACAGACAGACAGACCGAGACAGACCGAGACCGACCGACAGACCGAGACCAACCGAGACAGACAGACACAGACATACATACCGACCGAGACAGACACAGACATACATACCGACCGAGACAGACATACATACCGACCGAGACAGACACAGACATACATACCGACCGAGACAGACATACCGACCGAGACAGACAGACATACCGACACAGACATACCGACCGAGACAGACAGACATACCGACCGAGACAGACAGACAGACCGAGACAGACAGACTGACCGAGACCGACATACCGACCGAGACAGACAGA
Organism: Brachymystax lenok tsinlingensis; assembly: GCA_030435695.1. Lineage (NCBI taxonomy): Eukaryota > Metazoa > Chordata > Actinopteri > Salmoniformes > Salmonidae > Brachymystax > Brachymystax lenok. The sequence goes on along the minus strand of CM059805.1, from coordinate 76,482 downwards.
CAGACCGAGACAGACAGACTGACCGAGACCGACCGACCGAGACAGACAGACTGACCGAGACAGACAGACATACATACCGACCGAGACAGACAGACAGACAGACCGAGACAGACAGACCGACCGAGACAGACAGACAGACCGACCGAGACAGACAGACATACATACCGACCGAGACAGACAGACCGAGACAGACAGACCGACCGAGACAGACCGACAGACCGAGACAGACAGACAGACCGACCGAGACAGACAGACCGAGACAGACCGAGACAGACAGACCGAGACAGACAGACAGACTGACCGAGACAGACAGACTGACCGAGACAGACAGACAGACCGAGACCGACCGACAGACCGAGACCGACCGACAGACCGAGACCGACCGAGACAGATAGACCGACCGACACAGATAGACCGACAGACAGACTGACCGAGACAGACAGACAGACTGACCGAGACAGACAGACAGACTGACCGAGACAGACAGACAGACTGACCGAGACCGACAGACCGAGACAGACAGACCGAGACCGACCGACAGACCGAGACCGACCGACAGACCGAGACCGACCGAGACAGACAGACAGACCGACCGAGACAGACAGACACAGACAGACCGACCGAGACAGACCGAGACCGACCGAGACAGACCGAGACAGACACAGACAGACAGACTGACCGAGACAGACAGACAGACTGACCGAGACAGACAGACAGACAGACTGACCGAGACAGACACAGACACAGACAGACAGACTGACCGAGACAGACAGACAGACAGACAGACTGACCGACAGACAGACTGACAGACTGACCGACAGACAGACTGACCGAGACAGACAGACAGACCGACTGACCGAGACAGACAGACAGACCGACTGACCGAGACAGACAGACAGACAGACTGACCGACAGACAGACTGACCGACTGACCGAGACAGACAGACAGACCGACTGACCGAGACAGACAGACAGACCGACTGACCGAGACAGACAGACAGACCGACTGACCGAGACAGACAGACCGACTGACCGAGACAGACAGACCGACTGACCGAGACAGACAGACCGACTGACCGAGACAGACAGACAGACCGACAGAGACAGACAGACCGACAGACAGAGACAGACAGACCGACCGAGACAGACAGACAGACCGAGACAGACACAGACAGACAGACCGACCGAGACAGACACAGACAGACAGACCGACAGAGACAGACAGACAGACTGACCGAGACAGACAGACAGACTGACCGAGACAGACAGACAGACTGACCGAGACAGACAGACAGACTGACCCAGACAGACAGACCGACACAGACTGACAGACCGACACAGACTGACACAGACAGACAGACCGACCGACCGAGACCGACCGAGACCGACAGACCGAGACCGACCGACAGACCGAGACAGACAGACCGACCGAGACCGACCGAGAACGACCGAGACAGACAGACTGACCGAGACAGACAGACAGACTGACCGAGACAGACAGACCGACCGAGACAGACAGACAGACAGACCGACCGAGACCGACAGACCGAGACAGACAGACCGAGACCGACCGAGACAGACAGACCGACCGAGACAGACAGACCGACCGAGACAGACAGACAGACACAGACAGACAGACCAACCGAGACAGACAGACACAGACAGACCGACCGACCGAGAACGACCGAGACAGACAGACTGACCGAGACAGACAGACTGACCGAGACAGACAGACAGACCGACCGAGACAGACCGAGACAGACTGACCCAGACTGACAGACCGACACAAAAAGACCGACAGACCGAGACAGAGGCAGACCGAGACAGAGGCAGACCGAGACAGAGGCAGACCGAGACAGAGGCAGACCGAGACAGACCGACCGAGACAGACCGACCGAGACAGACCGACCGAGACAGACAGACAGACTGATCGACCGAGACAGACAGACTGACAGACAGACTGACTGACCGAGACAGACAGACAGACTGACCGAGACAGACAGACCGAGACCGACCGACAGACCGAGACCGACAGACCGAGACCGACCGACAGACCGACCGAGACAGACAGACCGACCGAGACAGACCGAGACAGACAGACCGACCGAGACAGACCGAGACAGACACAGACAGACAGACTGACCGAGACAGACAGACAGACAGACAGACTGACCGAGACAGACAGACTGACCGAGACAGACTGACCGAGACAGACAGACCGACTGACCGAGACAGACAGACCGACTGACCGAGACAGACAGACAGACCGACCGAGACAGACAGACTGACCGACCGAGACAGACAGACTGACCGACCGAGACAGACAGACTGACCGAGACAGACAGACAGACCGACCGAGACAGACAGACAGACTGACCGAGACAGACAGACCGACTGACCGAGACAGACAGACAGACTGACCGACCGAGACAGACAGACAGACTGACCGACCGAGACAGACAGACAGACTGACCGACCGAGACAGACAGACCGACCGAGACAGACAGACCGACCGAGACAGACAGACCGACCGAGACAGACACAGACAGACTGACCGACCGAGACAGACAGACCGAGACAGACAGACAGACCGACCGAGACAGACAGACAGACAGACAGACCGACACAGACTGACAGACCGACACAGACTGAGACAGACTGACAGACCGACACAAAAAAGACCGACGGGACCGAGACAGACAGACAGAGGCAGACCGAGACAGAGGCGGGACCGAGACAGAGGCAGACCGAGACAGAGGCAGACCGAGACAGAGGCAGACCGAGACAGAGGCAGACCGAGACAGACAGACCGACCGAGACAGACAGACCGACCGAGACAGACAGACAGACAGACCGACCGAGACAGACAGACAGACAGACAGACCGACACAGACTGACAGACCGACACAGACTGACACAGACTGACAGACCGACACAAAAAGACCGACAGACCGAGACAGACAGACAGAGGCAGACCGAGACAGAGGCAGACCGAGACAGAGGCAGACCGAGACAGAGGCAGACCGAGACAGAGGCAGACCGAGACAGAGGCAGACCGAGACAGAGGCAGACCGAGGCAGAGGCAGACCGAGGCAGAGGCAGACCGAGACAGAGGCAGACTGAGACAGACCGAGACCGACCGAGACAGACCGACCGACCGAGACAGACCGACCGACCGAGACAGACAGACAGACTGATCGACCGAGACAGACAGACAGACTGACTGACCGAGACAGACCGACAGACCGAGACAGACAGACCGAGACAGACAGACAGACAGACCGAGACAGACAGATAGACTGAGACCGACAGACAGACAGACCGACCGAGACAGACAGACCGACCGAGACAGACAGACCGACCGAAACAGACAGACCGACCGAAACAGACAGAGACAGACACACACAGACAGACCGAGACCGACAGACCGAGACAGACAGACCGACCGAAACAGACAGACCGACCGAAACAGACAGAGACAGACACACACAGACAGACCGAGACCGACAGACCGAGACAGACAGACTGACCGAGACAGACAGACAGACAGACCGAGACAGACAGACAGACTGACCGAGACAGACTGACACAGACAGACCGAGAAAGACAGACAGACACAGACAGACAGACAGACAGACCGAGACAGACCGACCGAGACAGACCGACCGAGACAGACCGACCGAGACAGACAGACCGAGACAGACAGACCGAGACAGACAGACAGACTGACCGAGACAGACAGACAGACAGACCGACCGAGACAGACAGACAGACTGACCGAGACAGACAGACAGACAGACAGACAGACCGAGACAGACAGACCGACCGAAACAGACAGAGACAGACACACAGACAGACGAGATAGACACGGGCCGACGGGCCGAGACAGACAGACTGGCCGAGACAGACAGACAGACGGGCTGAGACAGACAGATACGGGCGAGACAGACTGGATACAGATACGGGCCGAGACAGACAGACAGACAGACAGACAGACAGACAGACAGACAGACAGACAGACTGACACAGACAGACCGAGACAGACAGACAGACACAGACAGACAGACAGACCGAGACAGACCGACGGGCCGGGGACCGACGGGCCGAGACAGACAGCCGAGATAGACGGGCCGAGACAGACGGGCCGAGATACGGGACCGAGACAGACAGACTGACCGAGACAGACAGACAGACCGAGACCGACAGACCGAGACAGACAGACAGACAGACCGAGACAGACAGACAGACAGACCGAGACAGACAGACAGACTGACCGAGACAGACTGACACAGACAGACCGAGACAGACTGACACAGACAGACCGAGACAGACAGACCGAGACAGACAGACAGACCGAGACAGACCGACAGACCGAGACCGACCGACCGACCGAGACAGACCGACCGACTGAGACAGACCGACCGAGACAGACCGACCGAGACAGACCGACCGAGACAGACCGAGACAGACTGACCGAGACAGACAGACAGACCGACCGAGACAGACAGACAGACAGACCGAGACAGACAGACAGACAGACAGACAGACAGACAGACCGACCGAGACAGACAGACCGACCGAAACAGACAGACCGACCGAGACAGACAGACCGACCGAAACAGACAGACCGACCGAAACAGACAGAGACAGACAGACCGAGACAGACACAGACCGACAGACCGAGACAGACAGACAGACTGACCGAGACAGACAGACAGACAGACCGAGACAGACTGACACAGACAGACCGAGACAGACAGACAGACAGACAGACAGACAGACAGACAGACTGAGACAGACAGACAGACTGACACAGACAGACCGAGACAGATAGACAGACCGAGACAGACCGACAGACCGAGACCGAGACAGACCGAGACAGACCGACAGACCGAGACAGACCGACAGACCGAGACAGACAGACCGAGACAGACCGAGACAGACAGACTGACCGAGACAGACAGACTGACCGAGACCGACAGAGACCGACCGAGACAGACAGACCGAGACAGACAGACCGAGACAGACAGACCGAGACAGACAGACCGAGACAGACAGACCGAGACAGACAGACAGACCGAGGCAGACCGAGATAGACAGACAGACAGACTGAGGCAGACTGAGACAGATAGACTGAGACAGACAGACTGAGATAGACAGACAGACTGAGACAGACTGACCGAGACAGACAGACTGACTGAGAGACAGACAGACAGACAGACAGACAGACAGACAGACAGACCGACAGACACAGACAGACCGAGGCAGACAGACCGAGGCAGACAGACAGACAGACAGACCGACAGACACAGACAGACCGAGGCAGACAGACCGAGGCAGACAGACAGACAGACCGAGACAGACTGACTGACTGGCCCAGACAGACAGACCGAGACAGACTGACTGACTGGCCCAGACAGACAGACCGACAGACCGAGACAGACAGACAGACACCGACAGACCGAGACAGACAGACTGGACCTCCAGACAGACAGACAGACACCGGACGATAGACAGACTGACTCCAGACAGACAGACTGAGACAGATAGACAGACACAGACTGACTAGACAGACACAGACTGACAGACAGACAGACACAGACTGACCCAGACAGACACACAGACCGAGACAGACAGACAGACAGACTGACCGAGACAGACTGACCGAGACCGACAGACAGACTGACCGAGACCGACAGAGACCGACCGAGAGAGACAGACCGACAGACAGCCCGAGACAGACAGACAGACAGACCGAGACAGACAGACAGACCGAGACAGACAGACAGACAGACCGAGACAGACAGACAGACCGAGACAGACAGACCGAGACAGACAGACCGAGACAGACAGACTGACAGACATACAGACCCAGACAGACAGACATACAGACCGAGACAGACAGACCGAGACAGACAGACCGACCGAGACAGACTGACCGACCGAGACAGACTGACCGACCGAGACAGACTGACCGACCGAGACAGACAGACCGGCGAGACAGACAGACTGGCCGAGACAGACAGACCGACCCGACCGAGACAGACCGACCGAGACAGACCGGCCGAGACAGACTGGCCGAGACAGACAGAGACAGACCGAGACCGACCGAGACAGACAGACACGAACGCCGCCACCGACCGAGACAGACACGAACGCCACATACCGGCCGAGGCAGACATACATACCGGCCGAGACAGACACAGACATACATACCGGCCGAGACAGACATACCGGCCGAGACAGACAGACATACCGACACAGACATACCGGCCGAGACAGACTGACCGGCCGAGACAGACTGACCGGCGAGACAGACAGACCGACCGAGACAGACTGGCGAGACAGACAGACCGAGACAGACAGACCGACCGGACAGACCGAGACAGACTGATCGAGACAGACTGGCCCGAGACAGACAGACAGACCGAGACAGACCGAGACCGACCGACGGGCAGAGACCAAACGAGACAGACAGACACAGACATACATACCGGCCAGAGACAGACACAGACATACATACCGGCCGAGACAGACATACATACCGGCCGAGACAGACACAGACATACATACCGGCCGAGACAGACATACCCGGCCGAGACAGACAGACATACCGACACAGACATACCGGCCGAGACAGACAGACGCCGACCCGGCCGAGACAGACAGACAGACCGAGACAGACAGACTGACGGGAACCGACATACCGACCGAGACAGACAGACAGACCGAGACAGACAGACTGACCCGAGACCGGTGACCGAGACAGACAGACAGACTGGCCGAGACAGACAGACATACATACCGACCGAGACAGACAGACAGACAGACCGAGACAGACAGACCGGCCGAGACAGAGACAGACCGGCCGAGACAGACAGACATACATACCGGCCGAGACAGACGGGCCGAGACAGACAGACCGACCGACGGGACAGACCGACGGGCCGAGACAGACAGACAGACCGACCGGCGAGACAGACAGACCGAGACAGACCGAGACAGACGGGCCGAGACAGACAGACAGACTGGCGGGAACAGACAGACTGACGAGACAGACAGACTGACCGAGACAGACAGACGAACCCGAGACCGACCGACAGACCGAGACCGACCGACGGGCCGAGACCGGCCGAGACAGATAGACCGACCGACACAGATAGACCGACAGACAGACTGGCCGAGACAGACAGACAGACTGGCCGGGAGACAGACAGAGCAGACTGGCCGAGACAGACAGACAGACTGACCGAGACCGACAGACCGAGAACAGACGGAGCCGAGACCGACCGACAGGCCGAGACCGACCGACGGGCCGGGACCGACCGAGACAGACAGACAGACCGGCGAGACAGACAGACACAGACAGACCGGCCGAGAGACGGGCCGAGACAGACACAGACAGACAGACTGACCGAGACAGACAGACAGACTGGCGAGACAGACAGACAGACAGACTGGCGAGACAGACAGACAGACAGACTGGCGAGACAGACACAGACACAGACAGACAGACAGACGGCCGACAGACAGACTGACAGACTGACCGACAGACAGACTGACCGAGACAGACAGACAGACCGACTGGCGAGACAGACAGACAGACCGACTGACCGAGACAGACAGACAGACAGACTGACCGACAGACAGACTGACCGACTGACCGAGACAGACCGACTGACCGAGACAGACAGACAGACCGACTGACCGAGACAGACAGACAGACCGACTGACCGAGACAGACAGACCGACTGACCGAGACAGACAGACCGACTGACCGAGACAGACAGACCGACTGACCGAGACAGACAGACAGACCGACAGAGACAGACAGACCGACAGACAGAGACAGACAGACCGACAGACAGAGACAGACAGACCGACCGAGACAGACAGACAGACCGAGACAGACACAGACAGACAGACCGACCGAGACAGACACAGACAGACAGACCGACAGAGACAGACAGACAGACTGACCGAGACAGACAGACAGACTGACCGAGACAGACAGACAGACTGACCGAGACAGACAGACAGACTGACCGAGACAGACAGACAGACTGACCCAGACAGACAGACCGACACAGACTGACAGACCGACACAGACTGACACAGACAGACAGACCGACCGACCGAGACCGACCGAGACCGACAGACCGAGACAGACAGACCGACCGAGACCGACCGAGAACGGACCGAGACAGACAGACTGGCCGAGACAGACAGACAGACTGGCGAGACAGACAGACAGACTGGCGAGACAGACAGACCGACCGAGACAGACAGACAGACAGACCGGCCGAGACAGACCGGCCGAGACCGACAGACCGAGACAGACAGACCGAGACCGACCGAGACAGACAGACCGGCCGAGACAGACAGACCGGCCGAGACAGACAGACAGACACAGACAGACAGACCAACCGAGACAGACAGACACAGACAGACCGACCGACCGAGAACGGCCGAGACAGACAGACTGGCGAGACAGACAGACTGACCGAGACAGACAGACAGACCGGCCGAGACAGACCGAGACAGACTGACCCAGACTGACAGACCGACACAAAAAGACCGACGGACCGAGACAGAGGCGGGCCGAGACAGAGGCGGGCCGAGACAGAGGCAGACCGAGACAGAGGCGGGCCGAGACAGACCGGCCGAGACAGACCGGCCGAGACAGACCGACCGATACAGACAGACAGACTGATCGGCCGAGACAGACAGACTGACAGACAGACTGACTGGCCGAGACAGACAGACAGACTGACCGAGACAGACAGACCGAGACCGACCGACGGGCCGAGACCGACAGACTGGGCCGGGACCGACCGACGGGACCGACCGAGACAGACAGACCGACCGAGACAGACCGAGACAGACACAGACAGACAGACTGGCCGAGACAGACAGACAGACAGACAGACTGGCCGAGACAGACAGACTGGCGAGACAGACAGACCGACTGACCGAGACAGACAGACAGACCGACTGGCCGAGACAGACAGACCGACTGACCGAGACAGACAGACAGACCGACCGAGACAGACAGACTGACCGACCGAGACAGACAGACAGACAGACCGACCGAGACAGACCGACTGAGACAGACAGACCGACTGACCGAGACAGACAGACCGACTGACCGAGACAGACAGACCGACTGACCGAGACAGACAGACAGACTGACCGAGACAGACAGACAGACTGACCGAGACAGACAGACAGACTGACCGACCGAGACAGACAGACAGACTGACCGACCGAGACAGACAGACAGACCGGCGAGACAGACCGACTGAGACAGACAGACCGACTGACCGAGACAGACAGACCGACTGGGAGACAGACAGACCGACTGACCGAGACAGACAGACAGACTGGAGAGACAGACAGACAGACTGACCGGACGAGACAGACAGACAGACTGACCGGCCGAGACAGACAGACAGACTGACCGACCGAGACAGACAGACCGACCGAGACAGACAGACCGACCGAGACAGACAGACCGACCGAGACAGACAGACCGACCGACCGAGACAGACAGACCGACCGACCGAGACAGACAGACCGACCGACCGAGACAGACAGACCGACCGAGACAGACAGACCGGCCGAGACAGACACAGACAGACTGACCGACCGAGACAGACAGACCGAGCGAGACAGACAGACAGACAGACAGACCGACCGAGACAGACAGACAGACAGACAGACCGAGCGAGACAGACAGACAGACAGACAGACCGACACAGACTGACAGACCGACACAGACTGACACAGACTGACAGAACCGACACAAAAAGACCGACGGGCCGAGACAGACAGACAGAGGCGGGCCGAGACAGAGAGGCGGGCGAGACAGAGGCGGGCCGAGACAGAGGCAGACTGAGACAGAGGCAGACCGAGACAGACAGACAGACAGACCGACCGAGACAGACAGACAGACAGACAGACCGACACAGACTGACAGACCGACACAGACTGACACAGACTGACAGACCGACACAAAAAGACCGACAGACCGAGACAGACAGACAGAGGCGGGCCGAGACAGAGGCGGGACCGAGACAGAGGCAGACCGAGACAGAGGCGGGCCGAGGCAGAGGCGGGCCGAGGCAGAGAGGCAGACCGAGGCAGAGGCAGACTGAGACAGACCGAGACCGGCCGAGACAGACCGACCGGCCGAGACAGACCGACCGACCGAGACAGACAGACAGACTGATCGGCCGAGACAGACAGACAGACTGACTGGCCGAGACAGACCGACGGGCCGAGACAGACAGGCCGAGACAGACAGACAGACGGGACCGAGACAGACAGATAGACTGAGACCGACAGACAGACAGACCGGCCGAGACAGACAGACCGGCCGAGACAGACAGACCGGCGAAACAGACAGACCGGCGAAACAGACAGAGACAGACACACACAGACAGACCGGGGCCGACGGGCCGAGACAGACAGACCGACGAAACAGACAGACCGGCCGAAACAGACAGACAGACACACACAGACGGGCCGAGACCGACGGGCCGAGACAGACAGACTGGCAGAGACAGACAGACAGACGGGCCGAGACAGACAGACAGACTGACCGAGACAGACTGACACAGACAGACCGAGACAGACTGACACAGACAGACCGAGAAAGACAGACAGACACAGACAGACAGACAGACAGGGCCGAGACAGACCGGCCGAGACAGACCGGGAGACAGACCGGCCAGACAGACGGGCCGAGACAGACGGGCCGAGACAGACAGACAGACTGACCGAGACAGACAGACAGACGGGCCGACCGAGACAGACAGACAGACTGGCAGAGACAGACAGACAGACAGACGGGCCGAGACAGACAGACCGGCCGAAACAGACACACACAGACGGGCAGACAGACACGGGCCGACGGGCCGAGACAGACAGACTGGCCGAGACAGACAGACAGACGGGCCGAGACAGACAGACGGGCCGAGACAGACTGGCACAGACGGGCCGAGACAGACAGACAGACAGACAGACAGACAGACAGACAGACAGACAGACAGACAGACTGACAGACACAGACGGGCCGAGACAGACAGACAGACACAGACAGACAGACGGGCCGAGACAGACCGACGGGCCGGGGCCGACGGGCCGAGACAGACGGGCCGAGACGGGCCGAGACAGACGGGCCGAGACAGACCGAGACAGACAGACTGGCCGAGACAGACAGACGGGCCGAGACCGACGGGCCGAGACAGACAGACAGACAGACCGAGACAGACAGACAGACGGGCCGAGACAGACAGACAGACTGGCGAGACAGACTGACACAGACAGACCGAGACAGACTGGCACAGACAGGGCCGAGACAGACGGGCCGAGACAGACAGACGGGCCGAGACAGACCGACGGGCCGAGACCGACCGACCGGCCGAGACAGACCCGGCGAGACAGACCGGCCGAGACAGACCGACCGAGACAGACCGGCAGAGACAGACCGAGACAGACTGGCGAGACAGACAGACAGAACCGGCGAGACAGACAGACAGACAGACCGAGACAGACAGACAGACCGACCGAGACAGACAGACCGACCGAAACAGACAGACCGACCGAGACAGACAGACCGAGCGAAACAGACAGACCGACCGAAACAGACAGAGACAGACAGACCGAGACAGACACAGACCGACAGACCGAGACAGACAGACTGACCGAGACAGACAGACAGACAGACCGAGACAGACTGACACAGACAGACCGAGACAGACAGACAGACAGACAGACAGACAGACAGACCGAGACAGACAGACAGACTGACACAGACAGACCGAGACAGATAGACAGACCGAGACAGACCGACAGACCGAGACCGACAGACCGAGACAGACCGACAGACCGAGACAGACAGACCGAGACAGACCGAGACAGACAGACTGACCGAGACAGACAGACTGACCGAGACCGACAGAGACCGACCGAGAGAGACAGACCGAGACAGACAGACCGAGACAGACAGACCGAGACAGACGGGCCGAGACAGACAGGCCGAGACAGACGGGCCGAGACAGACAGACGGGCCGAGGCAGACCGAGACAGACAGACAGACCGAGGCAGACCGAGACAGACAGACAGACCGAGGCAGACCGAGACAGACAGACCGACCGAGACAGACCGAGACAGACAGACCGACCGAGACAGACCGACCGAGACAGACAGACAGAAAGACAGACAGACAGACAGACCGACAGACACAGACAGACCGAGGCAGACAGACCGAGGCAGACAGACAGACAGACAGACCGACAGACACAGACGGGCCGAGGCAGACGGGCCGAGGCAGACAGACAGACGGGCCGAGACAGACTGACTGACTGGCCCAGACAGACAGACCGAGACAGACTGACTGACTGGCCCAGACAGACAGACCGACAGACCGAGACAGACAGACAGACACCGACAGACCGAGACAGACAGACTGACCCAGACAGACAGACAGACACCGACAGACCGAGACAGACAGACTGACCCAGACAGACAGACCGAGACAGACAGACAGACACAGACTGACCCAGACAGACACAGACTGACCCAGACAGACACAGACTGACCCAGACAGACACACAGACCGAGACAGACAGACAGACTGACCGAGACAGACTGACCGAGACCGACAGACAGACTGACCGAGACCGACAGAGACCGACCGAGAGAGACAGACCGACAGACAGACCGAGACAGACAGACAGACAGACCGAGACAGACAGACAGACCGAGACAGACAGACAGACAGACCGAGACAGACAGACAGACCGACACAGACAGACCGAGACCGACAGACCGAGGCAGACAGACTGACAGACATACAGACCCAGACAGACAGACATACAGACCGAGACAGACAGACCGAGACAGACAGACAGACCGAGACAGACAGACAGACAGACCGAGACAGATAGACCGACAGAGACAGACACACACAGACAGACCGACAGACACCGAGACAGAAACAGACTGACAGACCGACACAGACAGACCGAGACCGACAGACCGAGACAGACAGACAGACTGACCCAGACAGACAGACAGACAGACATACATACAGACCGAGACATACAGACCGAGACATACAGACATAAAGACCCAGACAGACAGACAGACAGACCGAGACAGACAGACATACAGACCGAGACAGACAGACAGACCGAGACAGACAGACAGGCCGACCAAGACAGACAGACAGGCCGACCGAGACAGACAGACAGACCGACCGAGACAGACAGACAGACCGAGACAGACAGACAGACAGACCGAGACAGACAGACAGACCGAGACAGACAGAGACAGACAGATCGACAGACCGAGACAGACAGACAGATCGACAGACCGAGACAGACAGACAGACTGACTGACTGACTGACTGGCCCAGACAGACAGACCGACAGACCGAGACAGACAGACAGACACTGACAGACGGAGACAGACAGACTGACCCAGACAGACCGAGACAGACAGACAGACCGAGACAGACAGACAGACAGACCAACCGAGACAGACAGAGAGACAGACCGAGACAGAGAGACAGACCGACTGAGACAGACAGACCGAGACAGACAGACCAACCGAGACAGACAGACCGAGACAGACAGAGACACATACCGACTGACAGAGACAGAGACAGACAGACTGACAGAGACAGAGACAGACAGACTGACCGACCGAGACAGACAGACAGACTGACCGACCGACCGAGACAGACAGACAGACTGACCGACCGAGACAGAGACAGACAGACTGACCGACAGAGACAGACCGAGACAGACCGACTGACAGACAGACAGAGACAGACAGACCGAGACAGACCGAGACAGACAGACAGACAGACAGAGACAGACAGACACACACAGACAGACCGACAGACACAGACCGAGACAGACCGACCGAGGCAGACAGACCGAGGCAGACAGACCGAGCCAGACAGACCGAGGCAGACAGACAGACCGAGGCAGACCGAGACAGACAGACAGACAGACATACAGACCGAGGCAGACAGACCGAGACAGACAGACATACAGACCGAGACATACAGACCGAGACATACAGACCGAGACATACAGACCGAGACAGACAGATCGACAGACCGAGACAGACAGACAGACCGAGACAGACAGACAGACACAGACTGACCCAGACAGACACAGACTGACCCAGACAGACACCGACTGACCGAGACAGACCGAGACAGACAGACAGACAGACCCAGACAGACCGAGACAGACAGACAGACAGACCCAGACTGACCGAGACAGACAGACAGACTGAGCGAGACAGACAGACAGACTGACCGAGACAGACAGACTGACCGACAGAGACAGACCGACCGAGACCGACCGAGACAGACAGACAGACAGACCGAGACAGACAGACAGACAGACCGAGACAGACAGACAGGCCGACCGAGACAGACAGACAGACAGACAGATCGACAGACCGAGACAGACAGACAGACAGACCGAGACAGACAGACTGACTGAAAGACAGAGGCAGACAGAAACAGAGGCAGACAGACAGACCCAGACCGAGACAGACCGACCGACCGAGACAGACCGAGACAGAAAGACCGACAGAGACAGACAGACCGACCGACCGACCGAGACAGACAGACTGACTGACAGACAGAGGCAGACAGAGACAGAGGCAGACAGAGACAGAGGCAGACAGAGACAGACCGACCGAGACAGACTTACTGACTGACAGACAGAGGCAGACAGAGACAGAGGCAGACAGACAGAGGCAGACAGAGACAGAGGCAGACAGAGACAGAGGCAGACAGAGGCAGACAGAGGCAGACAGAGACAGACAGAGACAGAGGCAGACAGAGACAGAGACAGAGGCAGACAGAGACAGAGGCAGACAGACCGACAGAGGCAGACAGAGACAGACAGACCGACCGAGACAGACAGACCGACCGACCGAGACAGACAGACAGACCGAGCGAGACAGACAGACAGACCGACCGACCGAGACAGACAGACTGACTGAAAGACAGAGGCAGACAGAAACAGAGGCAGACAGACAGACCCAGACCGAGACAGACCGACCGACCGAGACAGACCGAGACAGAAAGACCGACCGACCGAGACAGACAGACAGACAGACAGACCGACCGAGACAGACAGACCGACCGACCGAGACAGACAGACCGGACCGAGACAGACAGACCGACCGACCGAGACAGACAGACCGACCGACCGAGACAGACAGACAGACCGACCGAGACAGACAGACAGACCGACCGAGACAGACAGACAGACAGAGACAGACATACCGACTGAGATAGACATACCGACTGAGACAGACATACCGACTGAGACAGACATACCGACTGAGACAGACATACCGACTGACAGACATACCGACTGAGATAGACCGAGACAGACAGACAGACAGACAGACAGACAGACCGAGACAGACAGACCGACCGACCGAGACAGACAGACAGACAGACAGACAGACAGACAGACCGAGACAGACAGACAGACCGAGACCGAGACAGACCGACCGAGACAGACAGACCGAGACAGACAGACAGACCGACCGAGACAGACAGACAGACCGAGACAGGCAGACAGACAGGCAGACAGACAGACCGACCGACCGAGACAGACAGACAGACAGACCGACCGAGACAGACCGACCGAGACAGACAGACAGACAGACCGAGACAGACCGACCGAGACAGACATACAGACCGACCGAGACAGACCGACCCAGACAGACAGACAGACAGACAGACCGAGACAGACAGACAGACATACCGACAGACATACCGACTGAGACAGACATACCGACTGAGACAGACATACCGACTGAGACAGACAGACAGACAGACAGACCGAGACAGACAGACAGACCGACCGACCGAGACAGACAGACAGACAGACCGAGACAGACAGACAGACAGACCGAGACAGACCGGCCGAGACAGACATACAGACCGACCGAGACAGACCGACCGAGACAGACAGACAGACAGACCGACCGAGACAGACAGACAGACCGACCGAGACAGACAGACAGACAGACAGACAGACAGACATACCGACTGAGACAGACATACCGACTGAGACAGACATACCGACTGAGACAGACATACCGACTGAGACAGACATACCGACTGAGATAGACCGAGACAGACCGAGACAGACAGACAGACATACAGACCGAGACAGACAGACTTACAGACCGAGACAGACAGACAGACCGAGACAGACAGACAGACCCGACCGACCGAGACAGACAGACCGAGACAGACAGACAGGCCGACCGAGACAGACAGACAGACCGAGACAGACAGACGGGCCGAGACAGACAGACAGATCGACGGGCCGAGACAGACAGACAGATCGACAGACCGAGACAGACAGACAGACTGACTGACTGACTGACTGGCCCAGACAGACAGACCGAGACAGACAGACAGACACTGACTGACCGAGACAGACAGACTGACCCAGACAGACCGAGACAGACAGACCGAGACAGACAGACAGACCGACCGAGACAGACAGAGAGACAGACCGAGACAGACAGACTGACAGACAGAGACAGAGACAGACAGACTGACCGACCGAGACAGACAGACTGACCGAGACAGACAGACAGACTTACCGACCGACCGAGACAGACAGACTGACCGACCGAGACAGAGACAGACAGACTGACCGACCGAGACAGAGACAGACAGACTGACCGACCGAGACAGAGACAGACAGACTGACCGACCGAGACAGAGACAGACAGACTGACCGACCGAGACAGAGACAGACTGACCGACCGAGACAGAGACAGACACCGACAGACCGAGACAGACAGACAGACACAGACTGACCCAGACAGACAGACACAGACTGACCCAGACAGACAGACACAGACTGACCCAGACAGACAGACACAGACTGACCCAGACAGACAGACACAGACTGACCCAGACAGACAGACCCAGACTGACCCAGACAGACCCAGACTGACAGACACAGACTGACCCAGACAGACACAGACTGACCCAGACAGACACCGACAGACACCGACAGACACCGACTGACCGAGACAGACCGAGACAGACCGAGACAGACAGACAGACAGACCCAGACAGACAGACAGACTGACCGAGACAGACAGACAGACTGAGCGAGACAGACAGACTGACCGAGACAGACAGACAGACCGACAGACAGACCGAGACAGACCGACAGACGGGCTGAGACAGACAGACCGGCCGACCGACAGACGGGACAGACAGACCAGACAGACCGAAACAGATAGACAGACCGGACCGAGACAGACAGACAGACAGACAGACAGACAGACCGACCGGCGAAACAGACGGGCCGAAACAGACGGGCCGGCCGAGACAGGCAGACAGACAGACAGACCGGCCGAGACAGGCAGACAGACGAACAGACGAACCGGCCGAGACAGACAGACGGGCCGAGACACCGGCCGAGACAGACAGACAGACAGACAGACATACGGGCGAGACAGACCGGCCGAGACAGACAGATAGACAGACTGATCGACAGACTGGGTCCGAGACAGACATACAGAGACAGACAGACCGAGACAGACAGACAGACAGACAGACAGACCGAGACAGACAGACAGACAGACAGACAGACAGACAGACAGACAGACCGAGACAGACAGACCGACCGAGACAGACAGACAGACCGACCGAGACAGACAGACAGACCGAGACAGACAGACCGAGACAGACAGACTGACCGAGACAGACCGAGACAGACCGAGACAGACAGACTGACCGAGACAGACAGACAGACTGACCGAGACAGACAGACAGACTGACCGAGACAGACAGACAGACAGAGACAGACAGACAGACAGACAGAGACAGACAGACTGACCGACCGAGACAGACAGACTGACCGACCGAGGCAGACAGACAGACTGACAGACAGAGGCAGACAGAGACAGAGGCAGACAGAGACAGAGGCAGACAGAGACAAACCGAGCGAGACAGACTTACTGACTGACAGACAGAGGCAGACAGAGACAGAGGCAGACAGAGACAGAGGCAGACAGAGACAGAGGCAGACAGAGACAGAGGCAGACCGACCGACCGAGACAGACCGACCGACCGAGACAGACCGACAGACAGACCGACCGAGACATACAGACAGACTGACTGACTGACCGAGACAGACAGACAGACTGACTGACCGACCGACAGACAGAGACCGACAGACAGAGACGACAGACAGAGACCGACAGACAGAGACCGACAGACAGACAGAGACAGACAGACAGAGACAGACCGAGACAGACAGACAGAGACAGACCGAGACAGACAGACAGAGACAGACCGAGACAGACAGACAGACCGACCGAGACAGACAGACAGACCGACCGAGACAGACAGACAGACCGACCGAGACAGACTGACTGACCGACCGAGACAGACTGACTGACCGACCGAGACAGACCGAGACCGACCGAGACAGACAGAGACCGACAGACAGAGACCGACAGACAGAGACCGACAGACAGAGACCGACAGACAGAGACCGACAGACAGAGACCGACAGACAGAGACCGACAGACAGACAGACAGACAGACCGACAGACAGACAGACCGACAGACAGAGACCGACAGACAGAGACAGACCGACCGAGACAGACAGACAGACCGACCGAGACAGACCGACAGACCGAGACAGACTGACTGACCGAGACAGACTGACTGACCGACCGAGACCGACCGAGACAGACAGAGACCGACAGACAGAGACCGACAGACAGAGACCGACAGACAGAGACCGACAGACAGAGACCGACAGACAGAGACAGACAGACAGAGACAGACAGAGACAGACCGAGACAGAGACAGACCGACCGAGACAGACCGACCGAGACAGACCGAGCGAGACAGACCGACCGAGACAGACCGACCGAGACAGACAGACAGACAGACCGAGACAGACAGACAGACGGGCCGAGACAGACAGACAGACTGGCCGAGGCCGACAGAGAGAGACCGACCGAGACCGACAGAGAGAGACCGACCGAGACCGACAGAGAGAGACCGACCGAGACCGACAGAGAGAGACCGACCGAGAGAGACCGACCGAGACCGACAGAGAGAGACAGATCGACAGACAGACCGAGACAGACAGACAGATCGACAGACCGAGACAGACCCATACAGACCCAGACAGACCGAGACAGACAGACCGAGACAGACTGACAGACAGACAGACATACAGACCGAGACAGACAGACAGACCGAGACAGACAGACAGACAGACACACAGACAGACACACAGACAGACCGACAGACACCGAGACAGAAACAGACTGACAGACCGACACAGACAGACCGACAGACCGAGACAGACAGACATACAGACCAAGACAGACAGACAGACATACAGACCGAGACATACAGACCGAGACAGACAGACATACAGACCCAGACAGACAGACAGACAGACAGACAGACAGACAGACAGACCGAGACAGACAGACAGATAGACAGACCGAGACAGACAGACCGACCGACCGAGACAGACAGACAGACAGACCGAGACAGACAGACAGACCGAGACAGACAGACAGACAGACAGACCGAGACAGACCGACCGAGACAGACATACAGACAGACAGACCGAGACAGACAGACCGACCGACCGAGACAGACAGACAGACAGACAGACCGAGACAGACAGACCGACCGACCGACCGAGACAGACAGACAGACAGACCGAGACAGACAGACAGACAGACCGAGACAGACCGACCGAGACAGACATACAGACCGACTGAGACAGACCGACCGAGACAGACAGACAGACAGACCGACCGAGACAGACATACCGACTGAGACAGACATACCGACTGAGACAGACATACCGACTGAGACAGACCGAGACAGACAGACAGACAGACCGAGACAGACAGACAGACGGGCGAGACGGGACAGACAGACGGGCCGAGACAGACAGACAGACCGAGACAGACAGACAGACCGAGACAGACAGACCGACCGACCGAGACAGACAGACCGAGACAGACAGACAGGCCGACCGAGACAGACAGACAGACCGAGACAGACAGACAGACAGACCGAGACAGACAGACAGACAGACCGAGACAGACAGACAGATCGACAGACCGAGACAGACAGACAGACTGACTGACTGACTGACTGGCCCAGACAGACAGACCGAGACAGACAGACAGACACTGACTGACCGAGACAGACAGACGGGCCGAGACAGACGGGCCGAGAGACAGACGGGCCGGGAGACACAGACAGACAGACCGGCCGAGACAGACAGAGACGGGCCGAGACAGACAGAGACAACATACCGACTGACAGACAGACAGACAGACAGACTGACAGACAGAGACAGACAGACAGACAGACAGACTGACCAGACAGAGACAGACAGACTTACCGACCGACCGAGACAGACAGACCGACCGAGACAGAGACAGACAGACCGACCGACCGAGACAGAGACAGACAGACCGACCGAGACAGAGACAGACAGACTGACCGACCGAGACAGAGACAGACACCGACAGACCGAGACAGAGACAGACACCGACAGACCGACCGAGACAGAGACAGACACAGACAGACCGAGACAGACAGACAGACACAGACTGACCCAGACAGACAGACACAGACTGACCCAGACAGACAGACACAGACTGACCCAGACAGACAGACACAGACTGACCCAGACAGACAGACACAGACTGACCCAGACAGACAGACACAGACTGACCCAGACAGACAGACACAGACTGACCCAGACAGACCCAGACTGACCCAGACAGACACAGACTGACCCAGACAGACACCGACAGACACCGACTGACCGAGACAGACCGAGACAGACAGACAGACAGACCGAGACAGACAGACAGACAGACCCAGACAGACAGACAGACTGACCGAGACAGACAGACAGACTGACCGAGACAGACAGACTGACCGAGACAGACAGACAGACCGACAGACAGACCGAGACAGACCGACAGACAGACCGAGACAGACAGACCGAAACAGATAGACAGACCGACCGAGACAGACAGACAGACAGACAGACAGACCGACCGAAACAGACAGACCGAAACAGACAGACCGACCGAGACAGGCAGACAGACAGACAAACCGACCGAGACAGACAGACAGACCGAGACAGACCGACCGAGACAGACAGACAGACAGACATACAGACCGAGACAGACCGACCGAGACAGACAGACCGACCGAGACAGACATACAGACAGACAGACCGAGACAGACAGACAGACAGACCGAGACAGACAGACAGACAGACAGACCGAGACAGACAGACAGACAGACAGACAGACCGAGACAGACAGACAGACAGACAGACCGACCGAGACAGACAGACCGACCGAGACAGACAGACAGACCGAGACAGACCGACCGAGACAGACAGACAGACCGAGACAGACCGACCGAGACAGACAGACTGACCGAGACAGACAGACAGACTGAGCGAGACAGACAGACAGACAGAGACAGACAGACAGACAGAGACAGACAGAGGCAGACAGAGACAGAGGCAGACAGAGACAGAGGCAGACAGAGACAAACCGACCGAGACAGACTTACTGACTGACAGACAGAGGCAGACAGAGGCAGACAGAGGCAGACAGAGACAGAGGCAGACAGAGACCGACCGACCGAGACAGACCGACCGACCGAGACAGACCGACAGACAGACCGACCGAGACATACAGACTGACTGACTGACCGAGACAGACAGACAGAGACCGACAGACAGAGACCGACAGACAGAGACCGACAGACAGAGACCGACAGACAGAGACCGACAGACAGACAGACAGAGACAGACAGAGACCGACCGAGACAGACAGACAGAGACAGACCGAGACAGACAGAGAGAGACCGACCGAGACCGACAGAGAGAGACCGACCGAGACCGACAGAGAGAGACCGACCGAGACCGACAGAGAGAGACCGACCGAGACCGACAGAGAGAGACAGATCGACAGACAGACCGAGACAGACAGACAGATCGACAGACCGAGACAGACCCATACAGACCCAGACAGACCGAGACAGACAGACCGAGACAGACTGACAGACAGACAGACATACAGACCGAGACAGACAGACCGAGACAGACAGACAGACCGAGACAGACAGACAGACAGACAGACAGAGACAGACACACAGACAGACCGACAGACACCGAGACAGAAACAGACTGACAGACCGACACAGACAGACCGACAGACCGAGACAGACAGACATACAGACCAAGACAGACAGACAGACATACAGACCGAGACAGACAGACATACAGACCCAGACAGACAGACAGACCGAGACAGACAGACAGACAGACCGAGACAGACAGACAGACAGACCGAGACAGACCGAGACAGACCGAGACAGACCGAGACAGACCGAGACAGACGAGACAGACAGACAGACTGACTGACTGGCCCAGACAGACCGACAGACCGAGACAGACAGACAGACAGACACTGACTGACCGAGACAGACAGACTGACCCAGACAGACCGAGACAGACAGACAGACCGAGACAGACAGACAGACCGAGACAGACAGACAGACAGACCGAGACAGACAGACAGACAGACCGAGACATACAGACCGAGACAGACAGACATACAGACCCAGACAGACAGACAGACCGAGACAGACAGACAGACAGACCGAGACAGACAGACAGACAGACCGAGACAGACAGACAGACAGACCGAGACAGACAGACAGACAGACCGAGACAGACAGACAGACTGACTGACTGACTGACTGGCCCAGACAGACCGACAGACCGAGACAGACAGACAGACACTGACTGACCGAGACAGACAGACTGACCCAGACAGACCGAGACAGACAGACAGACCGAGACAGACAGACAGACCGAGACAGACAGACAGACAGACCGAGACAGACAGACCGAGACAGACCGAGACAGACAGACCGAGACAGACAGACCGAGACAGACAGACAGACAGACCGAGACAGACAGACAGACCGAGACAGACAGATCGACAGACCGAGACAGACAGACAGACTGACTGACTGACTGACTGGCCCAGACAGACAGACCGAGACAGACAGACAGACACTGACTGACCGAGACAGACAGACTGACCCAGACAGACCGAGACAGACAGACAGACAGACCGAGACAGACAGACAGACCGACCGAGACAGACAGACAGACCGACCGAGACAGACAGACAGACCGACCGAGACAGACAGACAGACCGAGACAGACAGACAGACTGAGCGAGACAGACAGACAGACTGACCGAGACAGACAGACAGACTGACCGAGACAGACAGACAGACTGACCGAGACGGACTGACACAGACAGACCGACCCAGACAGACAGAGACAGACAGAGACAGAGACAGAGAGACATACCGACTGACAGAGACAGACAGACAGACTGACCGACCGAGACAGACAGACTGACCGACCGAGACAGACAGACCGACCGAGACAGACAGACAGACTGACCGACCGAGACAGAGACAGACAGACCGACCGAGACAGACTGACAGACAGACAGACAGAGACAGACAGAGACAGACAGACCGAGACAGACCGACAGACACACAGACAGACAGACCGAGACAGACAGACCGAGACAGACAGACCGAGACAGACAGACCGAGACAGACAGACCGAGACAGAGACAGACCGAGACAGACAGACAGACCGAGACAGACAGACCGACCGAGACAGACCGAGCGAGACAGACAGACAGACAGACTGACCGAGACAGACTGACCGAGACCGACAGAGACCGACCGAGACCGACAGAGAGAGACCGACCGAGACCGACAGAGAGAGACCGACCGAGACCGACAGACAGACCGAGACAGACCGAGACAGACAGACAGACCGAGACAGACAGACAGACAGACAGACCGAGACAGACAGACAGACCGACAGACACACACAGACAGACAGACACAGACCGACAGACCGAGGCAGACCGAGACAGACAGACTGACAGACAGACAGACCGAGACAGACAGACAGACCGAGACAGACAGACAGAGACAGACACACAGACAGACCGAGACAGACAGACAGAGACAGACATACAGACAGACCGAGACAGACAGACAGACCGAGACAGACAGACAGACCGAGACAGACAGACAGACCGACAGACCGAGGCAGACCGAGACAGACAGACTGACAGACATACAGCCCCAGACAGACAGACAGACAGACATACAGACCGAGACAGACAGACAGACAGACCGAGACAGACAGACAGATCGACAGACCGAGACAGACAGACAGACTGACTGACTGACTGACTGGCCCAGACAGACAGACCGAGACAGACAGACAGACACTGACTGACCGAGACAGACAGACTGACCCAGACAGACCGAGACAGACAGACCGAGACAGACAGACAGACCGACCGAGACAGACAGAGAGACAGACCGAGACAGACAGAGACACATACCGACTGACAGAGACATAGACAGACAGACTGACAGACAGAGACAGAGACAGAGACAGACAGACTGACCGACCGAGACAGACAGACTGACCAACCGAGACAGACAGACTTACCGACCGAGCGAGACAGACAGACTGACCGACCGAGACAGAGACAGACAGACTGACCGACCGAGACAGAGACAGACAGACTGACCGACCGAGACAGAGACAGACAGACTGACCGACCGAGACAGAGACAGACAGACTGACCGACCGAGACAGAGACAGACAGACTGACCGACCGAGACAGAGACAGACAGACTGACCGACCGAGACAGAGACAGACAGACAGACTGACCGACCGAGACAGAGACAGACAGACTGACCGACCGAGACAGAGACAGACAGACTGACCGACCGAGACAGAGACAGACTGACCGAGCGAGACAGACACCGACAGACCGAGACAGACAGACAGACACAGACTGACCCAGACAGACAGACACAGACTGACCCAGACAGACAGACACAGACTGACCCAGACAGACAGACACAGACTGACCCAGACAGACAGACACAGACAGACCCAGACAGACAGACCCAGACTGACCCAGACAGACCCAGACTGACCCAGACAGACACAGACTGACCCAGACAGACACAGACTGACCCAGACAGACACCGACAGACACCGACTGACCGAGACAGACCGAGACAGACAGACAGACAGACCCAGACAGACAGACAGACTGACCGAGACAGACAGACAGACTGACCGAGACAGACAGACTGACCGAGACAGACAGACAGACCGAGACAGACAGACAGACCGACAGACAGACCGAGACAGACCGACAGACAGACCGAGACAGACCGACCGAGACAGACAGACCGACCGAGACAGACAGACCGAAACAGATAGACAGACCGACCGAGACAGACAGACAGACAGACAGACAGACCGACCGAAACAGACAGACCGAAACAGACAGACCGACCGAGACAGGCAGACAGACAGACAGACCGACCGAGACAGGCAGACAGACAGACCGACCGAGACAGACAGACAGACCGAGACAGACCGACCGAGACAGACAGACAGACAGACAGACAGACAGACATACAGACCGAGACAGACAGACCGAGACAGACAGACAGACAGACCGAGACAGACAGACAGACAGACAGACCGAGACAGACAGACAGACAGACAGACAGACCGAGACAGACAGACCGACCGAGACAGACAGACAGACTGACCGGCCGAGACAGACAGACAGATAGACGAGACAGACAGACCGAGACAGACAGACTGACCGAGACAGACCGAGACAGACCGAGACAGACAGACTGACCGAGACAGACCGAGACAGACCGAGACAGACAGACTGACCGAGACAGACAGACAGACTGACCGAGACAGACAGACAGACTGACCGAGACAGACAGACAGAGACAGACAGACTGACCGACCGAGACAGACAGACTGACCGACCGAGGCAGACAGACAGACTGACAGACAGAGGCAGACAGACAGACTGACAGACAGAGGCAGACAGAGACAGAGGCAGACAGAGACAGAGGCAGACAGAGACAAACCGACCGAGACAGACTTACTTACTGACAGACAGAGGCAGACAGAGACAGAGGCAGACAGAGACAGAGGCAGACAGAGACAGAGGCAGACAGAGACAGAGGCAGACAGAGACAGAGGCAGACAGAGACAGAGGCAGACAGAGACAGAGGCAGACCGACCGACCGAGACAGACCGACCGACCGAGACAGACCGACAGACAGACCGACCGAGACATACAGACAGACTGACTGACTGACCGAGACAGACAGACAGACTGACTGACCGACCGACAGACAGAGACCGACAGACAGAGACCGACAGACAGAGACCGACAGACAGAGACCGACAGACAGACAGAGACAGACAGACAGAGACAGACCGAGACAGACAGACAGAGACAGACCGAGACAGACCGACCGAGACAGACAGACAGACCGACCGAGACAGACAGACAGACCGACCGAGACAGACTGACTGACCGAGCGAGACAGACTGACTGACCGACCGAGACAGACCGAGACCGACCGAGACAGACAGAGACCGACAGACAGAGACCGACAGACAGAGACCGACAGACAGAGACCGACAGACAGACAGACCGACAGACAGACAGACCGACAGACAGACAGACCGACCGACAGACAGACAGAGACAGACCGACCGAGACAGACAGACAGACCGACCGAGACAGACCGACAGACCGAGACAGACTGACAGACCGAGACAGACTGACTGACCGAGACAGACTGACTGACGGAGACAGACTGACTGACCGACCGAGACCGACCGAGACAGACAGAGACCGACAGACAGAGACCGACAGACAGAGACCGACAGACAGAGACCGACAGACAGAGACAGACAGACAGAGACAGACCGAGACAGAGACAGACCGAGACAGAGACAGACCGACCGAGACAGACCGACCGAGACAGACAGACAGACAGACCGAGACAGACAGACAGACAGACCGAGACAGACAGACAGACTGACCGAGACCGACAGAGAGAGACCGACCGAGACCGACAGAGAGAGACCGACCGAGACCGACAGAGAGAGACCGACCGAGACCGACAGAGAGAGACCGACCGAGACCGACAGAGAGAGACCGACCGAGACCGACAGAGAGAGACAGATCGACAGACAGACCGAGACAGACAGACAGACTGACTGACTGACCGAGACAGACAGACAGACTGACTGACCGACCGACAGACAGAGACCGACAGACAGAGACCGACAGACAGAGACCGACAGACAGAGACCGACAGACAGACAGAGACAGACAGACAGAGACAGACCGAGACAGACAGACAGAGACAGACCGAGACAGACAGACAGACCGACCGAGACAGACAGACAGACCGACCGAGACAGACAGACAGACCGACCGAGACAGACAGACAGACCGACCGAGACAGACTGACTGACCGACCGAGACAGACTGACTGACCGACCGAGACAGACCGAGACCGACCGAGACAGACCGAGACCGACAGACCGAGACCGACAGACAGAGACCGACAGACAGAGACCGACAGACAGAGACCGACAGACAGAGACCGACAGACAGACAGACCGACAGACAGACAGACCGACAGACAGACAGAGACAGACCGACCGAGACAGACAGACAGACCGACCGAGACAGACCGACAGACCGAGACAGACTGACAGACCGAGACAGACTGACTGACCGAGACAGACTGACTGAGCGAGACAGACTGACTGACCGACCGAGACCGACCGAGACAGACAGAGACCGACAGACAGAGACAGACAGACAGAGACAGACAGAGACAGACAGAGACAGACCGAGACAGAGACAGACCGACCGAGACAGACCGACCGAGACAGACAGACAGACAGACCGAGACAGACAGACAGACAGACCGAGACAGACAGACAGACTGACCGAGACCGACAGAGAGAGACCGACCGAGACCGACAGAGAGAGACCGACCGAGACCGACAGAGAGAGACCGACCGAGACCGACAGAGAGAGACCGACCGAGACCGACAGAGAGAGACCGACCGAGACCGACAGAGAGACCGACCGAGACCGACAGAGAGAGACAGATCGACAGACAGACCGAGACAGACAGACAGATCGACAGACCGAGACAGACCCATACAGACCCAGACAGACCGAGACAGACAGACCGAGACAGACTGACAGACAGACAGACATACAGACCGAGACAGACAGACAGACCGAGACAGACAGACAGACCGACAGACACACACAGACCGACAGACCGAGGCAGACCGAGACAGACAGACTGACAGACATACAGCCCCAGACAGACAGACCGAGACAGACAGACAGACCGAGACAGACAGACAGACACAGACACACAGACAGACCGAGACAGACAGACAGAGACAGACACACAGACAGACCGAGACAGACAGACAGACCGAGACAGACAGACAGACCGAGACAGACAGACAGACAGACCGAGACAGACAGACAGACAGACCGAGACAGACAGACCGACCGAGACAGACAGACAGACAGACCGACCGAGACAGACAGACCGACCGACCCAGACAGACCGACCGACCGAGACAGACAGACCGACCGAGACAGACAGACAGACCGACCGACCGAGACAGACCGACCGAGACAGACAGACAGACCGACCGAGACAGACATACCGACAGACATACCGACAGAGACAGACATACCGACTGAGACAGACCGAGACAGACCGACCGAGACAGACAGACAGACTGAGACAGACCGACCGAGACAGACAGACAGACAGACCGAGACAGACAGACAGAGACAGACAGACAGACAGACCGAGACAGACAGACAGACCGAGACAGACCGACCGAGACAGACAGACAGACCGACCGAGACAGACTGACCGAGACAGACAGACAGACTGACCGAGACAGACAGACAGACAGACAGACTGACCGAGACAGACAGACAGACAGACAGACTGACCGAGACAGACAGACAGACTGACCGACACAGACAGACAGACAGACCGAGACAGACCGACCGAGACAGACAGACCGAGACAGACAGACCGAGACAGACCGACCGAGACCGACCGAGACAGACCGACAGACCGACAGACCGACCGACAGACAGACCGACAGACAGACAGACAGACCGACCGACCGAGACAGACCGAGACAGACAGACCGACCGAGACAGACAGACAGACAGACCGAGACAGACAGACAGACAGACCGACCGAGACAGACAGACGGGAGAGACAGACAGACAGACCGAGACAGACAGACAGACCGAGACAGACAGACAGACCGAGACAGACCGAGACAGACAGACCGACAGACAGACAGACAGACAGACTGACCGAGACAGACAGACAGACTGACCGAGACAGACAGACAGACTGACCGAGACAGACAGACAGACTGACCGAGGCAGACAGACAGACTGACAGACAGAGGCAGACAGAGACAAACCGACCGAGACAGACTTACTGACTGACAGACAGAGGCAGACAGAGACAGAGGCAGACAGAGACAGAGGCAGACAGAGACAGAGGCAGACAGAGACAGACCGACCGAGACAGACCGACCGAGCGAGACAGACCGACCGAGACAGACTGACAGACAGACAGACATACAGACCGAGACAGACAGACAGACCGAGACAGACAGACAGACCGACAGACACACACAGACCGACAGACCGAGGCAGACCGAGACAGACAGACTGACAGACATACAGCCCCAGACAGACAGACCGAGACAGACAGACAGACCGAGACAGACAGACAGACACAGACACACAGACAGACCGAGACAGACAGACAGAGACAGACACACAGACAGACCGAGACAGACAGACAGACCGAGACAGACAGACAGACCGAGACAGACAGACAGACAGACCGAGACAGACAGACAGACAGACCGAGACAGACAGACCGACCGAGACAGACAGACAGACAGACCGACCGAGACAGACAGACCGACCGACCCAGACAGACCGACCGACCGAGACAGACAGACCGACCGAGACAGACAGACAGACCGACCGACCGAGACAGACCGACCGAGACAGACAGACAGACCGACCGAGACAGACATACCGACAGACATACCGACAGAGACAGACATACCGACTGAGACAGACCGAGACAGACCGACCGAGACAGACAGACAGACCGACGGAGACAGACCGACCGAGACAGACAGACAGACAGACCGAGACAGACAGACAGAGACAGACAGACAGACAGACCGAGACAGACAGACGGGCCGAGACAGACCGGCCGAGACAGACAGACAGACCGGCCGAGACAGACTGACCGAGACAGACAGACAGACTGACCGAGACAGACAGACAGACAGACAGACTGACCGAGACAGACAGACAGACTGACCGACACAGACAGACAGACAGACCGAGACAGACCGACCGAGACAGACAGACCGAGACAGACAGACCGAGACAGACCGACCGAGACCGACCGAGACAGACCGACAGACCGACAGACAGACAGACAGACCGGCCGACAGACAGACCGAGACAGACCGACCGACCGAGACAGACTGAGACAGACAGACCGGGCCGGGAGACAGACAGACAGACAGACTGAGACAGACAGACAGACTGAGACAGACAGACAGACGGACCGACCGAGACAGACAGACGGACCGAGACAGACAGACGGGCCGAGACAGACAGACGGGCCGAGACAGACTGAGACAGACAGACGGGACCGACAGACAGACAGACAGACAGACTGACCGAGACAGACAGACAGACTGACCGAGACAGACAGACAGACTGACCGAGACAGACAGACAGACTGACCGAGGCAGACAGACAGACTGACAGACAGAGGCAGACAGAGACAAACCGACCGAGACAGACTTACTGACTGACAGACAGAGGCAGACAGAGACAGAGGCAGACAGAGACAGAGGCAGACAGAGACAGAGGCAGACAGAGACAGACCGACCGAGACAGACCGACCGACCGAGACAGACCGACCGAGACAGACCGACCGACCGAGACAGACCGACCGAGACAGACCGACCGACCGACCGAGACAAACAGAGACCGACCGAGACCGACAGAGACCGACAGACAGAGACCGACAGACAGAGACCGACAGACAGAGACCGACAGACAGAGACCGACAGACAGAGACCGACAGACAGAGAGAGACAGACCGAGACAGACAGACAGAGACCGACCGAGACAGACAGACAGAGACCGACCGAGACAGACAGACAGAGACCGACCGAGACAGACAGACAGACAGACAGACAGACCGACCGAGACAGACAGACCGACCGAGACAGACAGACCGACCGAGACAGACAGACCGACCGAAACAGACAGACCGACCGAAACAGACAGACAGACCGACCGAGACAGACAGACAGACCGACCGAGACCGACAGACAGACAGACCGACCGAGACCGACAGACCGACCGAGACCGACAGACAGACAGACCGACCGAGACCGACAGACAGACAGACCGACCGAGACCGACAGACAGACAGACCGACCGAGACCGACAGACAGACAGACCGACCGAGACCGACAGACAGACAGACCGACCGAGACAGACAGACCGACCGAGACAGACAGACAGACCGAGACAGACAGACTGACCGAGACAGACAGACCGACCGAGACAGACAGACCGAGACAGACAGACAGACCGACACAGACAGACCGAAACAGACAGACAGACCGACCGAGACAGACAGACCGAAACAGACAGACAGACCGACCGAGACCGACAGACAGACAGATCGACCGAGACAGACAGACAGACCGAGACTGACAGACTGACCGAGACAGACAGACAGACACAGACTGACAGACTGACCGAGACAGACAGACAGACACAGACTGACAGACTGACCGAGACAGACAGACCCAGACAGACAGACAGACCGACCGAGACAGACCGAGACAGACAGACCGACCGAGACAGACAGACAGACAGACAGACCGAGACAGACAGACAGACAGACAGACAGACAGACCGAGACAGACAGACAGACCGAGACAGACAGACAGACCGAGACAGACAGACAGACCGGCCGAGACCGACAGACAGACAGATCGGCGAGACAGACAGACAGACAGGCCGAGACAGACAGACTGACCGAGACAGACAGACAGACACAGACTGACAGACTGACCGAGACAGACAGACACAGACTGACAGACTGACCGAGACAGACAGACAGACACAGACTGACAGACTGACGAGACAGACAGACCCAGACAGACAGACAGACCGACCGAGACAGACCGAGACAGACAGACCGACCGAGACAGACAGACAGACAGACAGACCGAGACAGACCGAGACAGACAGACAGACCGAGACAGACAGACAGACCGAGACAGACAGACAGACCGACCGAGACAGACAGACAGACAGACCGACCGAGACAGACAGACAGACAGACCGAGACAGACAGACAGACAGACCGAGACAGACAGACAGACCGAGACAGACCGACCGAGACAGACAGACCGACAGACAGACAGACAGACAGACAGACAGACTGACCGAGACAGACAGACAGACTGACCGAGACAGACAGACAGACTGACCGAGACAGACAGACAGACTGACCGAGGCAGACAGACAGACTGACAGACAGAGGCAGACAGAGACAAACCGACCGAGACAGACCGACCGACCGAGACAGACCGACCGACCGAGACAGACCGACCGACCGAGACAGACCGACCGACCGACCGAGACAAACAGAGACCGACCGAGACCGACCGAGACCGACAGACAGAGACCGACAGACAGAGACCGACAGACAGAGACCGACAGACAGAGACCGACAGACAGAGACAGACAGACAGAGACCGACCGAGACAGACAGACAGAGACCGACCGAGACAGACAGACAGACAGACCGACCGAGACAGACAGACCGACCGAAACAGACAGACCGACCGAGACCGACAGACAGACAGACCGACCGAGACCGACAGACAGACAGACCGACCGAGACCGACAGACAGACAGACCGACCGAGACCGACAGACAGACAGACCGACCAAGACAGACAGACAGACAGACCGACCGAGACAGACAGACAGACCGAGACAGACAGACAGACACAGACTGACAGACAGACACAGACAGACTGACCGAGACAGACAGACTGACCGAGACAGACAGACCGACCGAGACAGACAGACCGACCGAGACAGACAGACCGACCGAGACAGACAGACCGAGACAGACAGACCGAGACAGACAGACAGACAGACAGACAGACCGAGACAGACAGACCGACCGAGACAGACAGACAGACCGAGCGAGACAGACAGACCGAAACAGACAGACAGACCGGGAGACCGACAGACAGACAGACCGACCGAGACAGACAGACAGACAGACCGAGACAGACAGACAGACAGACCGAGACAGACAGACAGACCGAGACAGACAGACAGACCGAGACAGACAGACCGACCGAGACAGACAGACAGACCGACCGAGACAGACAGACAGACAGACCGAGACAGACAGACAGACAGACCGAGACAGACAGACAGACCGAGACAGACCGACCGAGACAGACAGACCGACAGACAGACAGACAGACAGACAGACAGACAGACTGACCGAGACAGACAGACAGACTGACCGAGACAGACAGACAGACTGACCGAGGCAGACAGACAGACTGACCGAGGCAGACAGACAGACTGACAGACAGAGGCAGACAGAGACAAACCGACCGAGACAGACCGACCGACCGAGACAGACCGACCGACCGAGACAGACCGACCGACCGAGACAGACCGACCGAGCGAGACAGACCGACCGACCGACCGAGACAAACAGAGACCGACCGAGACCGACCGAGACCGACAGACAGAGACCGACAGACAGAGACCGACAGACAGAGACCGACAGACAGAGACCGACAGACAGAGACAGACCGAGACAGACAGACAGAGACCGACCGAGACAGACAGACAGACAGACAGACAGACCGACCGAGACAGACAGACCGAAACAGACAGACAGACCGACCGAGACCGACAGACAGACAGACCGACCGAGACCGACAGACAGACAGACCGACCGAGACCGACAGACAGACAGACCGACCGAGACAGACAGACAGACAGACCGACCGAGACAGACAGACAGACAGACCGACCGAGACAGACAGACAGACCGAGACAGACAGACAGACACAGACTGACAGACAGACACAGACAGACTGACCGAGACAGACAGACTGACCGAGACAGACAGACTGACCGAGACAGACAGACCGACCGAGACAGACAGACCGACCGAGACAGACAGACCGACCGAGACAGACAGACCGAGACAGACAGACAGACAGACAGACAGACCGAGACAGACAGACAGACCGACCGAGACAGACAGACAGACCGACCGAGACAGACAGACCGAAACAGACAGACAGACCGACCGAGACCGACAGACAGACAGACCGACCGAGACAGACAGACTGACCGAGACAGACAGACAGACACAGACTGACAGACTGACCGAGACAGACAGACAGACACAGACAGACAGACTGACCGAGACAGACAGACAGACACAGACAGACAGACTGACCGAGACAGACAGACTGACCGAGACAGACAGACTGACCGAGACAGACAGACTGACTGAGACAGACAGACTGACCGAGACAGACAGACAGACTGACCGAGACAGACAGACAGACAGACCGAGACAGACAGACAGACCGACCGAGACAGACAGACCGAAACAGACAGACAGACCGACCGACCGAGACAGACAGACCGACCGACCGAGACAGACAGACAGACAGACCGACCGAGACAGACCGACCGAGACAGACAGACAGACCGACCGAGACAGACCGAGACAGACATACCGACAGACATACCGACAGACATACCGACAGACATACCGACAGAGACAGACATACCGACTGAGACAGACATACCGACTGAGACAGACCGAGACAGACAGACAGAGACAGACAGACAGACAGAGACAGACAGACCGAGACAGACAGACCGAGACAGACAGACCGAGACAGACAGACCGAGACAGACAGACCGAGACAGACAGACAGACCGAGACAGACAGACAGACAGACTGACCGAGACAGACAGACAGACTGAGACAGACAGACAGACTGACCGAGACAGACAGACAGACTGACCGAGACAGACAGACAGACTGACCGAGACAGACAGACTGACCGAGACAGACAGACTGACCGAGACAGACAGACTGACCGAGACAGACAGACAGACCGACAGACCGACCGAGACAGACCGAGACAGACCGACCGAGACAGACAGACAGACAGACCGAGACAGACAGACCGAGACAGACAGAGACAGACAGACAGAGACAGACAGACAGACAGACCGAGACAGACAGACCGACCGAGACAGACAGACCGACCGAGACAGACAGACCGAGACAGACAGACAGACAGACTGACCGAGACAGACAGACAGACTGACCGAGACAGACAGACAGACTGACCGAGACAGACAGACAGACTGACCGACAGACAGACTGACCGACACAGACTGACCGAGACAGACAGACTGACCGAGACAGACAGAGACAGACAGACTGACCGAGACAGACAGACTGACCGAGACAGACAGACTGACCGAGACAGACAGACTGACCGACAGACCGACCGAGACAGACCGACCGAGACAGACCGACCGAGACAGACAGACAGACTGACCGAGGCAGACAGACAGACTGACCGAGACAGACCGACAGACAGACACCGAGACTGACCGAGACAGACAGACTGACCCAGACAGACAGACCGACACAGACTGACACAGACTGACAGACCGACACAGACTGACAGACCGACACAAAAAGACCGGCAGACCGAGACAGACAGAGGCAGACCGAGACAGACAGAGGCAGACCGAGACAGACAGAGGCAGACCGAGACAGACAGAGGCAGACCGAGACAGACAGAGGCAGACCGAGACAGACAGAGGCAGACCGAGACAGACAGAGGCAGACCGAGACAGACAGAGGCAGACCGAGACAGACAGAGGCAGACCGAGACAGACATACCGAGACAGACATACCGAGACAGACCGACCGAGACAGACCGACCGAGACAGACCGACCGAGACAGACCGACAGACAGACCGACCGAGACAGACCGACCGAGACAGACAGACAGACAGACCGACCGAGACAGACTGACACAGACAGACCGACCGAGACAGACAGACAGACCGACCGAGACAGACAGACAGACTGACCGAAACAGACAGAGACAGACACAGACTGACAGACCGAGACAGAAAGACTGACCGAGACAGACAGACTGACCGAGACAGACAGACTGACCGAGACAGACAGACAGACTGACCGAAACAGACAGAGACAGACACAGACTGACAGACCGAGACAGACAGACTGACCGAGACAGACCGAGACAGACCGAGACAGACCGAGACAGACCGAGACAGACAGACCGAGACAGACAGACCGAGACAGACAGACCGAGACAGACCGAGACAGACAGACAGACAGACAGACCGAGACAGACAGACAGACCGAGACAGACAGACAGACCGAGACAGACAGACAGACAGACTGACCGAGACCGACCGAGACCGACAGACAGAGACAGACAGACAGAGACAGACCAACTGACAGAGACAGACAGACCGAGACAGACAGACCAACCGAGACAGACAGACCAACCGAGACAGACAGACCAACCGAGACAGACAGACCAACCGAGACAGACAGACCGAGACAGACAGACCGAGACAGACAGACCAACCGAGACAGACAGACTGACCGAGACAGACAGACAGACCGAGACAGACAGAGACAGAGAGACATACCGACTGACAGAGACAGAGAGACATACCGACTGACAGAGACAGACAGACTGACCGACCGAGACAGACAGACCGACCGAGACAGACAGACCGAGACAGACAGACCGACCGAGACAGACAGACCGAGACAGACAGACTGACCGAGACAGACAGACAGACCGAGACAGACTGACCGAGACAGACAGACAGACCGAGACAGACAGACTGACCGAGACAGACAGACCGACCGAGACAGACAGACAGACAGACCGACCGAGACAGACAGACCGACCGAGACAGACAGACCGACCGAGACAGACCGACCGAGACAGACAGACAGACCGACCGAGACAGACCGACCGAGACAGACAGAAAGACCGACCGAGACAGACCGAGACAGACATACCGACAGACATACCGACAGAGACAGACATACCGACTGAGACAGACAGAGACAGACCGACCGAGACAGACAGACAGACCGACCGAGACAGACAGACAGACAGACCGAGACAGACAGACAGAGACAGACAGACAGACAGACCGAGACAGACAGACAGAGACAGACAGACAGACCGACCGAGACAGACTGACCGAGACAGACAGACAGACTGACCGAGACAGACAGACAGACAGACTGACCGAGACAGACTGACCGACACAGACAGACAGACAGACAGACCGAGACAGACCGAGCGAGACAGACCGACCGAGACAGACCGACCGAGACAGACCGACTGAGACAGACCGACAGACCGACAGACAGACAGACAGACCCAGACAGACAGACCCAGACAGACAGACAGACCGACCGAGACAGACCGAGACAGACAGACCGACCGAGACAGACAGACAGACAGACCGAGACAGACAGACAGACCGAGACAGACAGACAGACAGACAGACCGAGACAGACAGACAGACAGACAGACCGAGACAGACAGACCGAGACAGACCGGCCGAGACAGACTGGCCGAGACAGACGGGCCGAGACAGACGGGCCGAGACAGACTGAGACAGACTGACCGAGACAGACAGACAGACTGACCGAGACAGACAGACAGACTGGCCGAGACAGACAGACAGACTGACCGAGACAGACAGACAGACTGGCGAGACAGACAGACAGACTGACCGAGACAGACAGACAGACTGGCCGGACACAGACTGGCCGAGACAGACAGACTGACCGAGACAGACAGAGACAGACAGACTAGACCGAGACAGACAGACTGACAGACAGACCGAGACAGACAGACCGAGACAGACCGACCGAGACAGACCGACCGAGACAGACAGACCGAGACAGACAGACCGAGACAGACTGACCGAGACAGACTGACCGAGACAGACAGACAGACTGACCGAGACAGACAGACAGACTGACCGAGACAGACAGACAGACTGACCGAGACAGACAGACCGAGACAGACTGACCGAGACAGACAGACAGACCGACCGAGACAGACTGACCGAGACAGACAGACAGACTGACCGAGACAGACAGACAGACAGACAGACTGACCGAGACAGACTGACCGACACAGACAGACAGACAGACCGACCGAGACAGACCGACCGAGACAGACCGACCGAGACAGACCGACCGAGACAGACCGACAGACCGACAGACAGACAGACAGACCCAGACAGACAGACCCAGACAGACAGACAGACCGACCGAGACAGACCGAGACAGACAGACCGACCGAGACAGACAGACAGACAGACAGACCGAGACAGACAGACAGACCGAGACAGACAGACAGACAGACAGACCGAGACAGACAGACAGACAGACAGACCGAGACAGACAGACCGAGACAGACCGACCGAGACAGACTGACCGAGACAGACAGACCGAGACAGACAGACCGAGACAGACTGACCGAGACAGACTGACCGAGACAGACAGACAGACTGACCGAGACAGACAGACCGAGACAGACAGACCGAGACAGACTGACCGAGACAGACTGACCGAGACAGACAGACAGACTGACCGAGACAGACAGACAGACTGACCGAGACAGACAGACAGACTGACCGAGACAGACAGACCGAGACAGACAGACCGAGACAGACAGACCGAGACAGACTGACCGAGACAGACAGACAGACTGACCGAGACAGACAGACAGACTGACCGAGACAGACAGACAGACTGACCGAGACAGACAGACAGACTGACCGACACAGACTGACCGAGACAGACAGACTGACCGAGACAGACAGAGACAGACAGACTGACCGAGAC
This sequence comes from Brachymystax lenok tsinlingensis, assembly GCA_030435695.1. Lineage (NCBI taxonomy): Eukaryota > Metazoa > Chordata > Actinopteri > Salmoniformes > Salmonidae > Brachymystax > Brachymystax lenok. The sequence goes on along the minus strand of CM059805.1, from coordinate 37,283 downwards.
AGACAGACTGACAGACAGACCGAGACAGACAGACCGAGACAGACCGACCGAGACAGACCGACCGAGACAGACAGACCGAGACAGACAGACCGAGACAGACTGACCGAGACAGACTGACCGAGACAGACAGACAGACTGACCGAGACAGACAGACAGACTGACCGAGACAGACAGACAGACCGAGACAGACAGACCGAGACAGACAGACCGAGACAGACTGGACTGAGACAGACAGACAGACTGGGAGACAGACAGACAGACTGACCCGAGACAGACAGACAGACTGAGCGAGACAGACAGACAGACTGACCGACACAGACTGACCGAGACAGACAGACTGACCGAGACAGACAGAGACAGACAGACTGACCGAGACAGACAGACTGACCGAGACAGACAGACAGACCGACAGACCGACCGAGACAGACCGACAGACAGACCGACCGAGACAGACAGACAGACTGACCGAGGCAGACAGACAGACTGACCGAGACAGACCGACAGACAGACACCGAGACTGACCGAGACAGACAGACTGACCCAGACAGACAGACCGACACAGACTGACAGACCGACACAGACTGACAGACCGACACAAAAAGACCGGCAGACCGAGACAGAGGCAGACCGAGACAGACAGAGGCAGACCGAGACAGACAGAGGCAGACCGAGACAGACAGAGGCAGACCGAGACAGACCGAGACAGACAGAGGCAGACCGAGACAGACCGAGACAGACCGACCGAGACAGACCGACCGAGACAGACCGACCGAGACAGACCGACCGAGACAGACCGACCGAGACAGACCGACAGACAGACCGACCGAGACAGACAGACAGACAGACCGACCGAGACAGACAGACAGACAGACTGACCGAGACAGACTGACACAGACAGACCGAGACAGACTGACACAGACAGACCGAGACAGACTGACACAGACCGACCGAGACAGACAGACAGACAGACCGAGACAGACAGACCGACCGAGACAGACAGACAGACTGACCGAAACAGACAGAGACAGACACAGACTGACAGACCGAGACAGAAAGACTGACCGAGACAGACAGACTGACCGAGACAGACAGACTGACCGAGACAGACAGACAGACTGACCGAAACAGACAGACAGACTGACCGAAACAGACAGAGACAGACACAGACTGACAGACCGAGACAGACAGACTGACCGAGACAGACAGACTGACCGAGACAGACAGAGACAGACCGAGACAGACCGAGACAGACAGACCGAGACAGACACAGACAGACAGACAGACAGACAGACCGAGACAGACAGACAGACCGAGACAGACAGACAGACCGAGACAGACAGACAGACCGAGACAGACAGACAGACCGAGACAGACAGACAGACCGAGACAGACAGACAGACCGAGACAGACAGACCGAGACAGACAGAGACAGAGATACAGACCAACTGACAGAGACAGACAGACCGAGACAGACAGACCAACCGAGACAGACAGACCGAGACAGACAGACCAACCGAGACAGACAGACCAACCGAGACAGACAGACCGAGACAGACAGAGACAGAGAGACATACCGACTGACAGAGACAGACAGACTGACCGGCCGAGACAGACAGACTGACCGGCGAGACAGACAGACTGACCGACCGAGACAGACAGACCGAGACAGACAGACTGACCGGCCGAGACAGACAGACTGACCGGCCGAGACAGACAGACTGACCGGCCGAGACAGACAGACTGACCGGCCGAGACAGACATACCGAGACAGACAGACCAACCGAGACAGACAGACCGAGACAGACAGAGACAGAGAGACATACCGACTGACAGAGACAGACAGACTGACCGAGCGAGACAGACAGACTGACCGACCGAGACAGACAGACTGACCGACCGAGACAGACAGACCGAGACAGACAGACTGACCGACCGAGACAGACAGACTGACCGACCGAGACAGACAGACTGACCGACCGAGACAGACAGACTGACCGACCGAGACAGACATACCGAGACAGACAGACTGACAGACAGACAGAGACAGACAGACAGACAGACAGAGAGACAGAGCGAGACATACAGACAGACAGACAGAGAGACAGACCGAGACATACAGACAGACAGAGACAGACCGAGACATACAGACCGAGACAGACAGACCGAGACAGACAGACAGACATACAGACCGAGACATACAGACCGAGACAGACAGACCGAGACAGACAGATCGACAGACCGAGACAGACTGACTGACTGACTGGCCCAGACAGACAGACCGACAGACCGAGACAGACAGACAGACACCGACAGACCGAGACAGACAGACTGACCCAGACAGACAGACCGACAGACCGAGACAGACAGACAGACACAGACTGACCCAGACAGACACAGACTGACCCAGACAGACACAGACTGACCCAGACAGACACAGACAGACACAGACAGACACCGACTGACCGAGACAGACCGAGACAGACAGACCGACCGAGACAGACAGACCGACCGAGACAGACAGACTGACCGAGACAGACAGACTGACCGAGACAGACAGACTGACCGAGACAGACAGACTGACCGAGACAGACAGACTGACCGAGACAGACAGACTGACCGAGACAGACCGACAGAGACAGACCGACACAGACAGACAGACAGACCGAGACAGACAGACAGACAGACCGAGACAGACAGACAGATCGACAGACAGACAGACAGATCAACAGACCGAGACAGACAGACAGACACCGACTGACCGAGACAGACAGACAGACCGAGACAGACAGACAGACAGACCAAGACAGACAGACTGACTGAAAGACAGAGGCAGACAGAAACAGAGGCAGACAGAAACAGAGGCAGACAGAAACAGAGGCAGACAGAAACAGAGGCAGACAGAAACAGAGGCAGACAGAAACAGAGGCAGACAGAAACAGAGGCAGACCGACCGAGACAGACCGACCGAGACAGACAGACCGACAGAGACAGACAGACCGACAGAGACAGACAGACAGACCGACAGAGACAGACAGACAGACCGACCGACCGAGACAGACAGACAGACTGACAGACAGAGGCAGACAGAGGCAGACAGAGACAGACAGAGGCAGACCGACCGAGACAGACAGACCAACCGAGACAGACAGACAGACAGAGGCAGACAGAGGCAGACAGAGACAGACCGACCGAGACAGACAGACCGACCGAGACAGACAGACAGACCGAGACAGACAGACAGACCGAGACAAACTGACAGACCGACCGACCGACCGACCGAGACAGACAGACCGAGACAGACAGACAGGCCGACCGAGACAGACAGACAGATCGACAGACCGAGACCGACAGACCGAGACAGACTGACTGACTGACTGGCCCAGACAGACAGACCGACAGACCGAGACAGACAGACTGACCCAGACAGACCGAGACAGACAGACCGAGACAGACAGACCGACCGAGACAGACCGACCGACCGAGACAGACCGACCGACCGAGACAGACCGACCGAGACAGACAGAGATTGAGAGACATACCGACTGACAGAGACAGAGAGACATACCGACTGACAGAGACAGAGAGACATACCGACTGACAGAGACAGAGAGACATACCGACTGACAGAGACAGAGAGACATACCGACTGACAGAGACAGAGAGACAGACAGACCGACCGAGACAGACAGACTGACCGACCGAGACAGACAGACTGACCGACCGAGACAGACAGACTGACCGACCGAGACAGACAGACCGAGACAGACAGACCGACAGAGACAGACCGAGACATACAGACCGAGACAGACAGACCGAGACAGACAGACATACAGACCGAGACATACAGACCGAGACATACAGACCGAGACAGACCGAGCGAGACAGACCGACCGAGACAGACCGACCGAGACAGACCGACCGAGACAGACCGAGACAGACAGACTGACTGACAGAGACAGACAGACTGACTGACAGAGACAGACAGACTGACTGACAGAGACAGAGACTGACAGACTGACAGACAGAGACAGACAGACAGACTGACAGAGACAGACAGACAGACAGACCGACCGAGACAGACCGACCGAGACAGACCGACCGAGACAGACCGACCGAGACAGACCGACCGAGACAGACCGACCGAGACAGACAGACTGACTGACAGAGACAGACAGACTGACTGACAGAGACAGACAGACTGACTGACAGAGACAGAGACTGACAGACAGAGACAGACAGACAGACAGACAGAGACAGACAGACAGACTGACAGAGACAGACAGACTGGACAGAGACAGACAGACTGACAGAGACAGACCGAGACAGACAGACAGACAGACAGAGACACAGCGAGGGATACAGACAGACAGAGAGGGATACAGACAGACAGAGACACAGAGAGGGATACAGACAGACAGAGACACAGAGAGGGATACAGACAGACAGAGACACAGAGAGGGATACAGAGACACAGAGAGAGATAGAGACAGACAGACACAGACAGAAAGAAACAGACAAAAAGAGAAATGCAGACACATTCATACACACACTCGCGTTCACGCACACACACACTCTCATAAGAGCTCTATTGTCAGACTGAGCTTAATCCTCTCTTTCAGACCCTCACCTCGGCTGCCCTGTAAAGACAATACCTCTAACTGTGTGTCTGTGCCTCTCCTCTGCAAGGACACACAGAAAAAGAAGCTTCAGGATAATAAATGCTTTTAAGTGGGGCTCAATCTCCTCGGCTAGAACAAGCCACAGAGTCATTAACCTACTGAGCTGTGGAGAAGGAGGGAGGTTGAGAAAGAGAAAAGTAGAAGGAGAAAGACAGAGGTGGGGGGAGAGGGAGAAAGAGAGGAGAGGGAGAGAGAGCGGAGGAGGCCTAGTTTAATACCCGTCATTGTCCTCTTCAAGGCTGAGTAGTCTTCAGACAGAGGGAGAGAAAAGAATAACCTGTTTCGTACCTCAGTGAGAGGGAAGAGAGAAAGTAAATGTCTGCACACACACAACGCTCCGCTGCTCAAGCCTAAGAAATTGTTAGCACAGGCCAGTAACTCAACGACTGCCTCTTTTAGAGCGACAACCAGTCTATACCTTTAGCAGGTCAGGGGTCGGGAGAATAGGCTGAGAAGAGAAGGGGTTTATGCCTTCAGCAGGTCAGGGGTCGGGAGAATAGGCTGAGAAGAGAAGGGGTTTATGCCTTGTATGTCTGCATGACCCTGTAAGGACCCTCGCTCCCTCCCGGCAATGCCCACTCAGGCTCTGCTGCATTGTGGGTATATATATATATATATATATATATATATATATATATAACCTATACCCTGCCCAATACATCAAGTTCTGCTGGTAACGCCCTCACACTCACCCACTTAATCCTCTCCCTCCTCTCTTCATCCATCTCTCCTCTCCCTCCTCTCTTCATCCATCTCTCCTGACCCTCCTCTCTTCATCCATCTCTCCTGACCCTCCTCTCTTCATCCATCTCTACTCCTAAAAAAGCCCAGTGTCTACATAATGATGGCAATACATCATGATAGGTTTCAGCTACATTTATTATGAAGTGAGATATTTCTAACAGACATTTTTTCTCTCGTTTGTCCGACAGCACTTACAGAACCCGGCCAACTTCCACACGGCAGCGACAGAGCTGCTGGACTGGTGCGGAGACCCCCGAGCCTTCCAGAGACCCTTCGAACAAAGCCTCATGGGATGCCTAACGGTAAGAAGACCCCGGCTGACCGTCTCAGCCAATCACAAGTCTTCATTACTGCTATGAGCCAATCACAGCCCTCTGTTGGTTGTGTCAGCACATCACATGTCTCCAGTACATCTATGAGTCAATTACAGCCCTCCATTTGCCGTGTCAACCAATCACAGCCCTCAGTCATGGTTACTGTTACGGTTAGCAACGGTGAAGTTAGGCAGCTGCTCGGGCCGTCAGGGGCCAGTGACAGAGGTTAAAGCCGCAGTCACGCTTCACTGTCTGTGCACACACACGCGTGTACACGCACATTGTAGTCAGTGACCCCTGGCCGACCTCTCCTGTTCTACAGCCTCTTCTTATTGATCTGGGCAGCAGGCCAGAGTCCTACAAATCTGCTGCAGGTGTGGGAGAACACACACGCACAAACGCATGGCTGCATGCACACAAATTGAGAGAGACTTTTCCAGGGATAGCATCTGTAGGCCTAGTGTGTGTAGTGCCAATGTTTATCTGCAAGGCAGTATTAAAGCTTCTTAATGTTTATGATAAAAAGACTACAGTATAGAATGTACCCTACTCTGAGTTCTCTAATAGCATGGGGTCTGTACCTCCTCTGAGTCCTCTAATAGCATGGGGTCTGTACCTCCTGAGTCCTCTAATAGCATGGGGTCTGTACCCCCTCCAGAGTATGTGAGCGGAGCAGAGCAGGAGCTGAGCGAGGAGTGGAGCATGCCCAGTTTGACTGCAGCGTGGAGAGAGTTTCCCAAAGGCTGGAGCGTCGTCCTTCTTGCCCGCTCCAATTTTGCTCCAGTAGCACTCACTTCACAACGTCAGGGCATGCACGGCCCAGCATGCATATGTAGTCTACTTGTCTGCAGCAGAAAGCAGAAAAACACCCCCCAAAGCATAATGTTTCCACCTCCATGTTTGACGGTGGGGATGATGTTCTTGGGGTCATAGGCAGCATTCCTCCTCCTCCAAACACGGCGAGTTGAGTTGATGCCAAAGAGCTCCATTTTGGTCTCATCTGACCACAACACTTTCACCCAGTTGTCCTCTGAATCATTCAGATGTTCATTGGCAAACTTCAGACGGGCATGTATATGTGCTTTCTTGAGCAGGGGGACCTTGCGGGCGCTGCAGGATTTCAGTCCTTCACGGTGTAGTGTGTTACCAATTGTTTTCTTGGTGACTATGGTCCCATCTGCCTTGAGATCATTGACAAGATCCTCCCGTATAGTTCTGGGCTGATTCCTCACCGTTCTCATGATCATTGCAACTCCACGAGGTGAGATCTTGCATGGAGCCCCAGGCAGAGGGAGATTGACAGTTCTTTTGTGTTTCTTCCATTTGCGAATAATCGCACCAACTGTTGTCACCTTCTCACCAAGCTGCTTGGCGATGGTCTTGTAGCCCATTCCAGCCTTGTGTAGGTCTACAATCTTGTCCCTGACATCCTTGGAGAGCTCTTTGGTCTTTGCCATGGTGGAGAGTTTGGAATCTGATTGATTGATTGCTTCTGTGGACAGGTGTCTTTTATACAGGTAACAAGCTGAGATTAGGAGCACTCCCTTTAAGTGTGCTCCTAATCTCAGCTCGTTACCTGTATAAAAGACACCTGGGAGCCAGAAATCTTTCTGATTGAGAGGGGGTCAAATACTTATTTCCCTCATTAAAATGCAAATCAATTTATGACATTTTTGACATGCGTTTTTCTGGATTTTTTTGTTGTTATTCTCTCTCTCACTGTTCAAATAAACCTACCATTAAAATGATAGACTGATCATTTCTTTGTCAGTGGGCAAACGTACAACATCAGCATGGGATCAAATACTTTTTTCCCCTCACTGTACATGTGCAATGTATAGAATATAATGACTTAATACAACGAAATGTTGTTTAATTGCTGAGCGCGTAATGTCCCTGCCAGCCTAGTGTGTCGCACTTGCAAATGTATTTCTTTCTAGTCTATAGCCTTGAAATAATTGAAATAATATAGCCTAAATAATTATTTTCCGTTCCTCCTTAGGCTCCCTGTCTGGCTCCTGATCTATTCAGAGTGTTTAAATGCTGTTTAATATGACATGTAGACTATTTGAAATAATGTGTGCTTCTTACATTCACGTTTTCATGTTTATTAAAATACTTTTCATTCAAATCCATATGGTTTGGTTTCAATACTTCAAAACCAAATGGTAGGTCCAGTTAGTCAAAAAAAGAGATGGTTAAATTGTGATTTTAATGAATGGAGCAAATTTGAAGCATCAGTTTTTTTTCCTGTGAGCGAGGAGCAGTTTTTTGCAGAGCGTTTGGAAAAGACGTGGAGCGATGAGTGTGATCTCTGACCGCTTAGCTCCGCTCAGCTCCGCTCACATACTCTGACCCCCTCTGAGTCCTCTAATAAACTCAGCAAAAAAAGAAACATCCTCTCACTGTCAACTGCGTTTATTTTCAGCAAACTTAACATGTGTACATTTTTATATGAACATAACGTCATAACGAACATATGAACATGGTTTGCTAGGACAGTGGTTTGCTAGGACAGTGGTTTGCTAGGACAGTGGTTTACTAGGACAGTAGGACAGTGGTTTACTAGGACAGTAGGATAGTGGTTTACTAGGACAGTAGGACAGTGGCCTACTAGGACAGTGGTTTACTGGGACAGTGGTTTGCTAGGACAGTGGTTTGCTAGGACAGTGGTTTGCTAGGTCAGTGGTTTGCTAGGACAGTGGTTTGCTAGGTCAGTGTTTTGCTAGGTCAGGGGTTTACTAGGACAGTAGGACAGTGGTTTACTAGGACAGTAGGACAGTGGTCTACTAGGACAGTGGTGTACTGGGACAGTGGTTTGCTAGGACAGTGGTTTACTAGGACAGGTTTACTTGGACTTTGCTAGGACAGTGGTTTGCTAGGACAGTGGTTTGCTAGGACAGTGGTTTGCTAGGACAGTGGTTTGCTAGGTCAGTGGTTTGCTAGGTCAGTGGTTTGCTAGGACAGGTTTACTTGGACTTTGCTAGGACAGTGGTTTGCTAGGACAGTGGTTTGCTAGGACAGTGGTTTGCTAGGACAGTGGTTTGCTAGGACAGTGGTTTGCTAGGACAGTTGTTTGCTAGGACTGTAGGATAGTGGTTAGCTAGGACAGTGGTTTACTAGGACAGTAGGATAGTGGTTTACTAGGACAGTGGTTTGCTAGGACAGTGGTTTGCTAGGACAGTGGTTTGCTTGGACAGTGGTTTGCTAGGTCAGTGGTTTGCTAGGACAGTGGTTTGCTAGGACAGTGGTTTACTATGACCGTAGGACAGGGGTTTACTAGGACAGTGGTTTACTAGGACAGTAGGATAGTGGTTTACTAGGACAGTGGTTTACTGGAACAGTAGGACAGTGGTTTACTAGGACAGTGGTTTGCTAGGACAGTGGTTTACTAGGACAGTAGGACAGTGGTTTACTAGGACAGCGGTTTACTAGGACAGTAGGATAGTGGTTTACTAGGACAGTGGTTTACTAGGACAGTAGTACAGTGGATTACTAGGACAGTGGTTTACTAGTACAGCGGTTTACTAGGACAATGGTTTACTAGGACAGTAGGATAGTGGTTTACTAGGACAGTGGTTTACTAGGACAGTGATTTACTAGGACAGTAGGACAGTGGTTTACTAGGACAGTGGTTTACTATGACCGTAGGACAGGGGTTTACTAGGACAGTGGTTTACTAGGACAGTAGTACAGTGGATTACTAGGACAGTGGTTTACTAGTACAGCGGTTTACTAGGACAATGGTTTACTAGGACAGTAGGATAGTGGTTTACTAGGACAGTGGTTTACTAGGACAGTGGTTTACTAGGACAGTGATTTACTAGGACAGTGGTTTGCTAGGACAGTGGTTTGCTAGGACATTACGGCAGTGGTTTGCTAGGACAGTGGTTTGCTAGGACAGTGGTTTACTAGGACAGTGGTTTACTGGAACAGTAGGATAGTGGTTTACTAGGACAGTGGTTTACTAGGACACTAGGATAGTGGTTTACTAGGACAGTAGGATAGTGGTTTGCTAGGACAGTGGTTTGCTAGGACAGTACGACAGTGGTTTGCTAGGACAGTGGTTTGCTAGGACAGTGGTTTGCTAGGACAGTGGTTTGCTAGGACAGTAGGACAGGGGTTTACTAGGACATTGGTTTACTAGGACAGTAGGACAGTGGTTTACTAGGACAGTGGTTTACTAGGACAGTGGTTTACTAGGACAGTAGGACATTGGTTTACTAGGACAGTAGGATAGTTGTTTACTAGGACAGTGGTTTACTAGGACAGTAGGATAGTGGTTTACCAGGACAGTGGTTTACTAGGACAGTACGATAGTGGTTTACTAGGACAGTACGATAGTGGTTTACTAGGACAATGGTTTACTAGGACAGTAGGATAGTGGTTTACTAGGACAGTGTTTTACTAGGACAGTAGGATAGTGGTTTACTAGGACAGTGGTTTGCTAGGACAGTGGTTTGCTAGGACAGTGGTTTGCTAGGACAGTGGTTTGCTAGGACAGTAGGATAGTGGTTAGCTAGGACAGTGGTTTACTAGGACAGTAGGATAGTGGTTTACTAGGACAGTGGTTTACTAGGACAGTAGGATATTGGTTTACTAGGACATTGGTTTACTAGGACAGGGGTTTACTAGGACAGTAGGATAGTGGTTTACTAGGACAGTGGTTTACTAGGACAGTAGGATAGTGGTTTACTAGGACAGTGGTTTACTAAGACAGTAGGATAGTGGTTTACTAGGACAGTGGTTTACTAGGACAGTAGGATAGTGGTTTACTAGGACAGTGGTTTACTAGGACACTAGGATAGTGGTTTACTAGGACACTAGGATAGTGGTTTACTAGGACAGGGGTTTACTAGGACAGTGGTTTACTAGGACAGTAGGATAGTGGTTTTCTAGTACAGTGGTTTACTAGGACAGTGGTTTACTAGGACAATGGGACAGTGGTTTACTACGACAGTGGTTTTTATACGACAGTGGTTTACTACGACAGTGGTTTACTAGGACAGTAGGACAGTGGTTTACTAGGACAGTGGTTTAATATGACAGTAGGATAGTGGTTTACTAGGACAGTGGTTTACTAGGACAGTAGGATAGTGGTTTACTAGGACAGTGGTTTACTAGGACAGTAGGATAGTGGTTTACTAGGACAGTGGTTTACTAGGACAGTAGGTCAGTGGTTTACTAAGACATTGGTTTACTAGGACAGTGGTTTACTAGGACAGTAGGATAGTGGTTTACTAGGACAGTGGTTTACTAGGACAGTAGGATAGTGGTTTACTAGGACAGTGGTTTACTAGGACAGTAGGATAGTGGTTTACTAGGACAGTGGTTTACTAGGACAGTGGTTTACTAGGACAGTAGGACAGTGGTTTACTAGGACAGTAGGATAGTGGTTTACTAGGATAGTGGTTTACTAGGACAGTGGTTTACTAGGACAGTAGGATATTGGTTTACTAGGACATTGGTTTACTAGGACAGGGGTTTACTAGGACCGTAGGATAGTGGTTTACTAGGACAGTGGTTTACTAGGACAGTGGTTTACTAGGACAGGGGTTTACTAAGACAGTAGGATAGTGGTTTACTAGGACAGTGGTTTACTAGGACAGTAGGATAATGGTTTACTAGGACAGTGGTTTACTAGGACACTAGGATAGTGGTTTACTAGGACAGTAGGATAGTGGTTTACTAGGACAGGGGTTTACTAGGACAGTAGTTAGGACAGTGGTTTACTAGGACCGTAGGACAGGGGTTTACTAGGACATTGGTTTACTAGGACAGTAGGATAGTTGTATACTAGGACAGTGGTTTACTAGGACAGTAGGATAGTGGTTTTCTAGTACAGTGGTTTACTAGGACAGTAGGACAGTGGTTTACTAGGACAGTGGTTTACTAGGACAGTAGGATAGTGGTTTTCTAGTACAGTGGTTTACTAGGGCAGTGGTTTACTACGACAGTGGTTTACTAGGACAGTGGTTTACTAGGACACTAGGATAGTGGTTTACTAGGACAGTAGGATAGTGGTTTACTAGGGCAGTGGTTTACTAGGACAGTAGGATAGTGGTTTACTAGGACAGTGGTTTACTAGGACAGTAGGATAGTGGTTTACTAGGATAGTGGTTTACTAGGATAGTGGCTTACTAGGATAGTGGTTTACTAGGACAGTAGGATAGTGGTTTACTAGGACAGTGGTTTACTAGGACAGTGGTTTACTAGGACAGTAGGATATTGGTTTACTAGGACATTGGTTTACTAGGACAGGGGTTTACTAGGACTGTAGGATAGTGGTTTACTAGGACAGTGGTTTACTAGGACAGTAGGATAGGGTTTTACTAGGACAGTGGTTTACTAGGACAGTAGAATAGTGGTTTACTAGGACAGTGGTTTACTAGGACAGTGGTTTGCTAAGACAGTGGTTTACTAGGACAGTAGGACAGTGGTTTTCTAGGACAGTGGTTTACTAGGACAGTAGGATAGTGGTTTACTAGGACAGTGGTTTACTGGAACAGTAGGACAGTGGTTTACTAGGACAGTGGTTTGCTAGGACAGTGGTTTGCTAGGACAGTACGACAGTGGTTTGCTAGGACAGTGGTTTGCTAGGACAGTGGTTTACTAGGACAGTGGTTTACTAGGACAGTAGGATAGTTTTTTACTAGGACAGTGGTTTACTAGGACAGTAGGATAGTGGTTTACTAGGACAGTGGTTTACTAGGACAGTAGGATAATGGTTTACTAGGACAGTGGTTTACTAGGACAGTAGGATAGTGGTTTACTAGGACAGGGGTTTACTAGGACAGTAGGATAGTGGTTTACTAGGACAGTGGTTTACTAGGACAGTGGTTTACCAGGACAGTAGGATAGTGGTTTACTAGGACAGTGGTTTACTAGGACAGTAGGATAGTGGTTTACTAGGGCAGTGGTTTACTAGGACAGTAGGATAGTGGTTTACTAGGACAGGGGTTTACTAGGACAGTAGGATAGTGGTTTACTAGGACAGTGGTTTACTAGGACAGTGGGATAATGGGTTACTAGGACAGTGGTTTACTAGGATAGTGGTTTACTAGGACAGTGGCTTGCTAGGACAGTTGTTTACTAGGACAGGTTTACTTGGACTTTGCTAGGACAGTGGTTTGCTAGGACAGTGGTTTGCTAGGACAGTGGTTTACTCTGACAGGTTTACTTGGACACTGGTTTGCTAGGTCAGTGGTTTGCTAGGACAGTGGTTTGCTAGGACAGTGGTTTGCTAGGACAGTAGGACAGTGGTTTGCTAGGACAGTGGTTTGCTAGGACAGTGGTTTGCTAGGACAGTGGTTTACTTGGACACTGGTTTGCTAGGTCAGTGGTTTGCTAGGTCAGTATTTTGCTAGGACAGTGGTTTGCTAGGACAGTGGTTTACTTGGACACTAGTTTGCTAGGACAGCGGTTTGCTAGGACAGCGGTTTGCTAGGACAGTGATTTGCTAGGTCAGGTTTGCTAGGACAGTGGTTTGCTAGGACAGTGGTTTGCTTGGACAGTGGTTTGCTAGGTCAGTGGTTTTCTAGGTCAGTGGTTTGCTAGGACAGTGGTTTACTAGGACAGTAGGACAGTGGTTTGCTAGGACAGTGGTTTGCTAGGACAGTACGACAGTGGTTTGCTAGGACAGTGGTTTGCTAGGACAGTGGTTTACTAGGACAGTAGGACAGTGGTTTACTAGGACAGTGGTTTACTATGACCGTAGGACAGGGGTTTACTAGGACAGTGGTTTACTAGGACAGTAGTACAGTGGATTACTAGGACAGTGGTTTACTAGTACTGCGGTTTACTAGGACAGTGGTTTACTAGGACAGTAGGATAGTGGTTCTCTAGTACAGTGGTTTACTAGGACAGTGGTTTACTAGGACAGTGGTTTACTAGGACTGTGCTTTACTAGGACAGTAGGACAGTGGTTTACTAGAACAGTGGTTTACTAGGACAGTATGATAGTGGTTGTCTAGGACAGGGGTTTACTAGGACAGTAGGATAGGTGTTTACTAGGACAGTGGTTTACTAGGACAGTAGGATAGTGTTTTACTAGGTTTACAGTGGTTTACTAGGACAGGCGTTTACTAGGACACTAGGATAATGGTTTACTAGGACAGTGGTTTACTAGGACAGTAGGATAGTGGTTTACTAGGACAGTGGTTTATTAGGACAGTAGGATAGTGGTTTACTAGGACAGTGGTTTACTAGGACAGTAGGATAGTGGTTTACTAGGGCAGTGGTTTACTAGGACAGTAGGATAGTGGTTTACTAGGACAGTGGTTTACTAGGACAGTAGGATAGTGGTTTACTAGGACAGTGGTTTACTAGGACAGTGGGATAGTGGTTTACTAGGACAGTAGGATAGTGGTTTACTAGGACAGTGGTTTACTAGGACAGTAGGACAGTGGTTTACTAGGACAGTGGTTTACTGGAACAGTAGGACAGTGGTTTACTAGGACAGTGGTTTGCTAGGACAGTGGTTTGCTAGGACAGTACGACAGTGGTTTGCTAGGACAGTGGTTTGCTAGGACAGTGGTTTACTAGGACAGTGGTTTACTAGGACAGTAGGATAGTTTTTTACTAGGACAGTGGTTTGCTTGGACAGTGGTTTACTAGGATAGTAGGATAATGGTTTACTAGGACAGTGGTTTACTAGGACAGTAGGATAGTGGTTTACTAGGACAGTGGTTTACTAGGACAGTAGGATAGTGGTTTACTAGGACAGTGGTTTACTAGGACAGGGGTTTACTAGGACAGTAGGATAGTGGTTTACTAGGACAGTGGTTTACTAGGACAGTAGGATAATGGTTTACTAGGACAGTGGTTTACCAGGACAGTAGGATAGTGGTTTACTAGGACAGTGGTTTACTAGGACAGTAGGATAGTGGTTTACTAGGGAAGTGGTTTACTAGGACAGTGGTTTACTAGGACAGTAGGATAGTTTTTTACTAGGATAGTGGTTTACTAGGACAGTGGTTTACTAGGACAGTAGGATAGTTTTTTACTAGGACAGTGGTTTACTAGGACAGTAGGATAGTGGTTTACTAGGACAGTGGTTTACTAGGACAGTAGGATAATGGTTTACTAGGACAGTGGTTTACTAGGACAGTAGGATAGTGGTTTACTAGGACAGTGGTTTACTAGGACAGTAGGATAGTGGTTTACTAGGACAGTGGTTTACTAGGACAGGGGTTTACTAGGACAGTAGGATAGTGGTTTACTAGGACAGTGGTTTACTAGGACAGTAGGATAATGGTTTACTAGGACAGTGGTTTACTAGGACAGTAGGATAGTGGTTTACTAGGACAGTGGTTTACTAGGACAGTAGGATAGTGGTTTACTAGGACAGTGGTTTACTAGGACAGTAGGATAGTGGTTTACTAGGACAGGGTTTACTAGGACAGTAGGATAGTGGTTTACTAGGACAGTGGTTTACTAGGACAGTGGGATAATGGGTTACTAGGACAGTGGTTTACTAGGATAGTGGTTTACTAGGACAGTGGTTTGCTAGGACAGTTGTTTACTAGGACAGGTTTACTTGGACTTTGCTAGGACAGTGGTTTTGCTAGGACAGTGGTTTGCTAGGTCAGTGGTTTGCTAGGACAGTGGTTTGCTAGGACAGTGGTTTGCTAGGACAGTGGTTTGCTAGGACAGTGGTTTGCTAGGACAGTGGTTTACTTGGACACTGGTTTGCTAGGTCAGTTGTTTGCTAGGTCAGTATTTTGCTAGGACAGTGGGATAGTGGTTTACTAGGACAGTAGGATAGTGGTTTTCTAGGACAGCGGTTTACTAGGACAGTAGGATAGTGGTTTACTAGGACAGTGGTTTGCTAGGACAGTGGTTTACTTGGACACTAGTTTGCTAGGACAGCGGTTTACTTGGACACTAGTTTGCTAGGACAGTGGTTTGCTAGGACAGTGGTTTACTTGGACACTAGTTTGCTAGGACAGTGGTTTGCTTGGACAGTGGTTTGCTAGGTCAGTGGTTTACTAGGTCAGTGGTTTGCTAGGACAGCGGTTTGCTAGGACAGTGGTTTGCTTGGACAGTGGTTTACTAGGACAGTAGGATCGTTTTTTACTAGGACAGTGGTTTACTAGGACAGTAGGATAGTGGTTTACTAGGACAGTGGTTTACTAGGACAGTAGGATAATGGTTTACTAGGACAGTGGTTTACTAGGACAGTAGGATAGTGGTTTACTAGGACAGTGGTTTTACTAGGACAGTAGGATAGTGGTTTACTAGGACAGTGGTTTACTAGGACAGGGGTTTACTAGGACAGTAGGATAGTGGTTTACTAGGACAGTGGTTTACTAGGACAGTAGGATAATGGTTTACTAGGACAGTGGTTTACTAGGACAGTAGGATAGTGGTTTACTAGGACAGTGGTTTACTAGGACAGTAGGATAGTGGTTTACTAGGGCAGTGGTTTACTAGGACAGTAGGATAGTGGTTTACTAGGACAGGGGTTTACTAGGACAGTAGGATAGTGGTTTACTAGGACAGTGGTTTACTAGGACAGTGGGATAATGGTTTACTAGGACAGTGGTTTACTAGGATAGTGGTTTACTAGGACAGTGGCTTGCTAGGACAGTTGTTTACTAGGACAGGTTTACTTGGACTTTGCTAGGACAGTGGTTTGCTAGGACAGTGGTTTACTCTGACAGGTTTACTTGGACACTGGTTTGCTAGGTCAGTGGTTTGCTAGGTCAGTGGTTTGCTAGGACAGTGGTTTGCTAGGACAGTAGGACAGTGGTTTGCTAGGACAGCGGTTTGCTAGGACAGTGGTTTACTTGGACACTAGTTTGCTAGGACAGCGGTTTGCTAGGACAGCGGTTTGCTAGGACAGTGGTTTGCTAGGTCAGGTTTGCTAGGACAGTGGTTTGCTAGGACAGTGGTTTGCTTGGACAGTGGTTTGCTAGGTCAGTGGTTTACTAGGTCAGTGGTTTGCTAGGACAGTGGTTTACTAGGACAGTAGGACAGTGGTTTACTAGGACAGCGGTTTACTAGGACAGTAGGATAGTGGTTTACTAGGACAGTGGTTTACTAGGACAGTGGGATAGTGGTTTACTAGGACAGAAGGATAGTGGTTTTCTAGGACAGCAGTTTACTAGGACAGTAGGATAGTGGTTTACTAGGACAGTGGTTTACTGGAACAGTAGGACAGTGGTTTACTAGGACAGTGGTTTGCTAGGACAGTGGTTTGCTAGGACAGTACGACAGTGGTTTGCTAGGACAGTGGTTTGCTAGGACAGTGGTTTACTAGGACAGTGGTTTACTAGGACAGTAGGATAGTTTTTTACTAGGACAGTGGTTTACTAGGACAGTAGGATAGTGGTTTACTAGGACAGTGGTTTACTAGGACAGTAGGATAATGGTTTACTAGGACAGTGGTTTACTAGGACAGTAGGATAGTGGTTTACTAGGACAGTGGTTTACTAGGACAGTAGGATAGTGGTTTACTAGGACAGTGGTTTACTAGGACAGGGGTTTACTAGGACAGTAGGATAGTGGTTTACTAGGACAGTGGTTTACTAGGACAGTAGGATAATGGTTTACTAGGACAGTGGTTTACCAGGACAGTAGGATAGTGGTTTACTAGGACAGTGGTTTACTAGGACAGTAGGATAGTGGTTTACTAGGGCAGTGGTTTACTAGGACAGTAGGATAGTGGTTTACTAGGACAGGGGTTTACTAGGACAGTAGGATAGTGGTTTACTAGGACAGTGGTTTACTAGGACAGTGGTTTACTAGGACAGTGGTTTACTAGGACAGTAGGATAATGGTTTACTAGGACAGTGGTTTACCAGGACAGTAGGATAGTGGTTTACTAGGACAGTGGTTTACTAGGACAGTAGGATAATGGTTTACTAGGGCAGTGGTTTACTAGGACAGTAGGATATTTGTTTACTAGGACAGGGGTTTACTAGGACAGTAGGATAGTGGTTTACTAGGACAGTGGTTTACTAGGACAGTGGGATAATGGTTTACTAGGACAGTGGTTTACTAGGATAGTGGTTTACTAGGACAGTGGCTTGCTAGGACAGTTGTTTACTAGGACAGGTTTACTTGGACTTTGCTAGGACAGTGGTTTGCTAGGACAGTGGTTTACTCTGACAGGTTTACTTGGACACTGGTTTGCTAGGTCAGTGGTTTGCTAGGTCAGTGGTTTGCTAGGACAGTGGTTTGCTAGGACAGTGAGACAGTGGTTTACTAGGACAGTGGTTTGCTAAGACAGTGGTTTACTAGGACAGTAGGACAGTGGTTTACTAGGACAGTGGTTTACTAGGACAGTAGGATAGTGGTTTACTAGGACAGGGGGAAACTAGGACATTAGGATAGTGGTTTACTAGGGCAGTGGTTTACTAGGACAGTAGGATAGTGGTTTACTAGGACAGTGGTTTACTAGGACAGTAGGATAGTGGTTTACTAGGGCAGTGGTTTACTAGGACAGTAGGATAGTGGTTTACTAGGACAGTAGGATAGTGGTTTACTAGGACAGCGGTTTACTAGGACAGTAGGATAGTGGTTTACTAGGACAGTGGTTTACTAGGACAGTGGGATAGTGGTTTACTAGGACAGTAGGACAGTGGTTTACTAGGACAGCGGTTTACTGGAACAGTAGGACAGTGGTTTACTAGGACAGTGGTTTGCTAGGGTAGTGGTTTGCTAGGACATTACGGCAGTGGTTTGCTAGGACAGTGGTTTTTGACAGTGGTAGGACAGTGGTTTACTAGGACAGTGGTTTACTAGGACAGTAGGATAGTTTTTTACTAGGACAGTGGTTTACTAGGACAGTAGGATAGTGGTTTACTAGGACAGTGGTTTACTAGGACAGTAGGATAATGGTTTACTAGGACAGTGGTTTACTAGGACAGTAGGACAGTGGTTTACTAGGACAGTGGTTTACTAGGACAATGGTTTGCTAGGACAGTGGTTTGCTAGGTCAGTGGTTTGCTAGGACAGTGGTTTGCTAGGACAGTGAGACAGTGGTTTACTAGGACAGTGGTTTGCTAAGACAGTGGTTTACTAGGACAGTAGGACAGTGGTTTACTAGGACAGTGGTTTACTAGGACAGTAGGATAGTGGTTTACTAGGACAGGGGGAAACTAGGACATTAGGATAGTGGTTTACTAGGGCAGTGGTTTACTAGGACAGTAGGATAGTGGTTTACTAGGACAGTGGTTTACTAGGACAGTAGGATAGTGGTTTACTAGGGCAGTGGTTTACTAGGACAGTAGGATAGTGGTTTACTAGGACAGTAGGATAGTGGTTTACTAGGACAGCGGTTTACTAGGACAGTAGGATAGTGGTTTACTAGGACAGTGGTTTACTAGGACAGTGGGATAGTGGTTTACTAGGACAGTAGGACAGTGGTTTACTAGGACAGCGGTTTACTGGAACAGTAGGACAGTGGTTTACTAGGACAGTGGTTTGCTAGGGTAGTGGTTTGCTAGGACATTACGGCAGTGGTTTGCTAGGACAGTGGTTTGCTAGGACAGTGGTTTACTAGGACAGTGGTTTACTAGGACAGTAGGATAGTTTTTTACTAGGACAGTGGTTTACTAGGACAGTAGGATAGTGGTTTACTAGGACAGTGGTTTACTAGGACAGTAGGATAATGGTTTACTAGGACAGTGGTTTACTAGGACAGTAGGACAGTGGTTTACTAGGACAGTGGTTTACTAGGACAATGGTTTGCTAGGACAGTGGTTTGCTAGGTCAGTGGTTTGCTAGGACAGTGGTTTGCTAGGACAGTGAGACAGTGGTTTTACTAGGACAGTGGTTTGCTAAGACAGTGGTTTACTAGGACAGTAGGACAGTGGTTTACTAGGACAGTGGTTTACTAGGACAGTAGGATAGTGGTTTACTAGGACAGGGGGAAACTAGGACATTAGGATAGTGGTTTACTAGGGCAGTGGTTTACTAGGACAGTAGGATAGTGGTTTACTAGGACAGTGGTTTACTAGGACAGTAGGATAGTGGTTTACTAGGGCAGTGGTTTACTAGGACAGTAGGATAGTGGTTTACTAGGACAGTAGGATAGTGGTTTACTAGGACAGCGGTTTACTAGGACAGTAGGATAGTGGTTTACTAGGACAGTGGTTTACTAGGACAGTGGGATAGTGGTTTACTAGGACAGTAGGACAGTGGTTTACTAGGACAGCGGTTTACTGGAACAGTAGGACAGTGGTTTACTAGGACAGTGGTTTGCTAGGGCAGTGGTTTGCTAGGACATTACGGCAGTGGTTTGCTAGGACAGTGGTTTGCTAGGACAGTGGTTTACTAGGACAGTGGTTTACTAGGACAGTAGGATAGTGGTTTACTAGGACAGTGGTTTACTAGGACAGTAGGATAGTGGTTTACTAGGACAGTGGTTTACTAGGACAGTAGGATAGTGGTTTACTAGGACAGTGGTTTACTAGGACAGTAGGATAGTGGTTTACTAGGACAGTGGTTTACTAGGACAGTAGGATAGTGGTTTACTAGGACAGTAGGATGGTGGTTTACTAGGACGGTGGTTTTACTAGGACAGTAGGATAGTGGTTTACTAGGACAGTGGTTTACTAGGACAGTAGGATGGTGGTTTACTAGGACAGTGGTTTACTAGGACAGTAGGATAGTGGTTTACTAGGACAGTGGTTTACTAGGACAGTAGGATAGTGGTTTACTAGGACAGTGGTTTACTAGGACAGTAGGATAGTGGTTTACTAGGACAGTGGTTTACTAGGACAGTGGTTTACTAGGACAGTGGGATAGTGGTTTACTAGGACAGTGGTTTACTAGGACAGTGGGATGTGGTTTGCTAGGACAGTGGTTTGCTGGGACAGTAGGACAGTGGTTTACTAGGACAGTGGTTTACTAGGACAGTAGGATAGTGGTTTTACTAGGACAGTGGTTTACTAGGACAGTAGGATAGTGGTTTACTGGGACAGTGGTTTACTAGGACAGTGGATAGTGGATGGTGGTTTTACTAGGACAGTGGTTTACTAGGACAGTAGGATGGTGGTTTACTAGGACAGTGGTTTACTAGGACAGTAGGATAGTGGTTTACTAGGACAGTGGTTTACTAGGACAGTAGGACAGTGGTTTACTAGGACAGTGGTTTACTAGGACAGTAGGACAGTGGTTTACTAGGACAGTGGTTTGCTAGGACAGTGGTTTGCTAGGACAGTGGTTTACTTGGACACTGGTTTGCTAGGTCAGTGGTTTGCTAGGTCAGTATTTTGCTAGGACAGTGGTTTTGCTAGGACAGTGGTTTACTTGGACACTAGTTTGCTAGGACAGTGGTTTGCTAGGACAGTGGTTTGCTAGGACAGTGGTTTACTAGGACAGTGGTTTGCTAGGACGACAGTGGTTTGCTAGGACAGTGGTTTGCTTGGACAGTGGTTTGCTAGGTCAGTGGTTTTCTAGGTCAGTGGTTTGCTAGGACAGTGGTTTACTAGGACAGTAGGACAGTGGTTTGCTAGGACAGTGGTTTGCTAGGACAGTAGACAGTGGTTTTGCTAGGACAGTGGTTTGCTGGGACAGTGGTTTGCTAGGACAGTGGTTTACTGACAGTGGGACAGTGACAGTGGTTTACTAGGACAGTGGTTTACTAGGACAGTAGGACAGTGGTTTACTAGGACAGTGGTTTACTAGGACAGTAGGACAGTGGTTTACTAGGACAGTGGTTTACTAGGACTGGGTGGTTTACTAGGACAGTGGTTTACTAGGACAGTAGGATAGTGGTTTACTAGGACAGTGGTTTACTAGGACAGTGGTTTACTAGGACAGTGGTTTACTAGGACTGTGCTTTACTAGGACAGTAGGACAGTGGTTTACTAGAACAGTGGTTTACTAGGACAGTATGATAGTGGTTGTCTAGGACAGGGGTTTACTAGGACAGTAGGATAGGTGTTTACTAGGACAGTGGTTTACTAGGACAGTAGGATAGTGGTTTACTAGGACAGGCGTTTACTAGGACACTAGGATAATGGTTTACTAGGACAGTGGTTTACTAGGACAGTAGGATAGTGGTTTACTAGGACAGTGGTTTACTAGGACAGTAGGATAGTGGTTTACTAGGACAGTGGTTTACTAGGACAGTAGGATAGTGGTTTACTAGGACAGTGGTTTACTAGGACAGTAGGATAGTGGTTTACTAGGACAGTGGTTTACTAGGACAGTAGGATAGTGGTTTACTAGGACAGTGGTTTACTAGGACAGTGGGATAGTGGTTTACTAGGACAGTAGGATAGTGGTTTACTAGGACAGTGGTTTACTAGGACAGTAGGACAGTGGTTTACTAGGACAGTGGTTTACTGGAACAGTAGGACAGTGGTTTACTAGGACAGTGGTTTGCTAGGACAGTGGTTTGCTAGGACAGTACGACAGTGGTTTGCTAGGACAGTGGTTTGCTAGGACAGTGGTTTACTAGGACAGTGGTTTACTAGGACAGTAGGATAGTTTTTACTAGGACAGTGGTTTGCTAGGACAGTGGTTTACTAGGACAGTAGGATAATGGTTTACTAGGACAGTGGTTTACTAGGACAGTAGGATAGTGGTTTACTAGGACAGTGGTTTACTAGGACAGTAGGATAGTGGTTTACTAGGACAGTGGTTTACTAGGACAGTGGTTTACTAGGACAGTAGGATAGTGGTTTACTAGGACAGTGGTTTACTAGGACAGTAGGATAGTGGTTTACTAGGACAGTGGTTTACTAGGACAGTAGGATAGTGGTTTACTAGGACAGTGGTTTACTAGGACAGTAGGATAGTGGTTTACTAGGACAGTGGTTTACTAGGACAGTGGTTTACTAGGACAGTAGGATGGTTTACTAGGATAGTGGTTTACTAGGACAGTGGTTTTACTAGGACAGTAGGATAGTGGTTTACTAGGACAGTGGTTTACTAGGACAGTAGGATAGTGGTTTACTAGGACAGTGGTTTACTAGGACAGTAGGATAATGGTTTACTAGGACAGTGGTTTACTAGGACAGTAGGATAGTGGTTTACTAGGACAGTGGTTTACTAGGACAGTAGGATAGTGGTTTACTAGGACAGTGGTTTACTAGGACAGGGTTTACTAGGACAGTAGGATAGTGGTTTACTAGGACAGTGGTTTACTAGGACAGTAGGATAATGGTTTACTAGGACAGTGGTTTACTAGGACAGTAGGATAGTGGTTTACTAGGACAGTGGTTTACTAGGACAGTAGGATAGTGGTTTACTAGGACAGTGGTTTACTAGGACAGTAGGATAGTGGTTTACTAGGACAGGGGTTTACTAGGACAGTAGGATAGTGGTTTACTAGGACAGTGGTTTACTAGGACAGTGGGATAATGGTTTACTAGGACAGTGGTTTACTAGGATAGTGGTTTACTAGGACAGTGGCTTGCTAGGACAGTTGTTTACTAGGACAGGTTTACTTGGACTTTGCTAGGACAGTGGTTTGCTAGGACAGTGGTTTGCTAGGTCAGTGGTTTGCTAGGACAGTGGTTTGCTAGGACAGTGGTTTGCTAGGACAGTGGTTTGCTAGGACAGTGGTTTACTTGGACACTGGTTTGCTAGGTCAGTTGTTTGCTAGGTCAGTATTTTGCTAGGACAGTGGGATAGTGGTTTACTAGGACAGTAGGATAGTGGTTTTCTAGGACAGCGGTTTACTAGGACAGTAGGATAGTGGTTTACTAGGACAGTGGTTTGCTAGGACAGTGGTTTACTTGGACACTAGTTTGCTAGGACAGTGGTTTTACTAGGACAGTGGTTTTGCTAGGACAGTGGTTTGCTAGGACAGTGGTTTACTAGGACAGTGGTTTGCTAGGACAGTGGTTTGCTTGGACAGTGGTTTGCTAGGTCAGTGGTTTGCTAGGACAGTGGTTTACTAGGACAGTAGGATAGTTTTTTTACTAGGACAGTGGTTTACTAGGACAGTAGGATAGTGGTTTACTAGGACAGTGGTTTACTAGGACAGTAGGATAATGGTTTACTAGGACAGTGGTTTACTAGGACAGTAGGATAGTGGTTTACTAGGACAGTGGTTTACTAGGACAGTAGGATAGTGGTTTACTAGGACAGTGGTTTACTAGGACAGGGGTTTACTAGGACAGTAGGATAGTGGTTTACTAGGACAGTGGTTTACTAGGACAGTAGGATAATGGTTTACTAGGACAGTGGTTTACCAGGACAGTAGGATAGTGGTTTACTAGGACAGTGGTTTACTAGGACAGTAGGATAGTGGTTTACTAGGGCAGTGGTTTACTAGGACAGTAGGATAGTGGTTTACTAGGACAGGGGTTTACTAGGACAGTAGGATAGTGGTTTACTAGGACAGTGGTTTACTAGGACAGTGGGATAATGGTTTACTAGGACAGTGGTTTACTAGGATAGTGGTTTACTAGGACAGTGGCTTGCTAGGACAGTTGTTTACTAGGACAGGTTTACTTGGACTTTGCGTTTGCTGGGACAGTGGTTTGCTAGGACAGTGGTTTACTCTGACAGGTTTACTTGGACACTGGTTTGCTAGGTCAGTGGTTTGCTAGGTCAGTGGTTTGCTAGGACAGTGGTTTGCTAGGACAGTAGGACAGTGGTTTGCTAGGACAGTGGTTTGCTAGGACAGTGGTTTACTTGGACACTAGTTTGCTAGGACAGTGGTTTGCTAGGACAGTGGTTTTGCTAGGACAGTGATGGTTTGCTAGGACAGGTTTGCTAGGACAGTGGTTTGCTAGGACAGTGGTTTGCTTGGACAGTGGTTTGCTAGGACAGTGGTTTACTAGGTCAGTGGTTTGCTAGGACAGTGGTTTACTAGGACAGTAGGACAGTGGTTTACTAGGACAGCGGTTTACTAGGACAGTAGGATAGTGGTTTACTAGGACAGTGGTTTACTAGGACAGTGGGATAGTGGTTTACTAGGACAGTAGGATAGTGGTTTTCTAGGACAGCGGTTTACTAGGACAGTAGGATAGTGGTTTACTAGGACAGTGGTTTACTGGAACAGTAGGACAGTGGTTTACTAGGACAGTGGTTTGCTAGGACAGTGGTTTGCTAGGACAGTAGGACAGTGGTTTGCTAGGACAGTGGTTTGCTAGGACAGTGGTTTACTAGGACAGTGGTTTACTAGGACAGTAGGATAGTTTTTTACTAGGACAGTGGTTTACTAGGACAGTAGGATAGTGGTTTACTAGGACAGTGGTTTACTAGGACAGTAGGATAATGGTTTTACTAGGACAGTGGTTTACTAGGACAGTAGGATAGTGGTTTACTAGGACAGTGGTTTGCTAGGACAGTAGGATAGTGGTTTACTAGGACAGTGGTTTACTAGGACAGTGGTTTACTAGGACAGTAGGATAGTGGTTTACTAGGACAGTGGTTTACTAGGACAGTAGGATAGTGGTTTACTAGGACAGTGGTTTACTAGGACAGTAGGATAGTGGTTTACTAGGACAGTGGTTTACTAGGACAGTAGGATAGTGGTTTACTAGGACAGTGGTTTACTAGGACAGTAGGATAGTGGTTTACTAGGACAGTGGTTTACTAGGACAGTAGGATAGTGGTTTACTAGGACAGTGGTTTACTAGGACAGTAGGCTTGACAGTAGGATAGTGGTTTACTAGGACAGTGGTTTACTAGGACAGTAGGATAATGGTTTACTAGGACAGTGGTTTACCAGGACAGTAGGATAGTGGTTTTACTAGGACAGTGGTTTACTAGGACAGTAGGATAGTGGTTTACTAGGGCAGTGGTTTACTAGGACAGTAGGATATTTGTTTACTAGGACAGTGGTTTACTAGGACAGTAGGATAGTGGTTTACTAGGACAGTGGTTTACTAGGACAGTGGGATAATGGTTTACTAGGACAGTGGTTTACTAGGATAGTGGTTTACTAGGACAGTGGCTTGCTAGGACAGTTGTTTACTAGGACAGGTTTGCTTGGACTTTGGACAGTGGTTTGCTAGGACAGTGGTTTGCTAGGACAGTGGTTTACTCTGACACGTTTACTTGGACACTGGTTTGCTAGGTCAGTGGTTTGCTAGGTCAGTGGTTTGCTAGGACAGTGGTTTGCTAGGACAGTGAGACAGTGGTTTACTAGGACAGTGGTTTGCTAAGACAGTGGTTTACTAGGACAGTGGTTTGCTAGGACAGTGGTTTACTAGGACAGTGGTTTACTAGGACAGTAGGATGGTGGTTTACTAGGACAGTGGAAACTAGGACATTAGGATAGTGGTTTACTAGGCAGTGGTTTACTAGGACAGTAGGATGGTGGTTTTACTAGGACAGTGGTTTACTAGGACAGTAGGATAGTGGTTTACTAGGACAGTGGTTTACTAGGACAGTAGGATAGTGGTTTACTAGGACAGTAGGATAGTGGTTTACTAGGACAGTGGTTTACTAGGACAGTAGGATAGTGGTTTTACTAGGACAGTGGTTTACTAGGACAGTGGGATAGTGGTTTACTAGGACAGTAGGACAGTGGTTTACTAGGACAGTGGTTTACTGGAACAGTAGGACAGTGGTTTACTAGGACAGTGGTTTGCTAGGACAGTGGTTTGCTAGGACATTAGGACAGTGGTTTGCTAGGACAGTGGTTTGCTAGGACAGTGGTTTGCTAGGACAGTGGTTTACTAGGACAGTGGTTTACTAGGACAGTAGGATAGTTTTTTACTAGGACAGTGGTTTACTAGGACAGTAGGATAGTGGTTTACTAGGACAGTGGTTTACTAGGACAGTAGGATAATGGTTTACTAGGACAGTGGTTTACTAGGACAGTAGGACAGTGGTTTACTAGGACAGTGGTTTACTAGGACAATGGTTTGCTAGGACAGTGGTTTGCTAGGTCAGTGGTTTGCTAGGACAGTGGTTTGCTAGGACAGTGAGACAGTGGTTTACTAGGACAGTGGTTTGCTAAGACAGTGGTTTACTAGGACAGTAGGACAGTGGTTTACTAGGACAGTGGTTTACTAGGACAGTAGGATAGTGGTTTACTAGGACAGGGGGAAACTAGGACATTAGGATAGTGGTTTTACTAGGGCAGTGGTTTACTAGGACAGTAGGATAGTGGTTTACTAGGACAGTGGTTTACTAGGACAGTAGGATAGTGGTTTACTAGGACAGTGGTTTACTAGGACAGTAGGATAGTGGTTTACTAGGACAGTAGGATAGTGGTTTACTAGGACAGTGGTTTACTAGGACAGTAGGATAGTGGTTTACTAGGACAGTGGTTTACTAGGACAGTGGGATAGTGGTTTACTAGGACAGTAGGACAGTGGTTTACTAGGACAGTGGTTTACTGGAACAGTAGGACAGTGGTTTACTAGGACAGTGGTTTGCTAGGACAGTGGTTTGCTAGGACAGTAGGACAGTGGTTTGCTAGGACAGTGGTTTGCTAGGACAGTGGTTTACTAGGACAGTGGTTTACTAGGACAGTAGGATAGTGGTTTACTAGGACAGTGGTTTGCTGGGACAGTGGTTTGCTAGGACAGTGGTTTGCTAGGACAGTGGTTTGCTAGGACAGTGGTTTGCTAGGTCAGTGGTTTGCTAGGACAGTGGTTTACTAGGACAGTAGGACAGTGGTTTACTAGGACAGTGGTTTACTAGGACAATGGTTTGCTAGGACAGTGGTTTGCTAGGTCAGTGGTTTGCTAGGACAGTGGTTTGCTAGGACAGTGAGACAGTGGTTTACTAGGACAGTGGTTTGCTAAGACAGTGGTTTACTAGGACAGTAGGACAGTGGTTTACTAGGACAGTGGTTTACTAGGACAGTAGGATAGTGGTTTACTAGGACAGGGGGAAACTAGGACATTAGGATAGTGGTTTACTAGGGCAGTGGTTTTACTAGGACAGTAGGATAGTGGTTTACTAGGACAGTGGTTTACTAGGACAGTAGGATAGTGGTTTACTAGGACAGTGGTTTACTAGGACAGTAGGATAGTGGTTTACTAGGACAGTAGGATAGTGGTTTACTAGGACAGCGGTTTACTAGGACAGTAGGATAGTGGTTTACTAGGACAGTGGTTTACTAGGACAGTGGGATAGTGGTTTACTAGGACAGTGGTTTACTAGGACAGTGGTTTGCTGGAACAGTAGGACAGTGGTTTACTAGGACAGTGGTTTGCTAGGGCAGTGGTTTGCTAGGACAGTCAGTGGTTTGCTAGGACAGTGGTTTGCTAGGACAGTGGTTTACTAGGACAGTGGTTTACTAGGACAGTAGGATAGTGGTTTACTAGGACAGTGGTTTACTAGGACAGTAGGATAATGGTTTACTAGGACAGTGGTTTACTAGGACAGTAGGATAGTGGTTTACTAGGACAGTGGTTTACTAGGACAGTGGTTTGTAGGATGGTGGTTTACTAGGACAGGGGTTTACTAGGACAGTAGGATAGTGGTTTACTAGGACAGTGGTTTACTAGGACAGTAGGATAATGGTTTACTAGGACAGTGGTTTACTAGGACAGTAGGATAGTGGTTTACTAGGACAGTGGTTTTACTAGGACAGTAGGATAGGAGTGGTTTACTAGGACAGTGGTTTACTAGGACAGTAGGATAGTGGTTTACTAGGACAGGGGTTTACTAGGACAGTAGGATAGTGGTTTACTAGGACAGTGGTTTACAAGGACAGTGGGATAATGGTTTGCTAGGACAGTGGTTTGCTAGGACAGTAGGACAGTGGTTTGCTAGGACAGTGGTTTGCTAAGACAGTGGTTTACTAGGACAGTAGGACAGTGGTTTACTAGGACAGTGGTTTACTAGGACAGTAGGATAGTGGTTTACTGGGACAGGGGGAAACTAGGACATTAGGATAGTGGTTTACTAGGGCAGTGGTTTACTAGGACAGTAGGATAGTGGTTTACTAGGACAGTGGTTTACTAGGACAGTAGGATAGTGGTTTACTATGGCAGTGGTTTACTAGGACAGTAGGATAGTGGTTTACTAGGACAGTAGGATAGTGGTTTACTAGGACAGCGGTTTACTAGGACAGTAGGATAGTGGTTTACTAGGACAGTGGTTTACTAGGACAGTGGGATAGTGGTTTACTAGGACAGTAGGACAGTGGTTTACTAGGACAGTGGTTTACTAGGACAGTAGGATAGTGGTTTACTAGGACAGTGGTTTGCTAGGACAGTGGATGTTTGCTAAGACAGTGGTTTACTAGGACAGTAGGATAGTGGTTTTCTAGGACAGTGGTTTACTAGGACAGTAGGATAGTGGTTTACTAGGACAGTGGTTTACTGGAACAGTAGGACAGTGGTTTACTAGGACAGTGGTTTGCTAGGACAGTGGTTTACTAGGACAGTGGTTTACTAGGACAGTAGGATAGTGGTTTACTAGGACAGTGGTTTACTAGGACAGTAGGATAATGGTTTACTAGGACAGTGGTTTACCAGGACAGTAGGATAGTGGTTTACTAGGACAGTGGTTTACTAGGACAGTAGGATAATGGTTTACTAGGGCAGTGGTTTACTAGGACAGTAGGATAGTGGTTTACTAGGACAGGGGTTTACTAGGACAGTAGGATAGTGGTTTACTAGGACAGTGGTTTACTAGGACAGTGGGATAATGGTTTACTAGGACAGTGGTTTACTAGGATAGTGGTTTACTAGGACAGTGGCTTGCTAGGACAGTTGTTTACTAGGACAGGTTTACTTGAGACTTTGCTGAGACAGTGGTTTTTGCTAGGACAGTGGTTTGCTAGGACAGTGGTTTACTCTGACAGGTTTACTTGGACACTGGTTTGCTAGGTCAGTGGTTTGCTAGGTCAGTGGTTTGCTAGGACAGTGGTTTGCTAGGACAGTAGGACAGTGGTTTGCTAAAACAGTGGTTTGCTAGGACAGTGGTTTGCTAGGACAGTGGTTTACTTGGACACTAGTTTGCTAGGACAGCGGTTTGCTAGGACAGCGGTTTGCTAGGACAGTGGTTTGCTAGGTCAGGTTTGCTAGGACAGTGGTTTGCTAGGACAGTGGTTTGCTTGGACAGTGGTTTGCTAGGTCAGTGGTTTACTAGGTCAGTGGTTTGCTAGGACAGTGGTTTGCTAGGACAGTAGGACAGTGGTTTACTAGGACAGTGGTTTACTAGGACAATGGTTTGCTAGGACAGTGGTTTGCTAGGTCAGTGGTTTGCTA
The DNA here is from genome assembly GCA_030435695.1 of Brachymystax lenok tsinlingensis. Taxonomy (NCBI): domain Eukaryota; kingdom Metazoa; phylum Chordata; class Actinopteri; order Salmoniformes; family Salmonidae; genus Brachymystax; species Brachymystax lenok. The sequence continues at coordinate 7,454 of CM059805.1, read as the reverse complement.
GGACAGTGGTTTTGCTAGGACAGTGAGACAGTGGTTTACTAGGACAGTGGTTTGCTAGGACAGTGGTTTGCTAAGACAGTGGTTTACTAGGACAGTAGGACAGTGGTTTACTAGGACAGTGGTTTACTAGGACAGTAGGATAGTGGTTTACTAGGACAGGGGGAAACTAGGACATTGGGATAGTGGTTTACTGGGACAGTGGTTTACTAGGACAGTAGGATAGTGGCTTACTAGGACAGTGGTTTGCTAGTAGGATAGTGGTTTACTAGGACAGTAGGATAGTGGTTTACTAGGACAGTGGTTTACTAGGACAGTAGGATAGTGGTTTACTAGGACAGTGGTTTACTAGGACAGTAGGATAGTGGTTTACTAGGACAGTGGTTTACTAGGACAGTAGGATAGTGGTTTACTAGGACAGTGGTTTACTAGGACAGTAGGATAGTGGTTTACTAGGACAGTGGTTTACTAGGACAGTAGGATAGTGGTTTACTAGGACAGTTGTTTACTAGGACAGTGGGATAGTGGTTTACTAGGACAGTAGGACAGTGGTTTACTAGGACAGTAGGATAGTGGTTTACTAGGACAGTGGTTTACTAGGACAGTGGTTTACTAGGACAGTGGTTTACTAGGACAGTAGGATAGTGGTTTACTAGGACAGTGGTTTACTAGGACAGTAGGATGGTGGTTTACTAGGACAGTGGTTTACTAGGACAGTAGGATGGTGGTTTTACTAGGACAGTGGTTTACTAGGACAGTGGGACAGGTGGTTTACTAGACAGTGGTTTACTAGGACAGTAGGATAGTGGTTTTTGCTAGGACAGTGGTTTACTGGGACAGTAGGATAAGTGGTTTACTGGGACAGTGGTTTACTAGGACAGTAGGATAGTGGTTTACTAGGACAGTGGTTTACTAGGACAGTAGGATAGTGGTTTACTAGGACAGTGGTTTACTAGGACAGTGGTTTGCTGGGACAGTGGTTTACTAGGACAGTGGTTTTACTAGGACAGTAGGATAGTGGTTTACTAGGACAGTGGTTTACTAGGACAGTAGGATGGTGGTTTACTAGGACAGTGGTTTACTAGGACAGTAGGATAGTGGTTTACTAGGACAGTGGTTTACTAGGACAGTGGTTTTACTAGGACAGTAGGATACAGTGGTTTACTAGGACAGTAGGATAGTGGTTTGAGTGGTTTACTGGGACAGTAGGACAGTGGTTTACTAGGACAGTGGTTTACAGTGGACACTAGGACTAGGACAGTGGTTTCTAGGACAGTAGGACAGTAGGACAGTGGTTTACTAGGACAGGTTTACTGGGACAGTCAGTGGTTTGCTAGGACAGTGGTTTGCTAGGACACGGTGGTTTGCTAGGACAGTAGGATGGTGGTTTACTAGGACAGTGGTTTACTAGGACAGTAGGATAGTGGTTTACTAGGACAGTGGTTTACTAGGACAGTGGCTTGCTAGGACAGTGGTTTCACTAGGAGTGGTTTGCTAGGACAGTGGTTTGCTAGGACAGTGGTTTGCTCTGACAGGTTTACTTGGACACTGGTTTGCTAGGTCAGTGGTTTGCTAGGACAGTGGTTTGCTAGGACAGTGGTTTGCTAGGACAGTAGGACAGTGGTTTGCTAGGACAGTGGTTTACTTGGACACTAGTTTGCTAGGACAGCGGTTTGCTAGGACAGCGGTTTGCTAGGACAGTGGTTTGCTAGGTCAGGTTTGCTAGGACAGTGGTTTGCTAGGACAGTGGTTTGCTTTGGACAGTGGTTTGCTAGGTCAGTGGTTTACTAGGACAGTGGTTTGCTAGGACAGTGGTTTGCTAGGACAGTAGGACAGTGGTTTACTAGGACAGTGGTTTACTAGGACAATGGTTTGCTAGGACAGTGGTTTGCTAGGACAGTGGTTTGCTAGGACAGTGAGACAGTGGTTTACTAGGACAGTGGTTTGCTAGGACAGTGGTTTGCTAAGGACAGTGGTTTACTAGGACAGTAGGACAGTGGTTTACTAGGACAGTGGTTTACTAGGACAGTAGGATAGTGGTTTACTAGGACAGGGGGAAACTAGGACATTAGGATAGTGGTTTACTAGGACAGTGGTTTACTAGGACAGTAGGATAGTGGTTTACTAGGACAGTGGTTTACTAGGACAGTAGGATAGTGGTTTACTAGGACAGTGGTTTACTAGGACAGTAGGATAGTGGTTTACTAGGACAGTGGTTTACTAGGACAGTAGGACGGGTGGTTTTGCTAAAACCAGGCACAGGACGGTGGTTTACTAGGACAGTAGGATAGTGGTTTACTAGGACAGTGGTTTGCTAGGACAGTGGATGCGACAGTGGTTTGCTAGGACGGTGGTTTTACTAGGACAGTGGTTTGCTAGGACAGTGGTTTACTAGGACAGTAGGACAGTGGTTTGCTAGGACAGTGGTTTTGCTAGGACAGTACACAGTGGTTTGCTAGGACAGTGGTTTACTAGGACAGTAGGACAGTGGTTTACTAGGACAGTGGTTTACTAGGACAGTAGGACAGTGGTTTACTAGGACAGTGGTTTACTGGAACAGTAGGACAGTGGACTAGGACAGTGGTTTGCTAGGACAGTGGTTTACTAGGACAGTAGGACAGTGGTTTACTAGGACAGTGGTTTACTAGGACAGTAGGATGGTTTACTAGGACAGTGGTTTACTAGGACAGTAGGATAGTGGTTTACTAGGACAGTGGTTTACTAGGACAGTAGGATAGTGGTTTACTAGGACAGTGGTTTACTAGGACAGTAGGATAGTGGTTTACTAGGACAGTGGTTTACTAGGACAGTAGGATAGTGGTTTACTAGGACAGTGGTTTACTAGGACAGTGGTAGGATAGTGGTTTACTAGGACAGTGGTTTACTAGGACAGTAGGATAGTGGTTTACTAGGACAGTGGTTTACTAGGACAGTAGGATAGTGGTTTACTAGGACAGTGGTTTACTAGGACAGTAGGATAGTGGTTTACTAGGACAGTGGTTTACTAGGACAGTAGGATAGTGGTTTACTAGGACAGTGGTTTACTAGGACAGTAGGATAGTGGTTTACTAGGACAGTGGTTTACTAGGACAGTGGCTTGCTAGGACAGTTGTTTACTGGGACATTGGTTTACTTTGCTGGAGACGGTGGTTTGCTAGGACAGTGGTTTAGGACAGTTGGTTTGCTAGGACAGTGGTTTACTAGGTCAGTGGTTTGCTAGGACAGTGGTTTGCTAGGACAGTAGGACAGTGGTTTACTAGGACAGTGGTTTACTAGGACAGTGGTTTGCTAGGAAGGACAGTGGTTTGCTAGGACAGTGGTTTGCTAGGACAGTGGTTTGCTAGGACAGTGGTTTACTAGGACAGTAGGACAGTGGTTTGCTAGGACAGTGGTTTACTAGGACAGTAGGATAGTGGTTTACTAGGACAGTGGTTTACTAGGACAGTAGGATAGTGGTTTACTAGGACAGTGGTTTACTAGGACAGTAGGATAGTGGTTTACTAGGACAGTGGTTTGCTAGGACAGTAGGATAGTGGTTTACTAGGACAGTGGTTTACTAGGACAGTGGTTTGCTAGGACAGTGGTTTACTAGGACAGTAGGATAGTGGTTTACTAGGACAGTGGTTTACTAGGACAGTAGGATAGTGGTTTACTAGGACAGTGGTTTACTAGGACAGTGGGATAGTGGTTTACTAGGACAGTAGGACAGTGGTTTACTAGGACAGCGGTTTACTAGGACAGTAGGATAGTGGTTTACTAGGACAGTGGTTTACTAGGACAGTAGGATAGTGGTTTACTAGGACAGTAGGATAGTGGTTTTCTAGGACAGCGGTTTACTAGGACAGTAGGATAGTGGTTTACTAGGACAGTGGTTTACTGGAACAGTAGGACAGTGGTTTTACTAGGACAGTGGTTTACTAGGACAGTGGTTTTGCTAGGACAAGGACAGTGGTTTACTAGGACAGTGGTTTTGCTAGGACAGTGGTTTGCTAGGACAGTGGTTTACTAGGACAGCAGGATAGTGGTTTACTAGGACAGTGGTTTACTAGGACAGTAGGATAGTGGTTTACTAGGACAGTGGTTTACTAGGACAGTAGGATATTGGTTTACTAGGACAGTGGTTTACTAGGACAGTAGGATAGTGGTTTACTAGGACAGTGGTTTACTAGGACAGTAGGATAGTGGTTTACTAGGACAGTGGTTTACTAGGACAGGGTTTACTAGGACAGTAGGATAGTGGTTTACTAGGACAGTGGTTTACTAGGACAGTAGGATAGTGGTTTACTAGGACAGTGGTTTACTAGGACAGTAGGATAGTGGTTTACTAGGGCAATGGTTTTCTAGGACAGTAGGATAGTGGTTTACTAGGACAGTGGTTTACCAGGACAGTAGGATAGTGGTTTACTAGGACAGTGGTTTACTAGGACAGTAGGATAGTGGTTTACTAGGACAGTGGTTTACTAGGACAGTAGGATAGTGGTTTTACTAGGACAGTGGTTTACTAGGACAGTAGGATAGTGGTTTACTAGGACAGTGGTTTTACTAGGACAGTAGGATAGTGGTTTACTAGGATAGTGGTTTACTAGGACAGTGGCTTGCTAGGACAGTTGTTTTACTAGGACAGGTTTACTTGGACTTTGCTTTGACAGTGGTTTGCTAGGACAGTGGTTTGCTAGGACAGTGGTTTACTCTGACAGGTTTACTTGGACACTGGTTTGCTAGGTCAGTGGTTTGCTAGGTCAGTGGTTTGCTAGGACAGTGGTTTGCTAGGACAGTAGGACAGTGGTTTGCTAAAACAGTGGTTTGCTAGGACAGTGGTTTGCTAGGACAGTGGTTTACTTGGACACTAGTTTGCTAGGACAGCGGTTTGCTAGGACAGCGGTTTGCTAGGACAGTGGTTTGCTAGGACAGTGGTTTGCTAGGACAGTGGTTTGCTTGGACAGTGGTTTGCTAGGTCAGTGGTTTGCTAGGACAGTGGTTTGCTAGGACAGTAGGACAGTGGTTTACTAGGACAGTGGTTTACTAGGACAATGGTTTGCTAGGACAGTGGTTTGCTAGGTCAGTGGTTTGCTAGGACAGTGGTTTGCTAGGACAGTGAGACAGTGGTTTACTAGGACAGTGGTTTGCTAGGACAGTGGTTTGCTAAGACAGTGGTTTACTAGGACAGTAGGACAGTGGTTTACTAGGACAGTGGTTTACTAGGACAGTAGGATAGTGGTTTACTAGGACAGGGGGAAACTAGGACATTAGGATAGTGGTTTACTAGGGCAGTGGTTTACTAGGACAGTAGGATAGTGGTTTACTAGGACAGTAGGATAGTGGTTTACTAGGACAGCGGTTTACTAGGACAGTAGGATAGTGGTTTACTAGGACAGTGGTTTACTAGGACAGTAGGATAGTGGTTTACTAGGACAGTAGGATAGTGGTTTTCTAGGACAGTGGTTTACTAGGACAGTAGGATAGTGGTTTACTAGGACAGTGGTTTACTGGAACAGTAGGACAGTGGTTTACTAGGACAGTGGTTTGCTAGGACAGTGGTTTGCTAGGACAGTACGACAGTGGTTTGCTAGGACAGTGGTTTGCTAGGACAGTGGTTTGCTAAGACAGTGGTTTACTAGGACAGTAGGACAGTTGTTTACTAGGACAGTGGTTTACTAGACAGTAGGACAGTGGTTTACTAGGACAGTGGTTTACTAGGACAGTAGGACAGTGGTTTACTAGGACAGTGGTTTACTAGGACAGTGGTTTTACTAGGACAGTAGGACAGTGGTTTACTAGGACAGTAGGACAGTTTTACTAGGACAGTGGTTTACTAGGACAGTAGGATAGTGGTTTACTAGGACAGTGGTTTACTAGGACAGTAGGATAATGGTTTACTAGGACAGTGGTTTACTAGGACAGTAGGATAGTGGTTTACTAGGACAGTGGTTTACTAGGACAGTAGGATAGTGGTTTACTAGGGCAGTGGTTTACTAGGACAGTAGGATAGTGGTTTACTAGGACAGTGGTTTTCTAGGACAGTAGGATAGTGGTTTACTAGGACAGTGGTTTACTAGGACAGTAGGATAGTGGTTTACTAGGACAGTGGTTTACTAGGACAGTAGGATAGTGGTTTACTAGGACAGTGGTTTACTAGGACAGTAGGATAGTGGTTTACTAGGACAGTGGTTTACTAGGACAGTGGTTTGCTAGGACAGTGGTTTACTAGGACAGGTTTACTTTAGGACAGTGGTTTACTAGGACAGTGGTTTACAGTGGGATAGTGGTTTACTAGGACAGTGGTTTACTAGGACAGTAGGATAGTGGTTTACTAGGACAGTGGTTTACTAGGACAGTAGGACAGTGGTTTACTAGGACAGTGGTTTACTGGACACTAGTTTGCTAGGACAGCGGCTTGGTTACCTGGACAGTGGTTTAGACAGCGGTTTGCTAGACAGTGGTTTGCTAGGACAGGTTTACTAGGACAGTGGTTTGCTAGGACAGTGGTTTACTAGGACAGTGGTTTGCTAGGACAGTGGTTTACTAGGTCAGTGGTTTGCTAGGACAGTGGTTTGCTAGGACAGTAGGACAGTGGTTTACTAGGACAGTGGTTTACTAGGACAGTGGTTTAGGACAGTGGTTTGCTAGGACACTGGGTTTGCTAAGACAGCGGTTTGCTAGGACAGCGTTTGCTAGGACAGTGGTTTTACTAGGTCAGTGGTTTACTAGGACAGTGGTTTTACTAGGACAGTGGTTTGCTTGGACAGTGGTTTGCTAGGTCAGTGGTTTACTAGGACAGTGGTTTACTAGGACAGTAGGACAGTAGGACAGTGGTTTACTAGGACAGTGGTTTACTAGGACAGTGGTTTGCTGATAGTGGTTTGCTCAGGGACAGTGGTCTAGACAGTGATATAGTGGTTTACTAGGACAGTGGTTTAATGCTACAGGACGTGGTGGTTTGCTAAGACAGTGGTTTACTAGGACAGTAGGATAGTGGTTTTACTAGGACAGTGGTTACTAGGACAGTAGGATAGTGGTTTTACTAGGACAGTAGGATAGTGGTTTACTAGGACTGGGTGGTTTAGTAGGATGCGGACAGTGGTTTGATTAGGACAGTAGGATAGTTTTTAGACTAGGGACAGTATTACTAGGACAGTAGGATAGTGGTTTACTAGGACAGTGGTTTACTAGGACAGTAGGATAGTGGTTTACTAGGACAGTAGGATAGTGGTTTTCTAGGACAAATGGTTTACTAGGACAGTAGGATAGTGGTTTACTAGGACAGTGGTTTACTGGAACAGTAGGACAGTGGTTTACTAGGACAGTGGTTTACAGGGACAGTGGTTTAGACACATGGCAGTGGGTTGCTAGACAGGACAGTGGTTTGACTAGACAGTGGTTTACTAGGACAGTGGTTTACTAGGACAGTAGGATGGTTTACTAGGACAGTGGCTCACAGGACAGCAGGACAGTGGTCA